>QEPC01014392.1:189349-250914 GCA_003113815.1 Sphenodon punctatus | reverse complement strand
AGTTCTGGTCGCCCCATCTCAAAAAAGACCTAGCTAAACTAGAAAAGGTACAGAGAAGTGCAATGAAAATGATAAAGGGTATGGAACGGCTTCCGTACAAAGAGAGGCTTGACAAGCTGGGTCTCTTCAGCTTAGAGAAAAGAAGAGAAGACTGAGAGGGGACATGATAGAGGTTTATAAAATCTTGAGTGGTGTGAAACAAGCAAATAGGGAATGGTTTTTACCCTCTCAAATAGTACTAGAACTAGGGGACACTCCATGAAAGTAGCTGCAGGCAGATTTAAAACAAATAAAAGGAAGTACTTTTTCACTCAACGCATAACTAACTTATGGAATTTGTTACCAGAGGATGTTGTCAAGGCCGGTAGTATAGCTGCGTTTAAAAAAAGACTGGATAAGTTCTTGGAGAATAGGTCCATTAATGACTATTAACCAAGTAGCTTACAGGATAAACTTCTTACTGTTGGGAGTGAATGGGGAATGGATTGCGCATTGTGACTGTTGGCTCTTCTCCCATGAGATCGAGATTGGTCACTGTCAGAGGACAGGATGCTGGGCTTGATGGACCATTGGTCTGACTCAGTATGGCACTACTTATGTTCTTAATTCCTGCTGGCTACCAGGCACTGATAGTGTCTCTTTGCCCACCAGCTACCTCTCAAATGGATGAGACACCTAACAATTAACAGCAAAAGTTTGGAGATAAGAAAGCATCACAGAGCCAACTTAAACCACTATTAAGCAAAGGCAAACCATGCAAGCAAATGCCCATTAATATGAATGGAATGCTCATAGGAATTAACGGAAAACAAATTTTAAAATGAAAACGAAATTAAAACAAAATGAGAAAACATAACTAACATTTTTTTACAGGTAAACTAAACTAAAATGGGGGGGGGGGGATGTGCCTTCCTGCACACCCCTACTTTACATCAGCTGAGAACCTGGTCCAGAACTTACATTGCAGTTTTCAAACATCCCCCATGTTCAGCTGAGCTCCACAGAAGTGAAAGACTCCATCACCCACAGGCTAGTTATGCCCCCCGAGGATTGTGCTATATTCTCCACACTCCCACTCAGGCTTACTGGGACAGGAGTGGTGTCACAGCCAGCTGGCTACTAGAGGCCACCTAGCCTAGTATAGAAGCTGCTGCACAGTCCCCTCTCACACAACACTTCAGCCCTGGCCGACGCTCCCATCCCCAGAAGGGCGATCAGTACAGGAGGCCGTCTCAGCGATGATGGGGATGGAAGTAGCTTGGAGAGAGGTGGTAGCCATCTCTGCAAAGGGCCTGGCTACAAAGGGGCTACACTTTAAATACAGAATTATACATATCAAACTGTTTAAAAATCAAACTGCTTCTTTTTCCATCTTCTTCTTTTGTGGGCACCTTGGCATGCTCGCTTGGGCGATGCGACTGGCAGGGGGAAGTCTTCCCGATCCTCCTCCCATGAATCTGGCTGTAGAGGAGTGTTCATGATAATGGAAGGCATGTAGGAATGATTAGCAGGTTGAGGCGTGCCTGACTCAGGAACTGTTCGCTGGTGTGTGAGCACGGTGTGGAAAGATCTTGGGTGCTTTCCCTAGGGGATGGAGTGCGGGGGAAACTAGGGTGGGCAGTTGGATTCCACATAGGTGGCCATGAACTGCCAATGGAGGTTAGGAAATAGTGCCTACTCCTGTGTGGCAATGCTCCTGGTCGCAGCAGCAACAACATGCTTGAGCAGCAAACTCTGGAGGTGGATGGACTGGGACAGGCTGCTTTGAGTCTATGCTCACATCTCACTCATCTCCTTGCTCACCTTCTCAGTCATGCTTTCCAACCACTCAAACTGCTGCCAGAGGCAGGCCCAGTGCTTCTCTCCCACCGGCAGTCCAGGTGGGCCTCAGCAGCAAAGACTGCATTAAGCAGCATTCTGCTACACCAGCTGCCTATGCTTCCTAGCCATGTCATTAATGGCATCACGGATTTTGTCTGCCCCCTGCGTGGACTCCCTTGCCAAATCCTCCCTACGCTGCTGGTTGTGGACCCACAGAACCTGGTTCCACTGGGTTCTTGTGGCAGTGGGTTCCATCTGCATCTGTTGTGCTGACAAACCTGCAACAAGGCAACAAGGAAAGGCATTTGTTCACACCGCTCCACCCACCTTCCTGCCCCAGTGTTTCAGGCTCCAGCCTGCCCAATTTCCAGCACTCCTCCCCACCTGAAGGGAAGCGAAAATGATTACCTACCCTATACGGCTGCTGGAGCAGTTGTTGCTGCAGGATCCCAGCACCATGCACCTCTCCGCTTGCGATCGCTGTAGAGGCGTGAACTCAACCATGGCCATTCACACCATCTCCCCCTTTCAGCCACCATTTTTGCTTCCACACCACCACCACCAACAGCCTGCCATCCCTCCCAGTTTCCCTCCCCCCTTTGCCTCCGCCAGCCTGCGGAGCTGTTTCCTAGCGATTTTCCTGCTTCTCCTCCTCGTTCTACTGACCTGACAACAGATTAAATGACAACAATAAACAATAACAAACATAATTAGATAACCAAACAGAAGCTTTTATCATGTAGCTGTGTAAATGCAAACACCCCCCTCCCTCAATGCTTTAACTTACTGTTCTCCTCCACCTTCACCACCTCCCCTTTAAAGGTGGCATCCGGGTCCTCTGTGCCCTCGACCAGAACCTCGGGTGGCTCCTCAAACAAGGGCTGGCTCTCGAGCTCGAGGGGATACACCATGGGAGTCATGATGTCCGTGTTCACACTGACCCTTGCTGGCTCCAAGGCAGGGACAGGCATGGAGCAATCTCCACCAGTGACAGCAGCTTCCATGGGGGGTGGGGAGGAAATAGGAGCAGTCGCAGTGGCACTGGGTAGTGGGGGAAGCCACATCCACCTGCTTGTGGCCCCTTGCGCAGGCACAGCCATATAGGCACTAGGCAGTATGCATCAGAGCCATTGACACAGAGGAACCACTCAAGGAACTTGTAATAGGGTGATGTTTGCCTCCAGTGGTCGGAGGCAAAGTTGTTGTTCTGGATCTCCTTGTACTCATGCCTGAAGTCCTTGGCTGCTGGCACTGGTTCATGTCCTGGGTGTACCCTGCTGTGCTGTTTGGACCGCAGTTTCTTGGGACACTGCCTCATTCCTATAGCAGTTCACCAGGCCATATTAGACCTTCTGTTCCCCCCATAGAACAATGAAGGCCCTGGTCTCTTCCCTATTCCAGGGAATGCAGCGTTGGCGGGTGGATAGGTAGGTGGAGAGCAACAGTGATTGTGCAGTAGCGGTGCTAGTTGTTGCCTGGCTGTCAGTTTGATTTTTAACATGGCCATGGTGATGGCAATCCTTCCTGAGAATGCAGTGGACAGGACGAGCTAGGAAAATGCATATTTGAAAATGGCTTGTTGGACTTTTAAGACAGATGCTACATGCGTAACCAGTGAGAGCAACAGTGGAGAGAGGGGCAGGAAGTGGTCACTCCTTGGAACACTCTAGGCTTTTTTGCCCGTGACTCTATGGTGCTGGTGGACTTGTATGCACGGAGGATGCACGCAACCTGACAGGATGTGGACACATGGGCAAACAGCCCCCACTTGCCTGCACTTCAGGCTCCACATGATCTGGGACCCTGCCATGCATGGGAGCTGCAAGTCTGGTGGGTGCTGGCCACATGGCCATTTATTTATTTATTTCCATATTTTTATGCCGCCCCCTCATGTACAGCATCTCGGGGAGGCTATCAACATTTTAAAACAAATATTATATAATTTAACATTTAAAATAACCCAATAATAAAACCAATAAAAACCCACCCTAACACAACCCATCCATCCCATCTCTCTCAGGAAAGGCCCAAAGGAACAGCCAGGTCTTGCACTGCCTACGGAAAGAGGGCAGATCTACAGCCAGGTGGACCTCCAATGAGAGGGAGTTCTACAGCTGTGGAGCAGCCACTGAGAATGCCTTCCTCATGGACGACACCCGGGAAACGCGAAGAACCTCAAGGAGGGCACCCCAGCCGACCACAGAGGCCGATCCAGAATCCGGAGGGTGAGGCAGTCCTGCAGATAAGTGGGGGCCAGGCCATTTAGGACTTTAAAGGTCTAAACCAACACCCTGAATTGGGCCCAGAAGACTATCGGCAGCCAGTGCAGAGAATGGAGCACTGGAGTAATATGCTCATGATGACGCGTCCCGCTAAGGAGACAGGCCACCACATTCTGCACCAGTTGCAGTCTCTGGACTGTCTCCAAGGGTAGCCCTACGTAGAGCACATTACAGTGGTCCAGTCTCGAAGTAATAAAGGCATGGATGATCATGGCAAGGTCCAAGTCCGAGACATACATCCTAAGCCATCGTGCCAGATGTAATTGACAAAATGCGCCCTTTGCCACAGCCACCACCTGGGCATCCAGGCAGAGCTGTGCATCTAGGAACACCCCCAGACTACAGACCTGAGATACCAGGGGAGGATGGACCTCATCAATGATGGGAGCCATCACTCCCCCAGTTTTCCCCACAACCATCACCTCCGTCTTGTCGGGATTCAACTTCAAGCGGCTCACCCTCATCCAGTCCCCCACCACTGTCAAACATCGGGTAAGCACCGAGACTGCCAGGCCTGGGTCTGATGAAAAAGAGATATATAGTTGGGTGTCATCAGCATACTGATGACACCTTACACCAAACCCTCTGACGACCTCCCACAAAGGCTGCATATACACGAACAGGAGAGGGGATAAGATGGAACCTTGCAAGACTCCACACGTAAGGCCCTGGGGCGAGGATGAACAATCACTCAGTATCAAATGCTGAGTTTTCCCGGACAGAAAAGAGAGGCACCATTCAAGAACAGTCCCACCTACTCTGGCCCGGTCCCACAACTGAGTCATGATCAACTGTATCAAATGCAGCCGAGAGATCTAGTAGGATCAACAGGGTCAAATGACCCTGGTCCAATTCTCGGGAGAGTTCATCAACCAAGGCCACAAGTGCAGTCTCAGTGCCATCGCCCAAATGAAATCCAGACTACGAGGGATCCAGGAAACTGACTCCGTCCAGATGCTCCTGAAGCTGACGAGTCACCACCCATTAAATAACCTTCCCTAGAAAGGGTAAGTTAGAGACCAGCTGCTAACTGGCCTGGACATCAACGTCCAATTATGTTTTTTTGAGCAGGGACCGCACCACCGCCTCCTTGAGGCAATCCGGCACCCTGCCCTCCCTAAGGGAGGCATTGATTATCCCAACCAACAATGGCCCTAACATCTCCCGGCTGGCTTTAACCAGCCAGGACGGGCATGAATCTAATTCACAATAAGTGGCTCAAACAGTCCCAAGAACATCCCTTGCATCAGAGGGTGACACATATTGAAATTCATCCCATAAAACAGGACAAGATGGGGCTTCAACTGCCTCTGGTTCACCCACTGTTAAAAGTGCAGCATCGAAACCGTGGTGGGTTTGAGCGTTTTTATCCAGAAAAAGTCCACAACTAAGTTACAGCGAGCATTAGATGACTCCGGATCCAGGTGGAGGGAGGCCGGACAGATCAGTCCCTTGACCCCCCAAAAAAGCTCAGCCAGATGGGACTTAGCAGACACAATGAGGACAGCAAAGCCTTCTTTGCTGCTCGCACCGCCACGGCATATGTACATAACCAAACTCTATGTCGCAATCGGTCAACTTCAATACAAGAACGACGCCACCGTTGCTCTAACCGCCACCCTTCCTGCTTCATCCGCCGCAGCTCCTCCGTATACCATTGGAGGTGAACACCTAATAAACAGGCAAGTGGACACCCACCTAGTGTGGGATACCATCTCATTTGTTAACACTCTATATCTATCTCAAAAAGAAAAGGGTGAAGGCTGTTCACACTTGTCTGCAGAAGATGTGAGGGTGTAATCGCTCTCTCCAGGTGTCGTCGCAGCAGGAAGGCTTGTGTTATTGCACAGATTCTAATTACCTCCTTCCCTCATTCCCCTTTTTTCCTACCAATGAGATAATGCAGCTGCCTTGGCAGCCATCATGGGAAGGAGTTGGCTATTGTTATGCTGGGTCAGGGGGCATTTGTGAATAAATTGCATGCACAAATGCATCACACATCTACTTGTATAGACCAGATGCACACACAAAGCCAGGCACACACATTCTTTCACACACACAATCATGTACCCCTGCTCAAACAACTGTACAAACACAACAGAAATCCATTTATACTCACCAAGTCACATCCACGTTCATCCAATTGCACAAACAGGCACACACAAAGCCGTGTACATTGATTCACTCACCGCATACACGCGCACACACACACACACACACACACTGCCAGTTCCTGGGAAGTTAGGGCCCCAGGTGAAATGATGGTGTGGACCCCGCATGGGAATGCTTAACCAACATACCCTGACTCATCCTGTAGAAAAGGGAACATGTTACCGTAATTAATTTTTGATGTTCTGTTAAATATAACATCCCTTTCTGGGGTTGAGACTCCCTGCATTGTTGCCCATATGTTACACATGTGTTGTTGTTTCTAGCTTATTCATGGGCCCCATGTGTTGAGGTCCCCTTCCTGAATTGCCATGGGCCCTTCATAGGCCAGGGCTCCCTGCGATAGAGGCTCTGTGGCTTGTATTTTATATTAGTGCTTCTCACAGTCATGTTGTCATGTCAACTTTATCCATGGACCCCTGTTGGCCCCCCCAACATATGGGGTCTTGTCCAGTCACTCAGTCTGCCCCTGCCTGGATCCCGTCCTGCATACGCGCACACACATACTCACATTCATGCAATTACAAATACACACGCATACATGTGTCTCTCTCCCTAGCTAACCAGCTGCCTAATGGTTTGGGGAAGCCCTGAGCACTGGAGATGAGGTGTCTGTCAGGGAGCCAGAGCCACTTCCACAAAGCACTTTGAATTTGCTGATTTAGATGTGCAATCCAAATGTTTTGCACTGAAGCAGCCTAAAGAAAGGAGGGGCAGGAATGAGAGGGGTGAATTTTTTTTAATCTGCACATGCGCAGAAGATGAGCCCAGAATCACCATTTGCAGGATGCAGTGGCTAGACAGGTACAGCAACATTGGCTGAAGCTGCACTGAGACAAGTCTATTAAGGATGAAGCTTAGGACAATGGGGCTTATTTTACAAATGGCCATGGTGCAATTCCAGTGGATCGCTGTTGCTATCACAGGATCCTGGGCTGCACCTACCTCAGAGTATCTGTCTGGGATGGGCAAAGGCACACCAAGATAAGGAAAGAAGGGTTTCATCATCAATCATCACCATCACCTATAAAACAGGTCGAAAGGAAAGGGAAGGACACATAAAGCATGTAAAACCATAAACCTTACATTATCCTAGCTCCTGTACCTTGGCAAACTATTTCTTTTAACACTAAATCCTTATAAATCTAACCCCCTGTTCCTAGGCTATTCCAAATCACATACATGACTGCGGGGAGGGGGGCAAAAAACTTCCTATTGTTTGTTTTAAATTTGCCACCAGTTAGATTCATAGAGTGTCCCCTAGTTCTAGTGCTACTTGAGAGGTTAAATAAAAGTTCTGTATCTACTTGTTCAACTCCACTCAAGATTTTACAAACCTCTATCGTATCCCCTCTGTCTTCTCTTCTCCAAGATGAAGAGACCTAACCTATCAAGTCTCTTTCGTACAGAAGCCATTCCAAACCTTTGATAATTTTTGTTGCCCTTCTCTGCATCTTTTCAAGTTCTATATCCCTTTTCAGATGGGGTGACCAGAACTGCACACAGTACTCAAGGTGCGGTTGGACCATTGATTTATATAGGGACATTATGATATTTTCAGTTTTATTCTTTATCCCTCTCCGAATAATTCCTAATGTTCTGTGTGCTTTTTTGATGGTCACTGCACATTGAGCTGAGGATTTCAATGTATTGTCCACGATGACTCCAGGGTCCTTTTTCTGAGTGGTTACTCCTAATTTAGAGCCCAGTATTGTGTACACATACTTTGGATTATTATTCCCTATGTCACATCACTTTGCACTTGTTCACATTAAATTTCATCTGCCATTTAGATGCCCAATCACCTAGTCTCACAAGATCCACTTGCAATTCTTCATAGTCTGCTCATGTTTTAACTGCCTTGAAGAACTTTGTGTCATCTGCAAATTTGATCACCTCACTTTTTACTCCTTTCTCCAGATCATTGATGAAGATATTAAACAACACCGATCCCAGTACAGATTCCTGCGGCACTTCACTATTTACGTCTCTCCATCGTAAAAACTGACCATTTAGTCCCACCCTTTGTTTCCTAACCTTTAACCAGTTACCAATCCATGATAGGACACAGTCTCTTATCCCATGACTACTTATTTTCCTCAAGAGTCTCTCATGAGGGATCTTATCAAATGCCTTCTGAAAGTCCAGATACACTATATCAGCTGGCTCACCCTTATCCACATGCTTACTTGCTCCCTCAAAAAACTCTAGTAGATTAGTGAGGCACGACTTCCCTTTGCTAAATTCATGTTGACTTTACCCCATTATGTCATGTTTATCAATATGCCTAGTAATTCTGTTTTTGACAATCATCTCCACCAGTTTGCCCAGCACTGACATGAAGCTCACCGATCTGTAGTTACCAGGATCACATCTGGAGCCCTTTTTAAAGATCAGCATTACATTCGCTACCCTCCAATCCTCAGGTACCATGGCAGATTTCAGAGATAGATTACAAATGACCATTATTAGCTCCGCAATTTCATATTTGACTTCCTTCAGAACTCTGGGGTGAACAACATCAGGCCCTGGAGATTTGTTACTATTTAATTTGCCAGTTTGCTCTAGAATCTCTTCCAGAGTCACATTAATTTGTGACAGTTCTTCTGATTCATCACCCACAAAGACTAGGTCTGGTGTGGGTATCTCTCCAACGTCCTCTGCAATGAAGACGGATGCAAAGAATTCATTCAGCTTCTCCGCAATATCTTTATCATCCCTGAGCGCCCCTTTTACCCCCTGGTCATCTAATGGTCCAACCGACTCTCTAGCAAGCTTCTTGCTTCTGATATACTTGAAAAAGGGTTTATTATTAGTTTTGTCATCTTTAGCAAATCGCTCTTCAAATTCCCTCTTGGTCTTGCTAATTTATTTTCTACATCTACTTAGGCAATGCTTATGCATCTCCCTATTTACCTCATTGGGACTAGCTTTCCATTTTTGAAAGGATGTCTTTTGGGCTCTAATAGTCTCTTTAACTCACCATTTAGCCACACAGGCAGACGACTGGGCCTCTTGCTACCTTTTTTAATTTGCAGAATACTGTCACCCTGGCCCTCCATGGTTACCTGCAGGGGGGGCTACGGAGCCGCGGAGCTCGCCGGGGGCTGCCCTCCCCTCATCAAGCCACCACGCCGCCTGTAGCCGAGGCAGCGGCACTTGGGGAAACCCCGCAGCAGCGGGTTACTAGGACAACCTGCTGCTGCACTGACATCACGGAGCCCCAGCCCTCGACCTCACGTGGTCTGGGGTCACCACCTGTGCTGTGGCGATGCTCCACACGGCTACAGGCATGTCGGGGGGTGGAGCCTAACACTTTAAAATGCCAGCACTGTGAGGCACACAGTGCTAGTAATCAGAGCAGAGAAACCAGCCCCGCAAGCAAGCTAAGTGTGACTTTTTGATGTTTGTGTCCTTGTGTGTATTGAATAATTCATAATGCGTTTGTGACTGTGTCCCTTGTACCTTTCCCTGTGTTTGTCTGTGTGTAAGGGTGTTGTGGGTGACTAAATCCAAAGTAGCTCCTTCTCTCATTGGTTCCAGGACCAGCTGGCAGGAAACAGTCATTTATGAGATCTAGAAACTTTATCACCACATCCCTCCCCAAGGAGACATTCGTCCAATCAATATTAGGATAATTGAAATCACCCATTATTATTGTGTTTCCAGCTTTAGTAGCCTGTCTAATCTCCCTTAGCATTTCAAAGTCAGTCTCCCTGTCCTGGTCAGGAGGTCAGTAATATAGGCCCACTGCTACACACTTCCCCATTACACATGGAATTTCTATCCATAGATTCCAGAGTAGTTTTCTTCCTTTAAAATTTTAATTCTGCTTGACTCAATGCTGTCCCTTACATATAGCACTACCCCACCACCAGCTTAATCTACTCTGTCATTTCAATATATTTTGTACCTTTGTAATACTGTGTCCCATTGGTTATCTTCATTGCATCAGATTTCTGAGATTCCTTTTATGTTTATATCCTCATTGAGTGCCATACGCTGTAATTCTGCCATCTTACTTTTTGTTTTTATTCTTTTTATTATTTTTTTTATTATTATTATTTGTTTATATTTCTTAGCCGCCCCCTCATGCCCATGGCATCTCGGGGCAGCGTACAACAAAAACAGTAAGTAAAACAGCAATAAAACAGCAAAAATAAAATCATTTAAAAACCCATCTAAAAGACACACGACCCGCACATTTTATTATCCCAACCCACCCTCCCCTCCTCTGAAGGCGTGGGAGAACAGCTAAGTCTTGCAGGTCTAGTGGAAGGCCAACAAACTTGGGGCCAGATGGGCTTCCTCCAGGAGGGAGTTCCATAATCGCGGTACGGCCACCGAGAATGCCCTCTCCATTGTGGCCCCCCGTTTAACACGGGACACCTTGAATCTGGCTTGGTACACTATAGGCAGCCAGTGCAGCGCGCGGAGCATGGGGGTGATGTGCTCCCATCGGCTTGTCCCTGTAAGGAGACGAGCAGCCATGTTCTGCACTAGCTGAAGCCTCCAAACCAGCATCAAGGGAAGCCCCACGTAGAGCGCATTGCAGTAGTCCAGCCTCGAGGTGATGAAGGCATGGATGATGGTGGCCAGGTTGGGTCTGGAAACATATGGATGCAGCCTCCGCACCAGATACAGCTGGTGGAAGACAGCTTTAGCCACTGCCTCCACCTGCCGATCCAGGCAAAGATCTGAGTTCAACAATACTCCCAGACTCTGAATCTGCTGGGCTACGGGAGGGCGGACCCCCCCCCATGAAGGGAGCTGACACCTCCTTCGCCCTACCCACCACCATCCCACCCACCAACATCGCCCTACCCCCACCACCTCTGTTTTATCAGGATTGAGTTTCAGTCTGCTCTGCCACAACCAATCTGCCACAGCCTCCAAACACTGGGACAGTACTGAGACGGCAGGACCTGGGTCAGTTAAAAAAGAGAGGTAAAGCTGGGTGTCATCAGCATATTGGTGGCAACGCACACCAAACCCTCTCACGATCTCCCCCAAGGGCTGCATATACACATTAAACAACAATGGAGACAGAATGGAACCTTGTGGAACACCACATTCCAGGGCCCGGGGGCTAGATGATTCAGTCCGCTGGCTTCTCCCTGAGAGGAATGAGCAGACCCATTCAAGAACAGTCCTGTCCAGGCCCCCCAGGGCTCACAATCGTCTCAACAGCAGCCCATGGTCCACTGTATCAAAAGCAGCCAAGAGATCTAGCAGGACCAGAAATGTTGAACGTCCTGCATCCATCTCCCAGTGGAGACTGTCCACCAAGGCAACCAGTGCCGTTTCTGTACCATAGCTGGGGCGGAAACCAGATTGAAATGGGTCAAGGAAACCGATGCCATCAAGATGCGTCTGGAGCTGCAGTGCCACCGCCTGTTCAATAACCTTGCCTAAAAAGGAAAGATTAGAGACAGGTTGGTAACTAGCGAGTGCGTCCACATCCAAAGATGGCTTCTTCAGCAGGGGGCGCACCACGGCCTCCTTGAGACTGGGGGGCAGTCTCCCCTGCCAAAGGGACACATTGATTATCCTCGGCAGCCCTGTCCCCAAAGTCTCCCTGGAGGCCTTCACCAACCAGGATGGGCATGGGTCTAATTCACAACTGGTGGTTCTAACAGACCCCAGAACACCCACAGCATCAGCTGGCGGCACTTCCTGAAACTCATCCCAAGAAGCTGGAGCAGACGGGGCCTTCATAGCCTCATGCTCCACCTCAACTGCCCCTAATCCAGTGTCGAAGTTGCTCTGGAGCCGAGTGATCTTGTCTGCAAAGTAGGTGGCAAACTCCTCTCACAGCGAGCCTGGGACAAGTCCCTGTCCAGGCAGAGGGAGGCTGGACTGACCAGCCCCCACACCACTGGGAACAGCTCCGCTGGACACGACTTTGAAGACGCTATGAGGGCAACAAAGAACTTTTTCTTTCCCGTCCTCACAGTCTCAACCTAAGACTGCAAATAGGCCCTATGGAGAAGTCGGTTGGCTTCAGCGCGAGCCCGATGCCAGCATCGCTCTAGTCACCTACCTGCCTGTTTTATACACCGCAGCCCCTTGGTAAACCAAGAGACCCTGCGGTGATGAGACAGAGGTAGGAGACATCTCGGAGCCACCCTGTCAATGGCCTCCCCAAGCAAGATGTTCCAAGCTCGAATGAGTTCATCAACAGAGTGACCATCTGGGTCCAAGGTTAAATCCCCCAGAGCCTCCTGGAACCGTTGAGGTTCCATTAGCCTCCGGGGGCGGACCAACCTAACTGGTCCCTTCCCCTTCTGGAGGTGGTGTGCTGAGAGACTGGCCTGTAGGAAGTAATGATCTGTCCATGACAAGGGCGTGACCCTCACATGGACTCCACTCTTATAACTCTTTCAGTTATCCTAAAATCAACAGAATTTGACTGTTTCACACCAAAATGGGGCAAAAATCTTGGTCCCTATCGGCTAGGGAATTGGCTGCCAAATTCTGGTGCAAATTGCTGCTGAACCACTGCTCTAGGCTTCTTAAAGAGGTTGAGGAAGACGCCTTTGTCAACCCTTGGACTGCCGGTATGGACTTGTTTACGTCCCAAATGGGCTTCTCTAAGAGTTACCTCCTACATAAACTCCCCGATACAGTCACTAAGGAGGTATTACTCAGAATGAGGGATATCGAGAGACAAAATGATTTAAGCAGAATTGCTGCTTCCCCCCATTTGGAGATGTACTCTGCTTGGATTCCTAATCCAGGGCAGATGGCTGAATATCTGGTAGCCCCGATCTCCATTAGAGCTAAACATCTCTTCCCCCGAGCCTGTACAAATGCTTTCCCCTCACAGGTCCTGGAGGGACGCTTCCAGGGTATTCCCTTTGTGGAGCGTCTTTGCCCCTTCAACAATCTCCGTGCTGAGACGATTGGACACATTACTTTATATTGTCACCTATATGACTCACTTAGAACAGAACTTCTGGAACCCTTACTTAAATCATTCCCGGGCAGATCAGAGTTAACCTTCCTTACCTTATTATTAAGAAGTACTGATAGGCAGGTGAAACTCTTACTGTCACCTTCCTGTTACAAGCCTTCCATAGACGGAAGGATTTTCTTGACTTTAAGCATGGTCAATGCTAGAGGTACCAATTAGTACCATGTGTCTTGGATTACTGTATCTGCGGGGGTTGCAGCTTATACTTTCGCCTTTTTTGGCAAAGGGGGAGACAGGAGTAAGCTTCCTTTAGATGGTTGGGTCCTAGGTGCGTTATATGCTGATTTTTAGTTTCGTGACTAGTATTGTCATATTGTTTTATTTATATTGGTGAATGTATGTTCTTATGTTGGGTTCTTTGGTGTTTCATGCTTTATTTTATGCCATGGTCTATGACCGCGCTACAAATATATCTATCTGTCTATCTCACCAATTCCCCCCTGAACTCCTTGGGCCACTTTCCTATCCTTTACTCTAATTCTCCTGAATTAACGGCATCTTTTGCAGCTGCCTTGGTCTGAACCATGCGCTCCTCAGCACCCATTGGTGTTCCCCTATGTTCTAGTTTAAAGACTACTCTATATCCTTTTTAAATTTAGCGCCAGCAGTCAGGTTTTGTTTTGGTTAAGGTAGAGCCCATCCCATCGAAATAGGCTCTCCCTTCCCCAAAAGGTTTCCCTTCGCCAGTTCCTAACAAAACTAAAGCCCTCCTCTCTTCACCATTGACTCATCCACACATTGAGACTCCAGAGCTCAGCCTGCCTCTGGGGTCCTGTGCATGGAACCGGAAGCAGCTCTGAGAACACTACCCTGGAGGTTCTGGAGTTCAGTCTCCTACCTAGAAACCTTTCCATTTTTCATTTTTCCATTTTCATTTAATTTATACCCCACACTCTCTCAAGCGACTTGAGGCAGCTTACAACAAAATAAAAAATACATTCCTGGGTGTATTCCCACACAGGGGGCCCAGCTCAATACAATATACAATTAACATAATATACTAATATACATTTAAATACATATTTATTACCCCACTGATGCTCCACTCCACACCTCCCTCGCAACGGGATAGGTCCCACAACAATCTTTCCTGTCCCCTGCTGCCACCAGGGAACACCTGGCCAGCTCCACCCCTCTCTCACTAGGGGGGGAGCTTGCCACCATCTCTACATCAATAACCCACACAATCTGTACCACATCACAGGAGATTACCCCCTTTCCCCCCTCTGTACCCCGAAGGACCCCAAAGGGCCACACCCTTTGGCCGTGGCCCTTCGGCTCACGGACGGCGGCCCTGTGGCCCTGGCGTGTTCCCTTTGAAGCGGCTGGGGGGGGTGTCCAAGTGGGAGGGGGGAGGGAAGCAGCCACAGCCACTTACAGTTTGTCTTCCCCCCCAGGTGTCATCTCCAATTGAGGCCATCCCGCCTGAAGCCCGCTCCGCAGCTCTGCATCCACCGCCGCCGCCACCAAGGATGGTAAGTGAATGGGGCTTCTGGCCCCGTGGCCGCTGGTGCGTTCCCTTTGAAGCAGCTGGGAGGGGGGAGGGAAGCAGCCACAGCCACTTACAGTTCATCTTTCCCCCCCCAGGTGTCATCTCCAATTGAGGCCGTCCCGCCTGAAGCCCGCTCCACAGCTCTGCATCCACCACCGCCGCCGCCAAGGATGGTAAGTGAATGGGGCTTCTGGCCCCGTGACCGCTGGTGCGTTCCCTTTGAAGCGGCTGGGAGGGGGGGTGTCCACATGGGAGGGGGGAGGAAAGCAGCCACAGTCATTTATAGTTCATCTTTCCCCCCCAGGTGTCATCTCCAATTGAGGCCGTCCCGCCCGAAGCCCACTCTGCAGCTCTGCATCCACCGCCACCGCCGCCAAGGATGGTAAATGAATGGGGCTTCTCCCTAAATTTAGCCTCCAGAACCTTCTTCCTACATGTTCCTATGTCAGAGGTTCTAAACCTTTTTCCAGTAACAAGCACTGGAGTGATGTAATTGACTACTTGGGAGCACTACATAATTTGCATGAATGATTTGCACAAATGTGCATAGATTAAATCTCCCCTTTGCAATTCAATTTAATTCGATCCAAAGTAGGACAGTTTCAAAGTGCTCCGGAGCACTACTGACAGCTAGCTTGGGGAGCACTTTCACTCACTGCCCGAGCACTCTGGTGCTCCCAAGTACCAGGTTGAGAATCCCTGTCCTATGTCATTGGTACCCACATGTACCATGACAACTGGTTTCTTCCCAGCACTGTCTAGAATTTTGTAGGTCTGCAGTAGGTCTCTCTAGTAGGTCACCAAAGCCAAGACTGAACCTTTTCCAGAGGCAGTGTAAGACCTATTTATCTGGCTCAATATTTTACAGGCGGGAATAGGGTTTGTGATTTGTGTGTATATATAAAAGAATTGATTTCACAGATATATTTTGTATATGTTATCCACCCTGCATTCAAGAAAGAAAGAAAGATGTCATGCTCTTTCTCTCCAGTTTTCCAACCACAGTTTCTTAGCACACTCCACCAGCTGCTGCAGCTCCTTGGGTCCCTGAGGCCTCAGTAGGCCTGGACGTAGGGGCAGGCCCCCTAGGCCCGGGCCTTGGGAGGCATTTTCTGGGGACGCAACAATTGCCGGCACCACCCACTCAATTTTTTTCTCTCCCTGCATGGCTGGAGGCTGCTGCCCACAGCCAAACCCTACTGCCTGGGTCCCCATCCCTCACCTGCCTCTGCCTTCTCCTGTTTGGTAGTAGTGCAGCAGTAGCAACAACAGGGACACCTATCCAGCTGGGAGATAAAGCTATTTGTTTACAAACAACTCCTCCCCATGTGAGTGATCAGAAGGTTGTTGCCTTGTAAAGAAGGTTCTTCGAGACAGTGCCTAACATTCTCACAACTGGGTTGTGCATGCTCACCCTATTCAAATAGAATAGACCACGTGATGGTCTCGAGCTCCTCCAGTATAAAAAGCACTTTCCCCCTCAGAATGACAGTTCCTTCCAACCCTTTCTAGGAATATAAGAAAAAAATCCCATGCAGGGCTGGAAGAGTGATGGTTGTGAGAATGTTCTGAGTCATGTCGAAGAACCTTACAAGGCAGCAACCTTCTGTTCTTTGAGTGGCTCCTCACAGGCCCTCTTTACCTGGCTCCGATGGGTGGGGGGGTCCATGGATGTGCCGGTGCGTGGGCGAGGCGTGCACATGTCCACACACGCATCCCCACTCACCCCCCACTCATCCGCACCCATTGAGCAACCACCATTTTCCCTAGTTGCTTCATGCATGAAGATGAGTGGGGGATGAGTGGGGATGTATTAGGCGGGCACACGCATGGCCCCCCCCCCAATTCACTGCGGGTGCATGTGCTATGTTGTTCACATGGGGCTCCCTCACCCATGACCATGCAGCATGGAGGTGGGGCTTGGCTTGTGGATGGGGCTTGTGGCAGGGCTTGGCTTGGGGGAAGCAGCCTGAGAAGGGCCTAGGGGTGCAAAATTCCTAAGTCTGGCCCTGGGCCTCAGTCTCTCAGCTTCTCAGTGTAGTTTCCCAGCTGTTGCCACTTCATTGTTCATGAGAACTCCTTTGTTCAGTTCCTTAGAACCATTCACCTATTGCTCAGCTCCCTGGGTCTTCAGATAGCTGCTCGGCTCACACACACACACACACACACACACACACACACACACACACACACACAGACAGAGTCCTCTAGTGATCACACTTCTTAATCATACACCCAGCCTGGAGACCTCCTTTCCCGGTTCCCTTCTGGCACCTTCTCAACCAACCCAACTATCTACCTTTTGCAAAACCTCGCACCATCAATTTTACCTCCATTGTCCAGTAAGAGGATAACAAGGAAAGACAGCACCCTGAGAAAGCAAGGGACAGAAAGTGCAGTGTTCAGTGACTTGGAGAAAGTGGTTATCAAAATCAAGAGCAGCAGAGAACTAGAGAGAAGAGCAAGCTTTGGAAAGCTCTGATCTAGCATGAACATACTAGATCAACTCCATACTATGAATGTTCAAGAAGAAGGTGGTCATTCCAATTCAGACCCGGGAGATAGCGGTCAGCTGAATTATTCCTAGGAGATCATGTGCTAGGCACATACCCAGATATAATCATATCAGGAACTCACTGGGGAGGAGGGATCCTCTTTAAACTGTCCTCCCTTTCCGAGCCTTCTCTGCTGATATTTTTTGCCTGCAATTGAACTATCTTTTGGCCAAGCCATCCTTTCCTAAGATTATGAGTATAATTATAGCAGAGGAATGCGTCCCCCACAAATTTTCTACCTGCTCCCTCTACAGTTCCAGGGTCATGGAGGCAGGACTTATATGGATCAAAAGGATCCAGCATGCCCCATAAATGTTAGCCCGAAGTTACTCCACTGCCTAAGGTGCTTGTCTACTTAGGAAGGGAGCCCCCTGAATCCCATTAAGACAAACCTCTTGGTCCCGAACAATCACAGAGCTGGGCTATAGCAGGCTGCCCTGGTGACATTAAGATAGAATCTCCCTGCCAGTGAAAGATGTCATGTCAGAAGTTTGCTTTTAAAGGAAACAGGAGAAAGTGGGGAGGCAGAAAAAGGAAGAGAGACAAGTGTCTAAGGAAGGTTTAAGTTCTTCATGGAGGGTGAAGAAATTGAAGTCTATGGGGAATTAATTCAGCTACTACAGTAACAGGAGACAGAGAACTGCAGACACATGGAATATTGTGTGCAGTTCTGGTCACCCCATCTCAAAGAAGACATAGTAGAACAAGAAAAGGTACATGACTCCCGTATGAAGAGAGGCTTGATAGACTGGGGCTCTTCAGCTTGGAGAAGAGACACAACTGAGAGGCAACATGACTGAAGTTTATAAAATCATGCGTGGTGTAGAACATGTAAATAGGGAGTGGTTATTTACTAGTGGTGGGACCCCGGGCCCATTACCGGTTACCGGATTTACCGGTTACCGGTTCCCCAAAAACCGGATTCCCGGTTTAAATCCGGTATACCGGTACCGAATTTATTTCATTGGTTTCAATGGGGCGCTGTGTCCCCATTGAAACCAATGAAATAAATTAAATTCCCTCCCCCTCTCAGGCTGCGCGGGTGGAAGGGGGGACACCCCCCACCCACCCTGCCCAGCCTGGCTTTTTGTTTAAAAAAAGAGTAAGAGCGACCCCGAGGCGAGGCGAGCCCCCCCCCCCCAGCACCAGCGGCCGCGGCGTCCCCGCAGCCGCCGGTAAGTATGACCCTGACCCGATCCCTGGGGGGGGGTGTTTAACACACCACCCCCCTCCAGGGATCACCCCTACTAAAGGCTCAGTGCACTTGCCGCTCTTACCTTTGGGAGCNTTCCAACCACAGTTTCTTAGCACACTCCACCAGCTGCTGCAGCTCCTTGGGTCCCTGAGGCCTCAGTAGGCCTGGACGTAGGGGCAGGCCCCCTAGGCCCGGGCCTTGGGAGGCATTTTCTGGGGACGCAACAATTGCCGGCACCACCCACTCAATTTTTTTCTCTCCCTGCATGGCTGGAGGCTGCTGCCCACAGCCAAACCCTACTGCCTGGGTCCCCATCCCTCACCTGCCTCTGCCTTCTCCTGTTTGGTAGTAGTGCAGCAGTAGCAACAACAGGGACACCTATCCAGCTGGGAGATAAAGCTATTTGTTTACAAACAACTCCTCCCCATGTGAGTGATCAGAAGGTTGTTGCCTTGTAAAGAAGGTTCTTCGAGACAGTGCCTAACATTCTCACAACTGGGTTGTGCATGCTCACCCTATTCAAATAGAATAGACCACGTGATGGTCTCGAGCTCCTCCAGTATAAAAAGCACTTTCCCCCTCAGAATGACAGTTCCTTCCAACCCTTTCTAGGAATATAAGAAAAAAATCCCATGCAGGGCTGGAAGAGTGATGGTTGTGAGAATGTTCTGAGTCATGTCGAAGAACCTTACAAGGCAGCAACCTTCTGTTCTTTGAGTGGCTCCTCACAGGCCCTCTTTACCTGGCTCCGATGGGTGGGGGGGTCCATGGATGTGCCGGTGCGTGGGCGAGGCGTGCACATGTCCACACACGCATCCCCACTCACCCCCCACTCATCCGCACCCATTGAGCAACCACCATTTTCCCTAGTTGCTTCATGCATGAAGATGAGTGGGGGATGAGTGGGGATGTATTAGGCGGGCACACGCATGGCCCCCCCCCCAATTCACTGCGGGTGCATGTGCTATGTTGTTCACATGGGGCTCCCTCACCCATGACCATGCAGCATGGAGGTGGGGCTTGGCTTGTGGATGGGGCTTGTGGCAGGGCTTGGCTTGGGGGCAGCAGCCTGAGAAGGGCCTAGGGGTGCAAAATTCCTAAGTCTGGCCCTGGGCCTCAGTCTCTCAGCTTCTCAGTGTAGTTTCCCAGCTGTTGCCACTTCATTGTTCATGAGAACTCCTTTGTTCAGTTCCTTAGAACCATTCACCTATTTCTCAGCTCCCTGGGTCTTCAGATAGCTGCTCGGCTCACACACACACACACACACACACACACACACACACACACACACACACACACACACAGACAGAGTCCTCTAGTGATCACACTTCTTAATCATACACCCAGCCTGGAGACCTCCTTTCCCGGTTCCCTTCTGGCACCTTCTCAACCAACCCAACTATCTACCTTTTGCAAAACCTCGCACCATCAATTTTACCTCCATTGTCCAGTAAGAGGATAACAAGGAAAGACAGCACCCTGAGAAAGAAAGGGACAGAAAGTGCAGTGTTCAGTGACTTGGAGAAAGTGGTTATCAAAATCAAGAGCAGCAGAGAACTAGAGAGAAGAGCAAGCTTTGGAAAGCTCTGATCTAGCATGAACATACTAGATCAACTCCATACTATGAATGTTCAAGAAGAAGGTGGTCATTCCAATTCAGACCCGGGAGATAGCGGTCAGCTGAATTATTCCTAGGAGATCATGTGCTAGGCACATACCCAGATATAATCATATCAGGAACTCACTGGGGAGGAGGGATCCTCTTTAAACTGTCCTCCCTTTCCGAGCCTTCTCTGCTGATATTTTTTGCCTGCAATTGAACTATCTTTTGGCCAAGCCATCCTTTCCTAAGATTATGAGTATAATTATAGCAGAGGAATGCGTCCCCCACAAATTTTCTACCTGCTCCCTCTACAGTTCCAGGGTCATGGAGGCAGGACTTATATGGATCAAAAGGATCCAGCATGCCCCATAAATGTTAGCCCGAAGTTACTCCACTGCCTAAGGTGCTTGTCTACTTAGGAAGGGAGCCCCCTGAATCCCATTAAGACAAACCTCTTGGTCCCGAACAATCACAGAGCTGGGCTATAGCAGGCTGCCCTGGTGACATTAAGATAGAATCTCCCTGCCAGTGAAAGATGTCATGTCAGAAGTTTGCTTTTAAAGGAAACAGGAGAAAGTGGGGAGGCAGAAAAAGGAAGAGAGACAAGTGTCTAAGGAAGGTTTAAGTTCTTCATGGAGGGTGAAGAAATTGAAGTCTATGGGGAATTAATTCAGCTACTACAGTAACAGGAGACAGAGAACTGCAGACACATGGAATATTGTGTGCAGTTCTGGTCACCCCATCTCAAAGAAGACATAGTAGAACAAGAAAAGGTACATGACTCCCGTATGAAGAGAGGCTTGATAGACTGGGGCTCTTCAGCTTGGAGAAGAGACACAACTGAGAGGCAACATGACTGAAGTTTATAAAATCATGCGTGGTGTAGAACATGTAAATAGGGAGTGGTTATTTACTAGTGGTGGGACCCCGGGCCCATTACCGGTTACCGGATTTACCGGTTACCGGTTCCCCAAAAACCGGATTCCCGGTTTAAATCCGGTATACCGGTACCGGATTTATTTCATTGGTTTCAATGGGGCGCTGTGTCCCCATTGAAACCAATGAAATAAATTAAATTCCCTCCCCCTCCCCCTCCCAGGCTGCGCGGGTGGAAGGGGGGACACCCCCCACCCACCCTGCCCAGCCTGGCTTTTTGTTTAAAAAAAGAGTAAGCGCGACCCCGAGGCGAGGCGAGCCCACCCCCCAGCACCAGCGGCCGCGGCGTCCCCGCAGCCGCCGGTAAGTATGACCCTGACCCGATCCCTGGGGGGGGTGTTTAACACCCCCACCCCCTCCAGGGATCACCCCTACTAAAGGCTCAGTGCGCTTGCCGCTCTTACCTTTGGGAGCTCCGGCGGCGGCGGGCGGTCCGGCGGCCTCAGCGCCGGCTGTGGCTGCCGGCGTCAGGACGCTCTAGGCCTTCCGGTGAAACCCGGAAGTTCCCCGGAAGGCCTACAGCGTCCTGACGCCGGCAGCCACAGCCGGCGCTGAGGCCGCCGGACCGCCCGCCGCCGCCGGAGCTCCCAAAGGTAAGCGCAGCAAGCGCACTGAGCCTTTAGTAGGGGTGATCCCTGGAGGGGGTGGGGGTGTTAAACACCCCCCCCCGGGATCGGGTCAGGGTCATACTTACCGGCGGCTGCGGGGACGCCGCGGCCGCTGGTGCTGGGGGGTGGGCTCGCCTCGCCTCGGGGTCGCGCTTACTCTTTTTTTAAACAAAAAGCCAGGCTGGGCAGGGTGGGTGGGGGGTGTCCCCCCTTCCACCCGCGCAGCCTGGACTCGGGGAGGGTTTTTCTTTTAAAAACTGTTTGGCTGGGGCTTTAAATTTTTTTACATTGCAGCCATTTTTAAATGGCTGCAATGCAAAAAAATCCGGTACCCCGGAATCCGGTACCGGGTCCGGATTACCGGGCCGAATCCGATAATGCCGGTACGCCCGATACCGGCATTATCGGATACCGGATTCTACCGGTTTCCCACCCCTATTATTTACCCTCTCTTAACAGTACTAGAACAAGGGGACGCTCCATGAAAATTAACTAAACAAATAAGAAAACATATTTTTTCATTCAGTGCACAATTAACTTGTGGAATTTACTGCCAGAGGAAGTGGTCAAGGCCAGTAGCGTAGCTAGTTTTAAAGAAAGATTGGATAAGTTCTTGGAGGAAAAGTCCATTAATGGCTATAAGCCAAGTAGGTTTTGGGGATGTAATCTTACTGTTGGGGGTTGGAACAATAAGGAATGGATTGCCCATTGTGATATGTTGGGGTACTTCTCCCAAGAGACAGAGGATGTTTTTAGACAAGTGCCTCCCCACCCATCAGCCACCTATCATGCATGTTGCAGGGCCACATTGGCACCCTATGCAGCCCTAAACATGCATGATGGGTGGGGAGGTGCTCGTCTAAAAACACCCAGAGATTGGCCACTGTCAGAGACAGGATGCTGGGCTTGATGGACCATTGGTCTGACCCAGTAAGGCACTACTTATGTTCTTATGTTCTAAGACTTAACTGACCTGTGAGGTCCCTTCCTACTCTACAGTTTGTAGTTTGTAATTCAATGATTCTAGCAACCAAACCTTTATGGGTCTGACATGCTACAGAAATGTTGCAAAGTAAAAGAGAAGCACAGACCCCTCAGGACTTGGTCAGTACAGCAGGTGCCACCCCCAGAAAATTAATCTACTCCCAGTATTTGGAGAAGGGTCCCTTGTGTTCCTTTCCCATCATTATCCATCCCTGGGACGGTGATGGGCTGCTCCATAGTGTGGGACAGGTCAATTTCTGCCATCTCTCTCCTCTTGCCTGGAGTCAGGTATAGTTCTTAAGGAGGCATCTTCCCTGAGAAATGGGGCAGTGTCTTTCACCTGAATGTGGGACAGGGACACTGGGGATGAAAAATCTCTTCTCTGCCCCATGGTTCCCACAGTCAAATCTCTCTGGCTTTAGGCCGTGCTTCAAAGGCATAGGTATTTTGAAATAGACCCTGGTGTGGAAGATAGAATGCACCCACCTGGCCCCCAGCCCAGCAGCGGATTCAGCTGCACCAGGGTTGCTTTGGGCCCCCAGATTCATGCACACTGGTGCAGCTGCACCATCTGTCCCTATTACAGTTGTGCCATTGCTGTGCTTTGTATCACCCAATTTCCACTTCATGGTGGAAAGTTGATGAATGTGTGACTCAAAGTTTTTTTTAAAGTTTGGGCACTGATCTGTGCGTGAGAGAGAGAGAGAGAGAGAGAGAGAGAGAGAGAGAGAGAGAGAGAGAGAGAGCGAGGAAAGGAAAGAGGGAAAAAGGAAATGCCAGATGGAAAGAGCGAGAGAGTGACAGAGAGAGAGAGTGACAGAGAGAGAGAGAAACAGGTGGAGAAAGTGACAGAGAAAAAGAAAGAGAAGGAGAGGAGAAGGAGGTGGCAACTGACATCTCCAGAGATTGAGCAGCAGAGAGATAGAGAGTCATGAAAGGAAACAGGAGGGGGCAGTGGGAGCTGAGAATTCCTGGATGAAGAGAACCCTGAACTAGATGTATGCCACAGTCATTCAAAGCCCTGCTCAGCAGAAGATTAATGATAATAGATCGTGCATTCCAATCTCACATTCATTGTATTAAATTTTATCAGCTGCTTTTTTTCCTCCTTTCTTCCTCCTCCCTGCAAGTGCCTGGTTTTTAAATGTATTCCCAGTCAGCTCCTCCCCAGGGCTGGAGATTACAGTGCCAGGATTGGGAGGTGTGGGGGGGAAATGTGGCTGCAGATTTGTCCTAGAATGAAATCCACAGCAAATCCTCACCAGCCAGGACCCGAGGCAAAAAGGCCTAAATAACAGCACAACCACAATTCAAGACAGCACTTGGCAGAGAATGGTGGAGGGCGATGGATGGAGGGAATGCATCCCCCTTCCCCAGTTTGAGGGAGAGGGAACTGTCTTCCCAATAGACGTGGGTTAAAAAGGTTAAAATTAAGGGAACACTGCCCTGCAACCCAAATTCAAGGAAAGCCGGGGGGAAGAATTGGTTAGAGGGAGATCTTCATGAACTGCCATGCATGGGCATCATTTGCATAGCATTCACATTTGATGAATTGCATAAATTCATGCAAATTCAAAAAAGGCCATTATCTACCTTTGAGGCTGGGCTATAAGAAATCAATTTCCTAGATTGCTTTTAAAAAGTGTTTAAGGAGTCACACATTCATAAACTTTCATAAGTCTTTCTAATCTTTGTTTCACAGCCCAATCACAGCACTACCCCCTCCTCCCACCTCCCCTGAACAAAGCAAAGCTGTACAGTAATGCCTTCCCACCACACTCCATACATGTCTCTTCTCATGTAGATTCTCTGATAGAGAAGCCAGTGGTGAGTCTCTCATAACCCAGTGCATTTAGGCTGTGCTGGATTTTTGTGTTGTTTTTTAAAGAAAAAAAGAAAGAAATCACAGTGTTCATGCACCGCATGACACCAATTTGAACTCTTGACCTACCAACCACTGTTTCTAGATTCTATTGCCAGAGCTGGCTACTGCTAAATGCAAACCTCTCTCCCCACCCCCAAGTGCATTAACTTACTCTTCTCCTCTGCCTCCATCACCTCCCCTACAAAACTGGCATACGGGTCCTATGTGCCCTTGAACAAAACCTTGGATGGCTCCTCAGACAAGGAATGGCTCTCAAGCTCAAGGGGATACACCATGAGAGTCACAGTGTCTGTGTCGTTGTCAACTCATGTTGGCTCCGGGGGTGGGGACAGGCAAGGATGGACATCTGCTAGGGGTCGTGGCTTCTGGGGTGGGACCAGGAGCGTTGCAGTGGGAGCTGTTGCAGCAGGAGTGGGCAGTGTAGGAGCCATATCCACCAGTTTCTAGTCCCTGGCAAAGGCACAGCCATACAGGTGGGATGCAACAATGGCTCCACCCATGCTGAGGAACCCATCAAGGAGCTCGTAATAGGGTGATTATTTGCCTCTCACGGCTGGAAGCAAAGTTGTTGTCCTGGATCTCCTTGTACCTATGCCTGAACTCTTTGACCCACTACTGGCACTGGTTCATGTCCCACTTATAGCCCTGCAGCACCATTTGTGCCAAGATCTCCTGGACCACTGCTTCATTCTTGTAACATTTCACCAGAGCATGTTGGACCTTCTACTCCCCACATAGTGTGATTAAAGCCTTGGTGCCTTCCCCAGTCCAGAGAATGCAGCATGGGTGGGCAGATCTGTCAGCAGCAAGTGGCTGTGACTGAACAGTGGAGACAGCAGTGCTGGTTGTTGCCTGGCTGTTAGCATTAGCCATGGCCCCAGCAATGGTAATCCTCCGCAAATCATTCCTGAGAACACAGTGACTGGGAAACAGCAAGCACTGGGCACATACTGCCAACCTGGATGAGCTGGGAGAACACATGTTTGAAAATGGCATGTTCTTTTTGTTGGTATATGCAACATCCATAAGTTAAAGTTACTGAATTAAGAACAGTAATTGACTAAACAGCCACCAGATGGCGCTGCTCAGTTTATGTGTACATGGAAGGGAGATGGGGTTTTGCAGTTGAATTCCTTTGTGTAGCCACTCCTTCTTCCCTTCTCTCTCATTGTCTCAGTCTCCATTTTGTCTTACTACTAGCTAGATGTAACTAAGGATCTGTGCCTGAGAAATCTTAAGTAAAGTTCTGTTTTTAAACCTTCAGCTGCATTTGTCCTTACTGATTGCGAATCAGTTACTACTCTGCAACAGGTTACGGGCCCAGACCTCTTCAGAACAGCCCAGAACAACTCCAAAGACTGGAAGTGAGCTGAAAGGAAAAGAGGCCCAAAGGAAACTCCCAGAGGAGGCTACTAACTGTAAGTGAATCCCAATCTGAGGGGAGGGAAGCAAGCATGGCCAACAGCTCTGAATTAAAGCTTTCAGTCTGCAAGCTGAATAACACAAACTACCAGTTGTGGAAATTCAAAATAGAAATGCTCCTATCCAAAGATGACCAGTGGGAGGTGATCACCACAGACAGACCTGCAGCAAACCCTGAGGTGTGGGACAGAAAGAACAGACAGGCAAAGGCAACCATAAGCCTGCTAGTAGAAGATGACCAGTTAATCCACATAAGGGAGGAGGCCACAGCAAAGGGCATGTGGAATGCACTGCAGAAGCTGCATGAAAGGACCAGCTTGAACAGTAAGCTGTTTCTCCTAAGGAAACTGTACCAGATGAGACTTGGTAAAGGGAAGGAGATGCAGGATCACATAAATTCAATGCTGGAAGTGGTAGCACAACTGCGAGGCATCGGTGAAGAGATAAAAGACAACCACGTGGCGGCCTTACTTCTCTGCAGCCTGCCTGAATCATACAGCGCCCTCATAAACGCCCTAGAGACAAGGCCTGAGGCAGAACTAACACTGGAATTTGTAAAAGGGAGACTCATGGATGAATTCCAGCGCAGGAAAGAAATCATGCAAGACAATCAGGAACAGGATAAGGAAACTGCCCTGAGAATTGCAGACAACAGATTGCACAAGAAGGAAACAAGGGCATGTTTTCGGTGCAAGAAAGAAGGACACCTAAAGAAAGACTGCTCCATATGGAAGGCAGAACAACAAAAGCGATCTCCACAAGTGTCTAAGCAAAGGGCCAAGGCTACAACCAGTGACACAACCACAGAACAGTGGAGAGGATGTTTTAGAGCAACACAGACCAACTCATCACAGGACTGGTGTGTCGACTCTGGAGCCACAAGTCACATGACCAGCGACAAGAGCTTTTTCACGGTACTGGACCCAAGCAACAAAGAAGAGATATACCTCGCTGATGGAAGCAGCATCACTGCAGAAGGTATTGGCGAAGGAATTCTAAGTTGCAACAAGCCACACGGAGGCACACTAGCAATACCAGTAAAGGATGTGCTGTATGTACCTGGCTTAGAGGGAGGACTCCTATCCGTTAAACGCCTAACAGAGAAAGGGCTCACCGTCAAGTTCCGGGGTAATGAATGCACAATCCAGAAGGGGACAAGGGTCCTAGCCAGAGCCTATGCAGATGAGCACCTGTATCGCTTGAGTGCAACCAAGGAACAAGCAAAACTCACTGCACATGAGCAACACAAGGACTGCATTCATCTGTGGCATCGACGCCTGGGTCACAGGCACCCAGAAAGTATAAAGGAACTGCAAAGACAGCAGCTGACAAAAGACCTGATAGTAACAGCATGTCCCTTGACCATGAGATGTGAATGCTGTATCAAAGCTAAAGCCACCAGAGCAACGCTCCCCAAGGCAAGCCAGACAAGAACCTCCAAGCCACTTGACCTCATACACAGCGATGTGTGCGGCCCCATGAAAGTACCCACACCTGGAGGGAACAGATACATAGTGACATTCATAGATGACTACTCAAGATACACAGTCACATACCTCATGAAGCATAAGGATGAAGTACTGGAAAAATTAAAGGACTACATAACTATGACAAGCAACAGATTCCAACGCAAGCCGCTTGTACTTCGAACCGACAACGGAGGCGAATACACAGGAAAGAGAGTTGAAGACTTCCTGAGAGCCCACGGGATAGAGCACCAGAAGACGGTACCATACACGCCCGAGCAAAATGGGGTAGCTGAAAGAAAGAACAGAACCTTAACAGAAATGATCAGGTGCATGTTGACTGACTCCGGACTGCCAGAAAAATATTGGGGCGAGGCAGTAGTTACGGCGACATATCTACAGAACCGACTCTACTCAAGAACAGTGAGTAAAACTCCATACAAACTCTGGTATGGAGAGAAGCCTAGTGTGGGACACATCAAAGTGTTTGGATGCAAGGCATACGTGTACATTCTGGAAGAGAAATGCACCAAACTACAAAACCGAGCTGTGGAAGGGATTCTTGTTGGATACAGCGAACACTCCAAAGGATACAGAATCCTCAACCCACACACAGACAAAGTAACTATCAGCAACAGCGTGACTTTCGAAGAAAACCCAAGCAACATTGTAATGTCCTTACAAGAATCAGGAGAAGAAGCGCGTCCTGAATCAGGAGGAGAAGAGCGTCCTGAACAAACAGTTGAAGTCCATACAAGCTCAGCTGAGATGCAGGAACAAACTCGATCAACTGCAGATGTTGAAATCAGAAGATCTATCAGGGAAAATAAAGGCAAACCACCCACCCGCCTGTCCTACAAAGCAAGTACCGACAGACTGTCTGAGCCATCAACATGGGAAGATGTCTTACACACGTCAGAAGGGGAACACAACAAATGGACAAAGGCAGCTACAGAAGACATGGTAGCAGATGCCATCACAAAACTTTTAGCAGGAGAGTGCCACAGAAAGCTACTAAGTAAAAAGGGTTTAGTAGGTTAATATCTGTCTGTTGAGAAGGGGTGTTGGTATGTGCATGCAGCATCCATAAGTTAAAGTTACTGAATTAAGAATAGTAATTGACTATAGAGCCACCAGATGGCGCTGCTAAGTTTATGTGTACATGGAAGGGAGATGGGGTTTTGCAGTTGAATTCCTTTGTGTAACCACTCCTTCTTCCCTTCTCTCTCATTGTCTCAGTCTCCATTTTGTCTTACCACTAGCTAGATGTAACTAAGGAGCTGTGCCAGAGAAAGCTTAAGTAAAGTTCTGTTTTTAAACCTTCAGCTGCATTTGTCCTTACTGATTGCGAATCAGTTATTACTCTGCAACACTTTTAAGGTGGACGTTATGTGCGCAATAGTGAGAGCAGGAGTGGAGAGGGGATGGAAGTGGTAGCCCCTCGGAACACTCTAGGCTCTTCCTCTGCAACTCTGTAGTGCTGGCAGACCTGTACATGCGGAGGCACTGCACACAACCTAATTGAAAGGGTTGCAGACCCGTGGATGCACATTAACCCACATTCTCCCCCACAGCGCACTCCACATGCCCTGGGACCCTGCTGTGAGTGGAGGCTGCGTGCCCAGTGAGTAGCGGCTATGTGGCCAGTGGAGGCGAATACCTAATAAATGGGCAGATGGACACCCACCTGGTGTGAGCTATCGCCTCATTTGTTAACACTCTGAGAGAGCCACCTTTGCTTCTATTAGGCTTAGGAGGTGCTGGACGTTGCCACTGCCTGAAGCTACACAGCTGCTGCTGCACTGCTGGGCCCCTCAGGGCCAGCTAGTACGGTGACTGTGGGTCAAGCTGTACCTTCATGCTAGCGCCATGTGGCCCCAAGCACCTAACCTTCCTCAACCTGCCTGGAGAATGCTGTGGCCACTCTGCACAGCAAGTCCACAGCATACCACTCTCTACAGCACCCCCATTGGGTGAAGCTGGGTCACTGTGGGACTGAAGGAGCTGGATCCTTGGGTTTCCACATAAGCATCTCAGGAGCCTGAAGCAGCAGCTGTAGGAGGCAGGGCCGCAGCAGCACTGCACTGGGCATCCCAGCAGGAGCTGGGGAATGCTGTGTCACCACAGAAGCCCTACGGGATCACATCAGGATTACTACACAGTGACAATTTCCATGGCATCTGAATGGATCTACCTAGGGTTGATGATTCTTTTAAGAGTTTCACCCAGAGGCTCTGAATTTTCACCGAGAGTCTGATGTTTTGGTCTGAGACTCTCAATCAAAGTTGAGAACCTCTGGGTGAAACTCGTAGAGGAGGCAACCCTTGGTAGATCTAGTCAGATGACATGGAAATTGTCACTGTGTAGTGATCCTGATGTGATCCCATGGGGTTCCTGCAGGAGAAGCCCCAACTTCTCTGGGTCAGCCAGGGTCACCTGTGCTAACCCAGAGAATTGGGGGTGGCAGGAACAGGTGAGTCAGAAAGGGGGGGAACCTAGGGACAATCCCCCCCCCACTTTCCATCATGGTCCTGCCTCTATGGAGCACCGTGATGTCATGACACACTGCAAGGAGTGCAACAGTGCCTTTGCCCCTCCCCCTTTCAGCAGAGTGTTGTGACATCACAATGATCCATTAGAGGCAGAATTATGTCAGGAAGGGGTGTGACAGCTCCTTTGCCCTGCCTCTCTTACATGGTCCCACCCTCTATGGACTTCATCCTCAAGGGAGATGGAAACTCTAGGAGCAGGCCGTCATTCCCCCTGTCCTGCTGCCATGTGGATCACCATCAATATGGGAGGAGCATATACAGCACTGACCCCCATAATAGTTAAGCCCCTTGCCAACTATGCTGTATTTACCCTTAGCTCCCCCTTTGCCCTGGAGAGCATTGTCCACTCTCTTAGTGTAGTATAGATGCCACCAGGGGTTGTGGATTTAAAGAATCTGCCTTAGAAGCATCGTGCGGACAGTTTTTAGATGAGCTGCCACTGAAAACCGCCGGTCTCGCATTCTTTATAAGCCGCATTTTAAATACCTCGGTATTTAAAATGCGGCTTATAAAGAATGCACGACCGGCGGTTTTCAATGGCGATAGCTTGTCTAAAAGCTGTCCGTGCAACTTTTCTAAGACGGATTCTTTAAATCCACGATCCTCGGTTACGTCTAAAAATGGCCAAGACCACAATTCCCAGGTTACTTGTTCCAGAGCCTTTGTGAGTGTTCCATCTCACACAGAACACCTGGGGCAAGGCAAAGCCTTGAAGTGAGGTCTCCTGAGTCCTAGGCGAATGCCCTGATGATTATAGATCATCCCTCTTCTCTCCTGCCAATTCCTATACCACCTCTGCTCACAATCACCTCCCCTTACCCCCATATTCCTCTAAGTGTCTCTTCCTCATCCTATCCTAGCCCCCACTTCCACCTCATTACCAGGTAGGCCTGCCAGTCCTTGCTGGATGCCAGAGTTTGAGGTAAACATTGACAAGCACTGATAAGGCAGGTCTTACGGGCACTGAGGAGCTGTCAGATGGGAAGTCAGCGTTACATTTTCATTTCATTCACCTCATTGCGAGGATGAAGTGCAGTTCATGTCAGATCTGTCATCAGGCCCTCAGGCTCTCACCATCTCCCGCTTTCTTTCCCCCACCCCACCGTTTCCCTCTTTATTCCTCTCTCCCTCTATCCCCCCTTCCCATTTCACATTCCCTCCTTTCCAAAAACAATTTTTTCTTAGTAGCTTTCCCCTCTTATTTATTCCTGCTCCCTTGTCCTTCTATTTCCCCTGTCCAGAACTCCACAAGCCCTCATCATCTTTCAGTTAAAAATCGTATTCCCTTCTCTCCAACTACCACCCATTCTCTCTCTCTTCCTCTCTCTCCCCCCCCCACACCTTTCCCAGAGCCAGCCATGGCCCAGCGCTGTGCGAGGAGCTGCATTTTGTATGCATGGCCTGGGATCTTCCTGGACTCTCCAGACAGTAATTTGCTGATTGGTAAACGTTCCAGATAAGGGGATGTGGTGAGAGGGGGAAGGAGGTGGTGAGGGAGAGGAAGAGATGAGAGTTCTCAAGCTGAGGCCCCTAATACCAAGCATGTGGCTGTCTATTATTTTAATAAAGCCGGCACGTCCTGCACTCACGCCAGCTGCTGTTCCCCTTCTCTCATCCTGTGGATCTCATTTATTCCTCATTAGCAAAATCACCTGTTTGTCAAATAGGGACAGATCTGTTAGGCATTCAATTGCGCTGCGGCTGAGGGGGGCCTTGGGAACAGAGGCGTGTGGGAGGGGAGCCAGAGAGCCTTGGCCTGCCAGGGAGACAGCAGCCAGAACCTGAAGCAGGTTGGCTCAGCAGAGAGGGGACTGTGTACGCGAACAGCCTGTTCAGACACTGAGCACTGAGCCTCTTTGGATGAGGCCTACTACTGAGCCCCTGCCATTCCTGTTTGCCCCATTATTCCCACCCCACACCCGGTAAAGCCAGATGGTTGCATAAGGAACAGGGCAATGGAGAATGGGGTCCATTGAATCAATGCAGCCTAGCCATCAGCATGGGTGCCTGGAGGAGTGCAAAAGGGGAACTTACAACGCACCTAGACTTTGTGTGGGCCCACCCCTTTGGAATACCATGACATCACAATTTTCTGCAAGGGGAGGGCTACATCAGAACTTGGCAGCAGGACAAAGGGTCTCGCCTGCTTCTTTCTGAAATACTCCCCACCCCCTTCTTTGGAGTGTTGTGATGCTGTGACATTTCACATCAGCAAGGGGTGGGAGAGTCTCTTCACCCCATCCCTTGCTGGAATGGCCACACCCCCTGCTCTCCCTTTAAAACATCCTAGTGATTAGGGCTCTGTCTTGTAGGATGCCCAGATATGCAAATTTTAAAGGACACTGATGAGAAATAAGTGCAACCTGTATTTCTCATAAGTGTCCTCTAAAATTTGCATATCTGGCCACCCTGCTGTCTTGGGACTCCAAAGCTGTGAGTTCCATTCCCAGTTTAGCCACTAGCCCAGTGTATGACTTTTGTCAAGACCGGTGGTATGGCATAGCAAGGCTGGGGCAGGCCTGGGCTCATCAACTAAGCCCCGCCTGCATAGGGCAAAGTGGTAGGAACTTCAGGTTGGGGGAGCAGAGCAGTGGGGCCTTCAGGGTAGGATGCAGAGCTTACTTAGGATTTCTGCCTATGCACATTTTTAAGGAACACTTACGAAAAACACATGTTGCAGGGCCTGCATTGGCGCATAAGGCCTGCAACATGTATATTTCATAAATGTTCCTTATAAATTTGCAAAGGTGGCAACCCTAGGCTTACTCATGAAGGCAGTGCCACCCCAGCTCCCAGCAGGCCCCCCTGGAGGACAGCAACTCTGTCAGGAAAGAAGTTTTAAGACCAGGTAGGGCCAGGGACAGCAGTCCATCCCCACCTGGTCTTAAAGCTTCTTTCTTGGCAAGACCCTTTGCAAGTGGCCAGAGCACCAGTATGAAACTTCAGAGTGGGCAGGAGCAGAGTGCTGGTCTTGCTTCCTCCTCTCCAGTCTGAAAGTTTCTAGTGTGTCAGCTGCCGCGGCCGCTTCTCGGCCCGATGGCTGCATCCGGTGGCTGGAGACCCCGCCCCCAGTCCTCCGGAGGATGAAGCAATGCACAGCACGGTGCTCCCGCCGCCGCCTGTGCCGCCAGCAGCTCCCGACACAGCACCAACAGCTGCACCCTCCCGCGGCAGGGCCACGCCCACCCTGCGTCGTTCTGAGCGCCTCCGGGTGCATGTAGGGGGCAGGGCTTGTCCCTTATCTGCCGCCCCTGCAGAGAGCTCTGTGCCGGTGAACAGAGCGTATGCCTGGAGAAAGACTGCCCCCCTGCCTGACAGCTAAGTACTCTTGATCTAAGACTTGATTGTGCTCCCCTTCTTGTGTTTCCCTCGTGCTCCTTGATCCCTTTCCTTACCCCCTTGTGATTTCAATTGAGCGCTATTGTGTCTGAATTCCATTGTGTTTGTGGCTTGAGAGTGTACCCATCCCCTGCCATTCCCAGAGAGTGAGAGTGCTGTGAGAGGGCATTCAGGCCCGGGTGACTCCCCCTTCCTCTCCGGGGTTGTCCTCCTACCGTCAACTCCACAGTGTGAGAGCCCCGGGACACGCTTCACCCCCCATCCCCCTCCTGGGTTCCTTATTCCTGTCTCCCCTCACCATCCCCATGGCGTTTTCCTTCCTAGCGTGGTGTGAAAGGAGCTGTTGCATGGAACCCCTTCCTGATAACTGCTCTGTGCCCTATGATGATAGGGGCCTGAGTTCCTGGTGCAAGAGCACGCAGAACGGCCCACATACTATCCTGACGGGCTTCCGGGACCCTCGTTTAGTCATACAGAGTCTCCTGACTGAGTTGGGTGTGTGTGGGCGCAGGACTCCCTTTCCCCCTTCTTCCCCGACCCCAGTGACAGATTCACCGGCATATCAGCCCCACACCCCTGGCTCCTCAGGATGGATATTGCCCAGGAAATAGGGAAGTTGGTCCATGCCATGCAGACTCTTGCAATGCAAATAAAGGACTTGCAAGAGCAACATACTGAGCTCGCGGCTGCTGTTGCCCAGCAGCAGCCCCCTGCTTCCCGCACTGTTGTTTTATTGGCTCCCCCTGGGTCGCCTGTTTTGGCAGCGGAGGCGGACGAGGCCGCCGGAGCAGTCCCCCCGCCACCCCCGGTCCCTGTGGTACTGCGGGAACCTCGGGGTCCTCGCATTGAAAAGTTCCAGGGTGACCGCAGGGCCTGCCGGGCATTTTTGGCTCTTTGTGAACTCACCTTCACGACCCAAGCAGGCACCTATTCTACTGATGCCTTGAAGGTGGCCTTTGTGATTGGAAAACTGGGGGGGGTAGCTCTGGACTGGGCTACCAACCTGCTAACAAGTAAAAGCCCTTTCTTATCGGATTACCAGGGGTTCTTATGGGAGTTTCGCTGTTTGTCTGACCACCCGCATCGGCTCTGGGACACCGAGACAGCCATCCTGGCCCTTTGCCAAGGGTGCGCGCCTCTCATGGAATATATTACGCAATTCCAACAAGTCGCCCTGGAGCTACAATGGTCCGAAGATGCCCTTAGAGTGCATTTCCGGAAGGGGCTAACGGATGACCTCAAGGACCAGCTGGCGTATGTCGCCCTTCCAGACACCTGGGCCAACGTGGCCACGTTGGCCCTTCAGATAGACGCCCACCTCGAGGAGCGATGGAGAGAGAGACGACAGGACAACAAGAGCCTCCCGGTAAGACCAGTACCGTTTGTCTCCCCTAGCCCAGAGGTGGCTGGACCAACCCCACCAGATGCGGAGCCCATGCAACTGGGTGCTTCCCGGGGGCCCCTTACTACGGAATAGCGGGACCGTCGGCAACGAGCATGAGCCTGCTTTTATTGTGGGGATCCAGGGCATTTCATACAAGATTGCCCAGCCTTGCGCTCATCCCGGCAGCAACCAGGAAACGTCAAAGGTCAAAATGGGCAGGGAGCATCTCGACCCTAAAGACTATCCCATCCCTTACTACTGACGCCCCTCTTCATTTACGGGTGCCTATGACACTGAACATCGCACCACACCAGTCATTGGTCGTTTGGGCACTAGTGGATTCCGGAGCCTCTGTTAATTTAATCAACAAGACCTTGGCGCAGACCTCCAAAATCTCATTCCGATCCAAGGCGGTCCCCAAAGCCGTGCAAACCATTGATGGGTCCCCTCTCGTGTCAGGCCCTGTTACCCAACAAACCACCCCCCTCTCCTGTGTGATAGGGTCTCATTGGGAAACCCTTACTTTCGATGTGGTGTGTACCCCCCTTTTCCTTGTGGTCCTGGGACTCCCCTGGCTCGCGTGCCATGAACCCCACATTCGTTGGGCCCAACGGCACCTCCAATTCAAGTCCTCCTACTGCATGCAGCATTGTATACGATCCGCTCCCCTCCAGACGTCCCTAGCAGCCGCTAGCAGTGCCTCCAAGCAGCCCGAACCAAGACTACCACAAGAGTACATGGACCTTGCAGAGGTTTTTAGTAAAACTCATGCGGTCCAGTTGCCGCCCCACCATCCTTATGACTGTCCTATTGACTTAATTCCGGGCACCGAGCCCTATTTTGGACACATTTATGCCCTTTCCACTCTGGAACTGACAGAACTTCGCAAATACCTAGATGAAGCCCTTAAAAACGGCTTCATACGACACTCGACCTCTCCGTCAGGAGCCCCCATCTTTTTTGTCTCAAAGAAGGATGGGGGCCTAAGACCCTGTATTGATTACCGGGGCCTCAACAGCATTACTATTAAAAACCGGTACCCTCTGCCCCTTATCCCCGAACTACTGAACCGGCTCCAAGGTGCTCGGATATTTACAAACGTAGACCTGTGGGGAGCCTACAACCTGCTACAAGTGCGCGAAGGGGACGAGTGGAAGACGGCATTCCAGACTCGATATGCACACTTTGAATATCTGGTCATGCCATTTGGGTTGGCTAACACTCCAGCTGCATTTCAACACCTCATCAACGACATCCTTCGAGATATACTAGACACCTTTGTCATAGCATATTTAGACGACATCCTCATCTACTCCACATCACATGAGCAACATGTGAAACACATTCGACAAGTCCTCCAGCACCTAAGGACCCATAAACTGTATTGTAAACAAGAGAAATGTTCATTTCACCTCTCCACCATTGAGTTCCTGGGGTTAGTCATTAGCCCAGATGGAATTCAAATTTCACAATTTCAATTTTCACAATTTATTTATACCCCGCCTCTCTCAAATGACTTGAGGCGGCTAACAACAACTAACAATCGCATATACTGGGGATCCTTTCCTACACAGGGGACCCAGCCATCACAATAAACAATATACATAAATAAACTCCATCTTATAATAGCTCCCACACAGACCATCCCCTAAAACAGCGGAGAGGTCCCCACCACCAAATACCCTGCTCTCACCAGGGTATATAGCCGACTCCACCCCCCTCTCACCGGGGTGAGCCAGCCCATCCTACCTTCTCTTATAACAATACCCACCCCTACATACTCCACAATACTTCAATACATCATAAATATACCCCCATAGGACATATTCCGGGTACTCCACGCAGGGGCCCAGATAATAATACTAACAAAACAAACAATTTACATGCCCAAAATTTCACTAATCCAAGGACTTACAACTCCAACTAATCTACTCACCACTCCAGAACTTCTCCCACTGGTACCAGATACATCCCCTCCTCCACTAACTCATTCTCTCCTCCCTCACTCAAAAACCTCACTATCTCCACCCCTCTCACATCAGGGGAACATGACTCCAATATCCTTCCATCCCTTAATATTCCCAATATAGTTAACTCACACAAATCCTCCCCCAAATGGACCCAAAGAAGATCCTTGCCATCCATCCAACAATGGCCATCTCCCAAAACGGTTAAGGCTCTACAGCGTTTTCTTGGTAGTATGAATTACTATCGACAGTATATTCCCCACTATGCAGAAGTCACCAGTTGCCTTACACAACTTCTGAAGAAGAATCGCCCCTACGTCTGGACCCAAGAACAAGATTACAGCTTCCAGTTCTTAAAGGGGGCCTTTATGCAAGCACCCCTTCTCCAGCATCCTGACTTTCACAAACCATTCTTTGTGGAAGCCGACGCATCCAGTATCGCCATCGGAGCAGTGTTGCTTCAACAAAACACCGACAAAACTTGTCTCCCATGTGCTTATTATTCTCGACAGTTGTCCCCTGCTGAGAGAAATTACACGGTTCTGGACCGGGAGCTCCTGGCGATCAAAGCCACCTTTGAAACTTGGCGGCACTATCTCGAAGGAGCACAATACCCCATCACGGTAACTACTGATCATAAGAAGCTTACCTTCCTTCAGACCGCCCAGATCACCAACCCTCGACACGCCCATTGGGCGCTCTTTTTTGCACGCTTCACCTTTACGATTCAATACCGGCCAGGAAAAATGAACCTTTTGGCGGATGCTCTCTCGCGATATTTTGAAGGGAAGGAGACAGATGTGCGTCCTAAAGGCCCTATTCTTGAGCACCGGGTATTTGCAGCCATGCTCCCTTCCCTCGATTATCTACGGCAAGCCTCCGCACATGAAATTCGTCCCTCAGAAAGTGCCGAATTTACCCTCCAGGACGTTCTCTATAAAAAAGGACAACAAATTGTGGTACCACCTTCCTGTCGGGCACAGGTACTATGGGCCCACCATGATGCCCCCTTGGCGGGGCACCCAGGGAAGGAATGCACCCTGACCCTCTTGCAGCGTCAATTCTGGTGGCCCTCAATAACCGTGGATGTACAGCAGTATGTTCAAGCCTGTCAAACCTGCACTCGCACTACAGTCCTCAGGAGACACACACACTGCTGGCCTCCTTCAACTCGCTACATTGCCCTCGGGCCCATGGCAAAGGATTGGGCTAGACTTCATAGTCAAGCTACCCCCCTCCCGGGGTTACAACACTGTTTTTGTTATTGTGGACCATTTTATGAAGTTAGCTCACTTTGTTGCATGTAAGGGTCTCCCCACAGCACAACGAACTACTCTCCTATTCGTAAGACACATAGTGAAACTACATGGGTGGCCAACGAAGATCATAAGTGATCGGAGAACACAGTTTGTTTCACATTTCTGGACCGCGCTATTCAAGGTCTTTTGAGTACGTCTGAAACCCATGACTGTGTATCATCCCCAAGCAAATGGGCAAGTGGAGCGGGTCAATCAAAACCTCGAGCAGTACCTAAGGTGTTATATCGACTATTTACAAGACGACTGGTATTCCTGGCTCCCCATGGCAGAATTTGCCTACAACAACGCCCCAAATGCTTCTCTTGGAAACTCTCCCTTCTACGTCACCAATGGATACCTTCCCCAGATGACCACTCCAGATTTACCTTCAGTGACTGTTCCTGCAGCTGGAGCCCTGGCCCAGCAGTTGCAACAAGTTCACGCCCTGGCCAAAACCACACTAGAGAAGGCAAGACAACAATACAAGCGATATGCCGACCACCACCGACAGCTGGCGCCACAAGTCCAACCAGGAGACCTAGTGTGGCTGGATCGTCATCACTACCCTTCTCGACGACCCTCACCAAAACTGGACCACAGGCATCTAGGACCTTTTCCCATTCTAAAACAGGTGAATGATGTTACATACACTCTACGACTTCCCCCTCAACTTCGCATTCAGTCCACGTTCCATGTGTCCCTGCTCAAGCCGGCAACCCTGCTGGACAACCCTTCAACCTCGGTGAGTACCTCAGAACCCGATCCCCTTGACCCAGATCCCATATACGAGGTCCGTGCTATCCTGGATTCAAAGTTACATTGTGGAAGACTCCATTATCTTATTGACCGGCGGGGATTTGGCCCTGAGGAACGTTCATGGGAACCCGCCGCACATGTCTCCGCCCCCCCAGCTCCTCCGGCTTTTTCATCGTCGGCACCCTGAGAAACCAGGCCCAGCAGGCCGCCGGAGAGGGGGGGCCCTCGAGGGAGGTACTGTCAGCCGACGTGGCCGCTTCTCGGCCCGGCAGCTGCATCCGGCAGCTGGAGACCCCGCCCACAGTCCTCCGGAGGACGAAGCAATGCACAGCATGACAGCTCCCAATACAGCACCAACAGTTGGATACTCCCACGGCAGGGCCACGCCCACCCTGCATCGTTCTGAGCACCTCTGGGCGTGTGAAGGGGGCGGGACTTGTCCCTTATCTGCCGCCCTTGCAGAGAGCTCTGTGCCGGTGAACAGAGTGGAAGACTGGCCCCCTGCCTGACAGCTAAGTACCCTTGATCTAAGACTTGATTGTGCTCCCCTTCTTGTGTTTCCCTCGTGCTCCTTGATCCCTTTCCTTACCCCCTTGTGATTTCAATTGAGCGCTATTGTGTCTGAATTCCATTGTGTTTGTGGCTTGAGAGTGTACCCATCCCCCGCCATTCCCAGAGAGTGAGAGTGCTGTGAGAGGGCATTCAGGCCCGGGTGACTCCTCCTTCCCCTCCGGGGTTGTCCTCCTACCGTCAACTCCACAGTGTGAGAGCCCCGGGACACACTTCTCCCCCGCCCTCCTGGGTTCCTTATCCCTGTCTCCCCTCACCATCCCCACGGCGTTTTCCTTCCTAGTGTGGTGTGAAAGGAGCTGTTGCGTGGAACCCCTTCCTGATAACTGTTCTGTGCCCTATGATGATAGGGGCCTGAGTTCCTGGTGCGAGAGCACGCAGAACAGCCCACATACTATCCTCATGGGCTTCCGGGACCCTCGTTTAGTCATACAGAGCCTCCTGATTGAGTTGGGTGTGTGTGGGCGCAGGACTCCCTTTCCCCCTTCTTCCTTGACCCCACTGACATAGTGGTGCTCAGGCCACTTGCAAAGCCCCCCGCCCCTCCTCAGAGTCCTGCACCCAGCAGAAGAAATGAGCACCAGATCCAGCACCCTAGCACCTAAGCTCTGCTGTAGCCCACTCTGGCTCTTCCCCTTCTCACAGGAGTAGAGACTAGAGCCAGCATATCCTAGCGGATGAGATGTTGGTCTTAAGACCAAGGCTCAATTCCTATCTTAGCCCCAGGAGCAGCAGCAGTGGAGCCCTAGGGGTGTCCGTTGCAGCAGGATCAGCAGGGGCAGGAGTAGGGGTGGAGGGGCCCTGGGAATAATGATGATGGCAGCAACAGCAGCGGCAGGCACAGTGGTTGGTGGGGCACTTCTGCTGCCACTGCTCCAAGAGCCCTGCTGCCACTACCACCCCCTCCACTGCTGCTCCCCAGGCTCCAAGTAAGCTCTGTCCTCCACCTCCTATCAGGTAGCCACTGGCACATGCAACATCTACCCAACAGTGTACTTCTGGGCAACCAGCAAGGAGCTCAGGATTGAAAATGCAGAATGGATTTTCACATTATGTCTGGTGATACTCTCTTTCGTTCTCACTCTGTCTCTCAAGGTCTAATTCAAAGCCCATTGAGATAAAGGTTGGCACAGTGCTTAATAATGTGCTAACCTGCCACTTGGAAGACCTGGGTTTCATGGGGCATTTGACTAGACCTTGAAGGGACTAAATTCCCCTACCCAACTCACCATGTTTGTCTTTAGCCACCTTCTGATGCTAAGGTCTGGGGCACACCTCCCAGTGCTCGGCTAACTGCCCTGTTTGTACCCCCATTTACCACCCTGACTCCTTTTTTTTTGCTCTTCCTTCCAGGGCCATAAGCATTAATAATCCCTAACCTAGCAGGGAGCATAGGTCCTGCTGAGCTGCACACTGGCAGGCAGACAGTGGCAGAGTGGTGGATAAGCAGAAGGCACAGACCAGGAGCAGAATAAATCAGATGCCTGCCAGCTGGTGCTGGTACAGAATCTGTCTCAGAGTGTGAGCCTCAGAGAGGGCAGAGGGAGTCCACAGCATGGCCCAGAGGACCCATACAGTGATGAGGGTTACAGAAGATGGAGCTGCAGTGGGGAAGGGCAGAACAAATGGCCATCAGCACCGTGTGGGGAGATGGGGCTGCCTAGAAGACGACACGGGATACTCTCACTTCAGCCTCTCCTCTGCTGAAAATGTCAAATTACTCCATGCCCTGGTTCGGTTCAGTACCCCACTATCTCACAGCATTCTGGTGTCACTTGGGACCAATCCCTTCATTTCTCTAAAGTCTGTTGATAGCACTGCCCTATTCAATATCATATTTATACATTCAAGATCGTGGGATGTTCCAATCGTACAGTATGGGGGCCATAGAGGTACTTGGGCAAGACTGACAATGCAATGACCTCACTTGACTTCAGGTCCTTATATCTATTCCTTTTTCCTTCCACATTCTATTTCCTTTCCACCCTGTCTCCCTCCATTCCAGCTTTATCTTCCATCCACTCCCTATCTCTGTTCCTCTCCTCTCCTGCTTCCTTTCTAATATTTACCCATGGCCCTCTCTCACCTGAGATGTTCTACCTTGATTGCATGGTCTGGGAAGAAGGTTCTGATCCAAGGTGTTCTAGACTAGGGACAAAAAGAAAAGCTGGCTGTCCATCACCTCCGTAAAACACTACACCCTCCTCAACAGAATGTTGCATTTCTGTTATTGTTGGGGTTGAAATCTCTACTAAGGGAAGTAGATCAAGGAACATTTCCAGGCAGGAGAGCTCCGTAGTGTCACAGTACAAGGGAGCAAACTATTATGATCACCTTACCCCCATTTAAAAAATCCTTTGAGTCTTGCCACTCTACCCCAAGTCTGCTGGCTACTTGTTGAAATTAGAATATATCAAGATCCTCTAACATGCAAAAATCAGTCAAATTTAGCTTATTTTCTAATTTGAAAAATATCACTTTTTATTCCAATTATTTCTTTAGAATTAAAAGGAGGGAAATTATTATTTATTTTTTAGGATTGTTTCTGTTGTTGCTAAGTCAATTAAAATGTACCAAAACATGAACATGTGTTCAAGGACGAAGTTCCAGGTTGGGTGGGGGCAAAGATGATTTAGGGAGCAGGAGGCTCTGGGGCAGGTGAAGTGGTGGTAGAAGTTCCTGGGTGGGCACAGCAGGGAATGAGGGTAGAAAGACAGGGAGGAGCAAGGTTGTGCAGAGTATTGAAGGTGAAGTCACAGAGTTTGTGCTGGATTAGAAGGGGAAGAGGGATCCAGTGGAGAGAGCGAAGATGGGGTTGAACATGATCAAAGCAGCAGGCAAGATGGATGATCTTGGCAGCAGTGTTGAACAGAAGCAAACAGAAGTTGAACAGAAGGCCACAGTGAGTGCAGGAAAGACAGAAAAGGAGACTGCAGTAGTTAAAGAGGCAGTTATTGATATGAGACTGGGTGGAGGGTGGGAGGGTCAGGCTGAAGAACTAGGGTGTCATCAGCATACAGGTGGTCCTGGAAACCATGCATTTCAATGGGTTTGCTGAAAGACAAGGGGTAAAGTAAAAAAAGGGCCCAGGACAGAGCTCTGGCAGGGTGTAGTTAGTCGGAATGGACCCTGGGGCAGAAGATGGAATGGGCCCCCCTCATTCTCCTCCTAGGGGCAAAGGACACAGCTGCACCAGGGAGCATAAACCCCCTCCCACCCAAGGCTTGTGGGCCCCAGTGCAGCTGCACTTCCTATCCCTATTATTTTATTTATTTATTTATTTATTTATTTATAAACTTGTATCCCGCACCCTCCTGCAATCACAGCTTGGGGCAGACAGTATAAAATTTTAAGAAATAGAAAATACAATAATACAAAATGAAATAAACAGCAATATAAAACAATGCTATAAAATAACACTATAAAATGGTGGGACACCAGAAAAAATGAAAACCCACCTCCCACCCTCAGTCCCCCACCCCTTACCCATCTCCCTCACCGAAAGCCTGGCGGAACAGCCAGGTCTTACACTGTCATCAGAAGGAGGAGAGAGCTGGGGCCACATGGACCTCAGCGAGGAGGGAGTTCCACAGCCTTGGTGTGGCCACCGAGAATGCTGTCTCCATAGTCGCCCCCCAAGATACCCGGCGGACTTCAAGAAAGACGCCTCTGGTTGACCACAGTGGTCGATCTAGAGATGGTCCTGCAGCTAGGTAGGGCCCAGGCCGTATAGGGCTTTATAGGGAAGCACCAACACCTTGAATCGGGCCCGGAAGACCATAGGCAGCCAGTGCAGACAACAGAGCACTGGTGTAATGTGCTCCTGGCGACCCGTCTCTGTAAGGAGGTGGGCTGCCGCATTCTGCACCAGCTGCAGCCTCTGAACTGTCACCATGGGTTATAACTACATCCCTGAGCCCTGGGGAACTCTGACCAAAAGGGGTAGGGAGGCAGAGGAGAGGCCAGAGAGAGACTCTGGCCCTTTTTACACGGGCAACACCCACGCATGAACACCCAGAAATCTGGGTGTTGATGTGTGGGTGCCACTTGTGTAAACTCTACGGCAGGTGGGTGAGGGGGTGAATGTACATGCGTGCGTGCTCCTGCATGCACACCCACCTCCACCCATCCCCCTCATACAGAGCAACCAGTGAAAACAGCGGTTGCCCTGTGCGTGTAGATGGGTGGAGGTGGGTGTGCGAAGGGGAGGAGTGAGATCAGGCAATAGTTGGAGGGGATTGCAGGGGCCAAGAGTGGATTTTTTAAGGAAAGGGGAGACAGTGGCATGCTTGAGGCAGAAGAGAAAGAGCAAATAGAGAGGGAGAGATTGATGATATGTGGCCGAGAGGAACAACCATGGGGAAGATAGCAGTTAGAAGGCAAAAAGAAATAGAGTCCAGGGGGCAGATCACAGATCATCCCCTTGGGACCACTACCAGAATCTTACAAAGGCTGCACCATATGCTGAAGAGAAGAAGTACCCTGTGGGAGAAATGTCCCTTGGCTACAACATGCCTGCCATTGAAGATTGTGCCACATCACAATGTCTTTATATTTCACTTTTCTGTTCTTCTTCCTTTCAAACCTTCACACAGAAAAGCAATCTCCAAGCGGGAGAATAGGCTGCCAATGCCAAGACACACTCTGATCTAGTTCTCCACGACCTTTTTCAGGATTTATTTCCCTTTGGGGGGAAATAGTGCCTCTTCCAGCCCACTCAGTGCCCTCAACCCATGGGATGTATGTACAAGTCACCATGAACTCATCAGCACAAATGCAATATTCAGTCCAGTCTGCAGGTGGAATGCCGTGCAGAGCCCTCTGCCATAATCTCTGGAGGTAACACCACCAGAGAAGGCTGTCATGAGAGAATGAGAGAGAGAGCAGGGCTGCTTAGATTCTCAATAATTTGGGAACTCCAGTTTCCAAAGATTTGTTTTCATCCTGAATTGGGGCAAAACAAATCATGGAAACTATCCTCTGAGTGGAAAAGTCAGAATGGAGCTGGCTGGGAACCCCAAAGCTGCCATTTTGAGCTGTATTCTGGGAGAAAGGGGAATGGGAGGGTTTTGATTGTCTATTTTCAGTTCAGAGTTTCCCACAGAAAAATCTAGAAATTTTCATCAAAATGATCATGTATTCATTCTGCCTAAAAATATAATCATTGATTAGAATGAACCCCCATTTTGTGACAGAAGAGATTCTTTTTCAACAACAGAGCAAGGTTTGGTGCCACTGGGACTGTTGCTTGATAAGGTGGGCACTGCCAATGAGCAGTCAGCATTCGAGATATGGGCACAGGCTCGCATTACCCAGGGACAGCTAGTAGCAGGAAGCTTGCACTCCTTTCTGTACAAAAAGGGGTCGGCAATGGGGATGGAGAAGGCAGTTTCCGATCTTGGACCTTGCCAAGGCCCTTTATAGCAGATTCAAGCTACAGCATACCCTCCAGCATTTGACAGTGAAAAATAGGTACACTTCATGCCACTCCTAACTTGCATAAATTTGCATATGCGTATGAAAATTTGTAATAGCCCACTGACTAACTTTGGGGCTGAGTTGGAAAAAAAATTGTCTACATGCGAGGCTCTGCATACACATATGTTCATATGTGCAGGACTGATGGTTGAAGTTACAACTCAGCCTACTAAAAAGTCAAAATTCTCAAATGTCTGCACTGATTATGTGTCAGGCCTTGCAGGCGCCACTGGTGCCACAGAGGGCCTGAGGGCACAGGAGGGGTCTTAGAGGAGCCCCGACTCGCACAGGGGGCAGAAACACCGACACGTCCGGAAGCAGGAGAAGCGGCTGCAGTGCCACTGCCATAGCACTTGGTTGCCAGTAGAACCAGCGCTGAACAGACAGCCCCGCCAGTGCTGCTGCCAACACAGCGGGAGCTGATCCCGGAGAGCATCGGAGTGTTGCCTAGACAATCCCAACGCTCAGTGCGTCTCCGGGAGCAGCATGCTAGGAAGGGCAGGGCTTAGGGGTTAAATAAGGAGCATCAGCATGCTCTCAGTGCCGGTAATCAGTTGCTGAGAGGCTGGCCCCTAGCTGCCTGAGAGCTGAGTACCTTGTGGTTCTTGTGGTTTCAAGGACGGTGCTGTTTGGGAGGTTGCTGTCTGTGTCCTTTCCTTGTTCCCCGGCTCCCCATAGTGAGTGAGTGAAGCTGTGCGAGTGGTGTGTGGCATGACAACATTCAGGTGACTGGCTTGCTGTGTATCCCCCTCCTTGGGTGTCTTTCCAGTTTGTGCAGTGTGAATGTGTCCCTTATCCTAGACCCCTATTCCCAGAACTCCTGTCCCCTGCTTCCCTCACCTTTGGCTGCCCCTACCTGTCCATTCCTTCCCATTCCCTGTGGGAGCGTGAGAGCTGGGGTAGGGAGTGGTTCACCTCTGAGCCTGATGATGATAGAAGCCTGATCCCTCAGGGATCCAGTGGCCAACGCTTTATCCTGAGGGACTGTTTCCCACCTGAACGAGGACTCAGAGGGGGCCGGAAGACGTGTGGACCTAAGAGTTCCCCTTTTCCCTCTCCATATTTCCCCTCCCCCAGTGACATTATGGTTCTAAAGTTTTACTTTTAAAGACACTCAGGCCGTTTTTAGACGAGCGCGGCGGCGCCCGCGCTTGTTTCTTTAAAAAGCCGGCAGCTCGTTCTACACGAGACGCTGCCGCCGAATACGCGCATGCGCGGCCGACGCGCATCCATTTCCGTGCGCGAACTGACCGGGTCGGCGATCGAGGCTGGTCAGACGCGGCTGGAAATGGATGCGCGTCGGGCCGCACATGCGCGTATTCGGCGGCAGCGTCTCGTGTAGAATGAGCTGCCGGCTTTTTTGGAAACAAGCGCGGGCGCCGCCGCGCTCGTCTAAAAACGGCCTCAGAGGATCACAGACAGAACCAGTAACAGCCCCTTTCAGCATGCTAAAGAAACATCTCTCACAAACACACTCACATCCTCCTACCATTTTTCAGTTTTCTCTTTTTCTTTTTGCTCACAGCTCCATCCTGCCTGGGTGTTACCTTTCTTTGTTCTTCGATAATGGTGCCTATCCCAAACTTGTTAAAGTGAAAAGGATGCCCCACCCCTGCCCTTCAACCATGACTCACAGCTCTTCCTCCTGCTGGATTGATTGGGTGTTAATGATCCCCTTTGTTTGCTGCATCCAGTACAAAGTTTATGTTGTTGAGAGTCCAGTATTGGAGGGTATGCTATAGAAGCCTTGACGCTGCTCTTGGTTGCCCGACTGACCTCTACCCCTGGCACTCACCCTGAAATTCAAGGAAGCAATGACAGTGGCTAACAGCCATGTCTCCCCTCCCCACATCCACACTGAGGTGAGAGCCCTCCTGAGAGGTGTCAGAAAAACTCAAATGGCATTTCCCCAGGAAAGGCTTCAGGCCGGTAACACACTGGAGAATTAATTAATCTTCCAGCCCAGGGGACAAGCTTCCTGAGCCTGGGACACAGTGCAAATGCTGATCTTCATCACGCAAAGAGGCACGTTCTTCTCATAACCCTAGCTCTGGTGTTTGGGGGAGGGCAAATAAACCTCATAGAGCCAAGCAGCAATTCTACCTCTGCCAGCACCAACCACAGCCCTACCCAGGTCCTGTGTTCATGGGTGAAAAGAGGAGTGACACTGGCCTGCCATGTCCTGGGCTGACTCAGGACAGGCAGCCCAGGTGAACATGGTGCACGTTGGACCGGGGCACAAAACAAACATGCACCCGGCCGGGCCCACAGACGAACAGTCCAGGGGCAGGGAGAACAGGGAACATGATGTCAGCCACCCCCACCCCCGTGCTGCACTCAGTGCCCCACCCCTGCCATGGCCAATGACGGCCAACCATGGCTGCCTGTCATGGCAGACCCAGGCCAGGCAGGCTGGCAGACCGGCCCAGAAACAAACATGAAGCCCTAGGGTGGCCCGATCGGCAGACCGTAGCCCAGGCTGTAATCTCGGAGGTCTCTGGGATCACAGCCCAGACTAGCCACTATCATGATCCTGGATACTCCGAGTCAACATCTGGCAGCACCTGCATACACATGTAGGCAGAGTCCGTGCCCAAGCGTGCCACAGCAGGCCAAACCAGTCCACTGTCACATTTGTTTTTACCCACTGAATTACCAGGCCCTGGCTTCAAGCAGATGATGTATGTGCCTTGAAAGTAGAAAGCACAGCTAAGGGGACCTGAGGGAATGTTATGAGGGGCAGTGGTGTAGTAAGGCTGTGGTGGGCCTGGGATCACGTCCCAATCATGGGCGAAGAGGGCAGGGAGGCAGGGCTTTCCTGTGAAAGCTCCCAGCAGACCCTCCGGAGCAACAGCAATCTTGCCACAAAGGTGGGTGGTGGAAGGGCAGCACTCCCCCTCCCCCCCCCTCTTAACAACTCTTTCTTGGCAGAGTCCTTCAAGTGTCCAAAGTCCCACTGGGAAATGTTTTGAGTGGACAGGGCTGGCATGCTGGCTCCGCTCCCTCCCCTGCCCACTCTGAACATTTGCTCAGGCCACTTGCAAAGGGTCCCCTCTGGGTCCAGGACCTGGGCTCAACTGACCCACCCCCACCCCCCTTGCTCCATGGTAGCTACACCCCTGATGAGGGGAATGGGTGGCAACACAGCAAAGGGGGCCTGAAGAAGTGCTGAGGGACAGTGGGCCATGAACACAGCTTAGGGGGTCTGAGGGAGCACTGAGAGGTGGATGACCTGTTCACCTCACCAACCATGCTCCCTCTAACCCCGTTAACTGTGTCCCCTACTTTTAAGGCACCAAAGAAGGGGTACATTCATGGGATTAGAGGGCTTTTCCCAAAAATCTGTGAGAACTACCCCATATCTGCCACAATGGTGCATCCAAAGCATTGCCTGTGGGCAAGTGTACACGCCCAGATTAACCCCTCAGCTCCCCTCACTTCCAGGAAGCTGGGAGATATCTGCTGTGCACCTTTCATTCTTGGCAGAGTTTAGATAAATCTCTCCCCCTCCCCTGCCATATGCCCCCCCCCCTTTCCCCCAGCTCTTCTCCCTTCACAGCTGAAAGTCATCAGGCCTAGCCGGGCCTTCTCCCACTTATGCAGCTCATGAATATTTAACAGCATCTGCTCTGGAGGCGATAAAGCCTACCAATCCTTGACAAATATGGCCTAATCTTTTCAATTTCGGGGTGCAAATATTCCTTCTGAGTCCTGTTTGTCACCTAGATTAATGACCGCAGGTCCCATAATCCATTGGTGCTAATTCAAGTGGTGGCTAGCAGGGATGTTTGCAGCAGGAGGATGCTGGGATACATATGAAGGAGAGATTACTCGCTGGAGGTTTCCTTACAGCAGGGGTCTGTCGTTGCAGTAGGTTTACTTTTTCCCCTTCACACCAGCTGAATATTTGATCTGGATTTGGCATCTGGGGTGACGGTGCAAGGGAGAGGGAAGGGGAGGGGGATAATAGATCAGCAAATTCAGGTAACACATCTCAAAACTCCCTCTTTGCTTCTACCCAGGAGCGCTAGTGAGGAGATCCCAGGTCCGTGAGGTTAGATCTAATCAGAACCCCAGCCCCAATTTCAGATCCCATCCAAGGTCACATCTCAGAGAGCTGCTGCCAGCCCACATGGATTTTGGGATCATCTAAAGACAGGGGGAGGGGAGACAGGGAAGGGGGACCAGAGTGAGAGACAAGGGCTGCGACATTCATGAGGATGCGAGAGCTCAGGTACACGTTCTTGGTTTGGTTGCAGTAAATTGGGAGTTTACAGATAACAGGTGGGGGATAATCCTGGGTGGGGATAATTAGCAGGAGTTAGGAAGGGCGGAGCGGAAGAGGTGGGTTTTGAGGAGGGACTTGAAGGTGTGGAGGGTGGGGGCCAGGTGGATGAGGGCAAGGAGGGAGTTCCAGGCGTGCAGGGCAGCGAGGGAGAAGGGACGAAGGCGGTACATTGCTGGCGCTATATAAATGCTTATTATAATAATAATAATTCTATGCACTTGCTTGCTCAAGCATCGAAGTATAAGGGGGATCATCATAGAGATGTGAAGAAGTGAAGGATGAGAGTGGACAGATCAAAATTTCAAAAAATAAGGGACGCTATAGAGCTGCAGGATGTCTGAAATAAGGGACAAACCTTACGTTGTATGGAGTGATGGAGTCTGAAATAAGAATACAGAATGATCTAGATAAACTGGAGACCTGGGCTGAGAAATGTAAAGTATTGCACATAAGAACAAAAACCAGAAGCACAAATAAAAATGGGGGATAACTGGCTAGGCAATAGCACTGGAAACAAGGTTATGGAGTTATGGTGGATCATAAACTGATCATGAATCAGGAACATGATTCCGCGCCCCCCACCCCACCCCCGCGGTCTCGCAGTTTGTAAGCCCTAGGACAGGGACCATGTCTATTCCATTACTTTGTAAAGCGCCAGGTACATTGCTGGCGCTATATAAATGCTTGCTAATAATAATAACAATAATAACAACATGATGGTGTTGCAAAAAAGGCAAATGCCATTTTGGGCTGCATTAACAGGTACATTATATCCAAGCCACGTGAGATGGCAGTGCCGCTTTATTTGACGCTGGTGAGACTTCACTTGGAGTATTGTGTCTAGTTTTAGGCACCATACTTGAAGAAAGATGTAGACAAACTGAAGAAGATTCAGAGAGCAACTAAGATAATAAAGGGGCTGGAGGACAAGCCCTATAAGGAAAGGTTGGAATAACTGGGTATGTTCCGCCTTGAGAAAAGAAGACTAAAGAGGGATATGATACAGTTTTCACATATCTAAAGGGTGCCACAAAGAAGATGGTGAACATCTGTTCCCCACTGTCACAGTAGGCAGAGTAAGAAAGAATGGACTTAAATTACAGCAATGTAGATTACAATGTAGATATTCAATTAAATATTAGGAGAAATGTCCTAACAGCAAGAACTGCTGGACAATGAAATAAGCTGTAGAAGCGCCTTCCTTGGAGGCTTTCAAAACCTGCCTGGACAAGCATCTGAAATAAGAACCATCCATTATGTTCTATGGAGCTCAGGTCTGAAATAAGGGGTGCCTGCTATATGCTATGCAGCTGTGGGGCTCTGAAGTAGGGATGCCCATTATGTCTGATGGAGGTGTGACATCTGAAATAAGGGCAGCCATTATGTTCTATAGAGCTGTGACTCTGAAGTAAAAGGCAACCATTATGTCCTATGGAGCCCAGAACCAGTCCCAGATGTCTGTGTAGCAGGGAGTGATGGTGGCTGTGGACAGAGCTCCTAGCTACTCCAATTCCTGCCCATCCCAGCAGGAGACACTGTGGAGAAGAGGAACAGTGCAGGGTTGCTAGATTCAGCATAAAGGGTTACAAGGTGACTCCGAGATAGCACCCATTGGGGTGTAGAAAGACGAGGGAGGGACAGAGCTAGTGCTACCACCTCTCACCTGGCTTTCACCCAGAAGGGGCAGGGCCAGGGCGAAGGGACTGTTACGCCTCTTTTCTGATGTATCTCCGCCCCTTACAGTGCCATGATATCACAATGCTCTGTAGTGGGCAGGGCAAAGGAGTTGTCATGCCCCTTTGTGACATAACATCACCCCTTACAGATCATCATGATGGACCATAGGGACACGGTCACCTTGAGAACAGGGTGGGATAATCTCTATGACCTGCCCCCTTTCCGACATGGCCACTCCCGGCTACCTCTAGAATCCTCAGTTTCTCCAGGTTACTGGGGGTGCCTCAGAGAAATCAGCACTTCCCCCAGAGCATGAAGACTCTGGATCAAAACCCAGAGTCTCCAAATGAAACCTGAGAGGTAGCAACCCTAGACAGAGGAGACAAATTCAATTCTGGGTTTGGGGTGCAGGGGAAAGTCCCCTCCTTAATTTTGGCTCCATACACTGTCCCCAAGCATCCCAGCTTCAGTGGGGGAATGGGACATGTCCCCTCCATCTGTTTGCCCAGTGGGGCAAAGGCCTATCTCCTTTCCCTCTGGATTATGGTTATGTTCACTGCTTTCAACAACAAAAATCTGGGGCATGCAGCCCCCTTGGCAAATAGGATGGTGTTTTTCCCAGCTGAAAATAAAAGAAAGAGCGAGGGAGAGAAATCAATGCTGGAGCTGATCAGTGGTATTGACAGCTTAGCAAAAGGAGGCTGGCTGCTCCTGCTCACTGCATCAGAATGTATAGGGCAACGTCACTCTGGAAGCAGCCAGAGCCTTTCAGGAGGGACATTCTGAACAGGTCTAAATATAGCTGGATGTCAGCGAGAGCATTAACAGCCAGCCAGCAATCGAAGATCAGTTATTATCTGGCTGGGAAACAATGGCCTAGCTGGGGTGTTCATCACAGCTCCAGCCCTGGGGGTGGGAATACGTGGAGATAACCGATTATTTATTTATATTGCAGGGTGGTATTGGCCGACAGGAAGGCGTCTCTCTGACACACAGTGCCAGCATGTGTTTGGGTTTAAGAGAGGAAGAACCAAAATATCCAGAAGATTATGACACAGCACTAGGATCTGCCAAAATCAAAAGCAGAGCTGAAATGGCTAGTTAATTCCATAACCATCGTTAATAACAGAAACTCCAGATAGCTAATCATTTCACTGATCAGTAACCACATACCGCAGCGCTTCACTGATTAACCCTTTTACCGTTACTGCATAACCAACTGATTTACCATTTTTCTGTGTTCCATTATTTCCAGTTTACTTTATCTAGCAGATTTGAACCAGGTATCCAACAGGAAGCTAAATTAAACTTGAAACCAGAGATGATGGGGCAGGAGGGTGGGGGCCATAAACAGAAAGAATTATGGGCAAATGGAACTAGCCAGTAATCCTGAAACAGACAGAGAAATGGGAATGCAGTAATACGATATGAAGTTAACCAGTGAATCAGTTATTGATCAAACTGCAGAGGTGCCCCCAAGGGGGAGGGACCACCAGGGCCCCTGCATTTTATCTTTGCCCTAGGTCCTACAAATCCTAAGGTTGGCCTTGGCGGGAAGCAAGAACCAGAGAGGGAGGGACGCTGTGGGAAGCCACTCCCCCCTTATCCCTGGCCCTCAGTGGCACAAACAGCTAGAACAAGTGGCAGGAAGGGATGTGACAGGAGACATGATGCAGCTGTACCAAGGCTCATGGTCAGATTCTGCCGTTTGGTTGTCCTAGGCCTCTCCCAGTGGGAATCACTGCTAGGAAACCATGGGCCCGCCTGTGGCAGGACTGGATTAACCATTATGCTGACTGTACTGGGGTCCTAGGCGTGACCCATACTCAGAGTCAATTAGGGTGGGTTTGCCGGTGCTCCTGCCTAGTCTGGTCGCTACTGCTGCTGTGAGGCTCCAGAGCTCACAGTGTGGCTGCTGCGCACAGGCACAGTTCAGTTGAAGAGGCAGCGGTGGGGTGATGTTTGGAGCTCCACTGAGAGGGAGTGGTGCTCCCACAACCTGTCCTGGTGAAAATAGAGGCCACTGCAGGGTCCTCAGAAAGAGCGGGGCACAGGGCAGCTGTCCCAGGTTGCCCTGTGGTAAGGCCGGCCCTGCTTCCCGCTACTCCCTGCTGGCTCTCTGCTGCGGCAGTGGCAGCTGCCAATGCTACTGCTGGGCTCAGCCCTCCCCCTGCCTCCACCTCTGCTTCTGGGCTCACCTCCCTGCTGCTGCTCCTAGACTTGGATTGTTTTAAAAGTGGGTCCCAGATTTGTAAAAAATGTTTTGGTGGTCTGACCCAAAATAAAGCTGAGAACCAGTGAGCATTCAGTCTCCTTTCAATTTCACTGTTGGCCACAGCAAAACCTGCAACACTACAGACAGAAGCTGATAATTGTTACTCTTGCATCAATCTTTCTCACCTTTATTACTTTCTTTTCTCCCCAATCCCATGTTTTATTTCTTTCCAGGGGGTTAAATCCAGAAGGCCCTCAGCCAAGGATTGTTTTGAAGCCAGCAACAAGTCTTGTGAGAGGAAAGAGCTCTGAGTCCAACTCATGACAACAGCAGCACCAGCTGTTGGAATGGGATGGGAGTGTGACTGTGAGTCCTTCACCATTCAGCAGCCTGTCGAGCTAATTCTTCCAGACATTTTGCATTGTCTGTGCGTGTGCGTGTGCGTGTGCGTGTGCGTGCTTAAAGTGGGGCGGCCAAGTGCTAGATTGAGATCTACTTGTAGATCATGCAGGCTAGTCTCTAGTGGGTCACAGAATGGAGTGCAGGACCAGCGTCTCGGAGACCATCACTGTTAAGAAGAGCAGGCCCAACACCCCAGGGAGTGTTTCTGTGGAGGAACTGGGCTAGGAGAGTTCATCCAGTGTGGTGGGGATGGGGAAGGCTATCTCTGAAGGGGAGTGCTCCTCTACACTCCTGAGACCAGTTGCTGAAGTACCTTAGAGCTGGGAGCCACCAAAGCCAGCAGGAGGGGTCCTGGGAGATTACTTGAGGTTGATGCCTGGGCCAAATGGATCATGTGCCCCATAAATCTGGCCACCCCTGGTGTAAGGAGAGGATACTACTATTTTCTTTCAGGCATCCTCCTGGCCAGAAAAATGGAAAGGTCTCCCAAAGTTAAGATGACACCAACATCTGTTTTGTGTTCCTGGTCAGTGATTTCCCATGATAGCTGTGTGAGGTGGCTGCCACAGTAGCCACCCTAGGAGCTGCCCACTAGAATCCCTCCCCACGCTCCACCTCCATGGACACCTCTCCCCCAACAGCCATGCTCGTTTAAAAACACAAAGTGAATCATTTCACTTTCATGTTTCTGGGGCAATTTTAGACTTCACAGGGACTGTATGTTCAGAGTTGTCAACACAGGCAATCCTGAACACGTACCTGGTTGTGTGGCAATATTTACACCTAACAGTTGTTGAGTAGTCAGTGGCTACCAATGAGCTGTTGTGGTGGGTGGGGAGGATTACTGGTCCTGGGGAGCACCTTGCAGAAGAGGCAGGAGAAGCAGCAGGACACAGGGGGCAGCAAGAAAGTGCCCCAAGCCTGCCTCCCTACTGCTACTTTTCCCAGCAGCAGCAACTAATGCAGCGCAGGGGAGAGGCAATAAGGATCAGGCTAGGTCTATTCCCCACCGCGACTTCACGCTCCTCTTCCTTTTATTTAGTTGTTGTGAGGTCTCTGTTTAGATCTCATAAACTACTACATAAGTGCATCCAACTCACAGTTGACCTGAGATCAGCCCAGGGGACAGACAGATACACAAACACATACGTAGAGTAGCAGCTACACAACACAAAGATTGACAAGATCCATCGAGACATTGCCTCCCATCCACCACCTCCTCCTGCTCCCGTACCACCCCTCCCCCCTCTCTCCTCACATCCTTCGCTCCCGCCTCTCTCGAGGAAATCTCCGCCCTGCTCTCTTCATCCAACCCCTCCACCTGCCCCCTTGACCCGATCCCCTCCCGCCTCCTGACCTCTATTGCTCCCACTGTTGCTCCCCCCCTTCTGCATGTTGTCAATCTCTCCCTTTCCACAGGCTCCTTCCCCTCTGCCTTCAAGCATGCCACTGTCTCCCCCATCCTCAAAAAGCCCACCCTGGACCCATCTGACCCCTCTAGTTACCGGCCAGTCTCCCTCCTTCCCTTTGCCTCAAAGCTTCTGGAACGTGTCGTCTACTCCCGCTGCCTGGACCTCCTCTCTGCCAACTCCTCCCTGGACCCTCTCCAATCCGGCTTCCGCCCCCTCCACTCTACTGAAACTGCCCTGGCCAAGATCACCAATGATCTACTTGTCGCTAAATCTAAGCGCCTCTACTCCATTCTTGTCCTCCTTGACCTCTCTGCTGCCTTTGACACTGTCGACCACTTGCTTCTATTGGACTCGCTTTACTCTTTGGGCTTCCGTGGCTCTGTCCTTGACTGGTTCTCCTCCTACCTCTCTGACCGCTCCTTTAAAGTCTCGCTCCCCGAGTCAAACTCCTCCTCCCTCCCCCTTTCGGTTGGGGTCCCCCAAGGCTCTGTCCTTGGCCCTCTCCTCTTCTCTATTTACACCCTGTCCCTTGGCAAACTTATTGCCTCCCACGGATTCCAATATCATCTCTACGCTGATGACACCCAACTCTATCTTTCTACCCCCTCTCTCTCCTCTTCTGTCCACTCACGCCTCGTCAACTGCCTCTCTGATATCTCCGCCTGGATGTCCCGACGTCAACTCAAGCTCAACATGGCCAAGACCGAACTCCTCATTTTTCCTCCCTCCTCTTCCTCTCCCTCTAACCTGCCCATCTGCATCGATGGAGTCACCATCCATCCTGTTCTCCAAGCCCGTAGCTTGGGCTTCATCTTTGACACGCACCTCTCTTTTAAACCTTACATTGACTCTGTTGCCAAATCCTGCCGATTCGCCCTCCATAACATTGCTCGGATCCGCCCCTTTCTCTCTACCTCCTCGGCCAAAACCCTTGTTCATGCCATGGTTATCTCTCGCCTCGATTACTGCAACCTCCTCCTTGCTGGCCTCCCTCGCTCTCACCTGTCCCCCCTTATCGCAATCCAAAACTCCGCTGCCAAGGTCATTCACTCTGCCCGTCGCTTCGACCATGTGCAGCCTCTCCTCTTCTCTCTTCACTGGCTCCCCCTTCCTGAACGTATCCTGTTTAAACTCCTGGTATTCACGTTCAAAACACTCCACAACCAAGCTCCCCCTTACCTCTCGGACCTAATCTCCCTACGCACTCCTGCACGCGCTCTCCGCTCTTCCTCTGTCCCCTCCCTCACTCTCCCTCGTTTCTCCTGCTCACCTAACCGCCTTCGACCCTTCTCCCTCGCTGCCCCCCATGCCTGGAACTCCCTCCCTACCCACATCCGCCTTGCCCCCTCCCTCCGCTCCTTCAAATCCCTCCTCAAGACCCACTTTTTCCTCGCCGCCTTTCCCAATGCCTGCTAGTCGTTCCCCATATACTTACTGTCTGCCCTCCTCTGCAGACTGCTGCAACCAACCTGATTGTAACCAAGCCAAGCACACGCACCTGAGACTTCGCATCCACTTGAATGTTTGTTGGTCTTCTTCCCTGTCTCTCCCACTGTCCCCTCTCCCTGTCTCCCCCTCCTTGTCTTTTAGATTGTAAGCCACAGGCAGGGACCGCGTCTATTTCTATGTTCTGTACAGCACCAGGTCACACTACTGGCGCTATACAAATGTTTATAATAAAATAATAATAAAATAAAACAATAATAATAATAATAATGAGCAGAAGGATGGAGTGGGTGGTGTCAGAGGAGGAGCATTGTTCCCAAGTGGAAATGTAGTGGGAAATGAGGGAAGAAAGGCAGGGAGGGAGAAAGGGTGCCAGTAGAAGGAGCATGGAAGGGGTTGAAGATGATCAACAGACAGCAATATTTTCTCGCCTTCAACTTTCCCCCTGCAGTTTGGTAGCTGGGATGTTTTTCGTCTGTGGAAAGATGAGCCAGCTGAGTGGTGGTGGTTGTTTCCGCCTTCAAATTTCTTTTTCTGAGAACAGAGGATTCAAAGAGCAAGACTGGGTGTTTCCAGGCGGCCTCCGTGAAGCCAGCACACCACGCTGGCCCCATGAAAACGCAAGCGACTAATTAGATCGAGGCTCTGAAGTGGCTGTGTTGGGCTTCATTTGTATTCTGGCAGATGTGAAACCTCTCTTGTGAGATACTTTTCTAGAGAGGCTACATGGAAACAAAACAAACAAACAGGACACAGAGGAACCTTCACCGCCACAAAGTTTCCTGTTGAAGAGAGGCCAGGACACTGAAGAGGGACAGGAAGAGAAAACCTAAAGTCTGGAGTTGCCTGTTTCTCCCCAGGACGCTCAGAAAGCAGAGACAAAGGCACAGAGTTTCACAGCGGACCCTGCCAGCCACCCTTGCAGAAAAGGATGCTGCCATGAGCCAACAGGCTGATTTCCCTTATTGACGAGCTGCAGCCCCTTCTTTGTAGCCAAGTTTTTCAGTCTGTGGTGCCCAACGTGAATCCAATTCAGCAGTTTTGAATTAGGACAAACAGCACTTAAAACATTCCTAGTGCACAAATTGCTTTAAAACATTACAAGTTCTCCCTGGGAGAGGGCGGTTCCTGCTCAGCACTTTTCAAAGAAGCAAGTCTCCACAGTGGCACAAGAGAGAAGAAAAAACGGGTCTCCACAGCCCTAAGTGGCCTCACTGTGGGGTGCCTCTGACTTTCAGTGTCCTCCTGCCTGAGGCACCGTAGGCCTGATTCTGGGAAGCCTTAGACTTAGGGTTGTCACCTTAGGTACATTTTTCCAGGCCACTCATGAAAAATACATGTTGCCACCTATATATATTTTTCCAGGCCGCTTATGTTGCAGAGCCTGCACTGGCACCTATGGAACCAATGCAGACCCTGCAACATGTATTCTTCATAAGTGGCCTGGAAAAATATACCTAAGGTAGCAACTCTCCCTAGACTAGCCCTGATCCCCGGCAGAGTTGTGGATGCCCAGAAGGGTTGACGCCTTCACAGAAACATTGGCCCAAAGTGGGCATGGCCATGTTGGAAAGGGACAAGAGCATGGGAGCTGGGCTGAGCAGGCAAAAGAATGCCATTGTACCTCCTTGGTTCCACCCCTTCTGACAGCTGTCAGAAAGGGGTGGGTGCAAAATGGCTCTCCAGCCTCTTTCTGACATGCCCATGCCCCCTTCCAAATGCTGCAACATCATCAGTACACTCAAAAAAGGGTTATGGTGATCAGGTTGGAAAGGGGCAGGACAGCCACTTCGCCACACACACCCCTTTCAGGCACCATGACATCATGATGCTTGGAAAGAGGAATGGTCATGTCAGAAAGGGGCAGGGCAAAGGGGCTGTTCTGCCCCCACCTCCCCTAAAATAAACTCTGCTGGCGTTCCTAGGCAGGAGTGCATACCTCCCAGCATTTCAAGTAACCAGAGGTTCAAGCCCCGTCCCTTGACCAATACGCTCCGCCCTCTCATTGACTTGCACTTAGACACACCTGCCAATATTCTAAGTGCATAAAAAGCGACAGACGCCCTCCTGCTTCTCATTCCACTGTTTCTGTCATTCCATCATCTTCCCATTGGCCTCTCAAGTGCTTTCCCTGGAAGCCAGCCAGGAAAGAGGTACCTGAGGCTTGAACAGCAGTCTCTCTCTCTCCTGAAAGAGGGACTTTGACCCTCTCTAGAAGGGACAGTGGGAGTCAGCACCCAAAGAGGGACTCTCCCTCCTAAACAGGGACTGTTGGGAGCAGAGCCGGCCTTAGAATTTGTGAGGCAGTCCTCGGTCCCAATATTCTTTCATGACAGAAGTTTCTCACTTCACCTATTTCCTTGGTGTTTTGTACCCACCAAGGGAGCTTGGCTGCAGTCTCAGAGAAACAAGGCTTTCTTTCTGAGCTTTCCCAAAGGCACTCAGGCCTGACCCCCAGTTGCTCCCAAGGGCAAGGGCGCTCATCCAGGGTGAGCGGGCTTTCCAGCAAGCAGGCAAAGGGAATGGAAAGGGGTGTCCAGCAGAAAATGCTTTGCCTCTCTCCTCCACTGAAGAACCAGCCTTTAGGAGAGGGAGGGTTGTAAGGGACAGGAGCACAGGGGAGGGAGGAAACTGCAGAGGATAGAGTTCCCATACTCACTCTCCACTTCTCTCTCTCTCTTCCCCATCCCTTTCACACTCTCTCCCCCTTCATCTGTTCCCCCCCTCCCGTCTCTCTCTCCTCCTCACTCTCGCAACCCTTTCCACCTGCCTTTGGCCCCCCTCTCCTCCTGACTGTGGCTCAGCCTGTGACAAGGAGCATTTGGAGAAAGATGAATTGCAATGACACGCGAGCTCCAGCGTGACTGCTGCCATGATGCATTGCGAGCCATCCCGCTTTCTGTAGTGAGCAATACAGATGAGATGCCGACCTCTCGCACAAAAGGGTCAAGGACATTTGAAGGGCACAGCAGCTGGAGCCAAGAAATGAAAATGAGAGGTAAATGCTCTCCTTTCTCTTCTCTTCCTCTCCTTCCTTGTTTGCATTTTGTTTTTCACTCTCTTGGTGCTGGACCATGCAGTACAGTTTTACAACAGAAGCATTGCCTGCTACTGGAACCCTGGCTGCACCTCTCTGCCTGTGACACCTTGACACACCAAGGCCCGCTGCCTCTAGCTCTCTCTTGGGACGAGCACTGCAGACATGACGAGGCAGTTCTAGCTCTGACTCCTCAAATCTCAGCCCCACTGGCTGGCAGCCAGGCTTCTGTGGATTTGCATGGCCTGTCACACAGGCCAAAGTGGGGACAGAGACTTCATTTGGCAGATGATTTAAAAGTCACAGCACCTCACAATGTTACTATTTCATCATTCCAAGAGGTTCCCTTTTCTCAACCTCAGCATTTCCTAGCACCTCAGATGTCTGCAGTGCTGAACACCATGCTGCATACAGTCAAGAATCAGCTGATCTTCCACCATGTAGGACATGGAATACTTGCAAAGCCCATCAGAGCAGTTCCCAACCAGTCTAGATACTGGGGAGTGGAATTCAGGGCAACAGTGTTGAGGTGCACGTTGGTATTGAAGGCAAGATATCTGTTACCAACAAAGCGCCCCAGTAACAATGGGCACCTACAAGTTCATTCTCAAGCAAGGACTTGTGCCTCTGACCCAAGAGACAAGGCATCAACAAAAATGGGAGGTATCATCCCATGAGAGAGAACCTTGTGATGTCTGGGAATGAAGAACCTTGACCAGGACAAATTGTTCATGCAGACCAGGCCTCCAAATGAGTTATTTTCAGTAGGGGCAGAATCAGCCCTTTCGTGCAGCCCAGCAGATGCTACTGTGCTTGGAGGGCTGGCATGGATCGGTGGAAAGCAGGATAGCATCAGAAGTGAGAGTCTTGATTTTAGCTCCTGATCTCACTGGGGGGCCTTGGACCAAGCTGCTTCTCTCTCAACCCCCCACTGTAATATGGGTTGACAGTATCTTGGGATGTGGAATGGCACCTCACTTCAATATCAGCCTCAAATTTCATCCCTGGGATTGCGCTTGGAAGATACCAAGGGTTGCAGCACAAATTCTAAAAGGCTGCCAAGTGGGCCAAGTGCTAAGGATTCCCACTCTGTTCAAACACAATGATGGTGCAGGGAGCCTTGTTGCGTGCCAGCTGCACAAAGCCTCAGTGAAGGGCTTAAGCCGTGGCCTTTGGTTTAAGGGGCAGAGTTGTCTAAATACAGATGGGAAAGTACCCAGGACTCCAGAGCACAACCAGAGGTTGGGGGAGTGGAGGCCTGATCTCCTCCCTTAGCTGTGCCTTCAACCCCTGAGAGCATCCATTCTCTGCCCCTCCCCTACCTCTGCTGCCCTCGGGTCCTGTTTTCTTCCCAGAGGCTGACAGTACTTTGTGGATGGCCAGAGCACTGTCTCCTGCTCTCACCTCAGACATCCTGTCCTTTCCAATGCACCCCACTCCCTTTGGGAATCAAACAGAGCCTGGAAAGGGAGAGAGGAAGAGGCAGGGAGTGTGTGCTCCAGGAGGATAGACCAGGGGCATGACGAAGGGAGAGGATTCAGATTGTGCACCCCCATTCCTCCCCACCTCTCGGACTATCCTTTTTACTCCACTGCAGCATTTGGACCACTCTGTATGGTGCCCACAGCTAAATGAGACAGCCCCCTGCCAAACCAGAGCCCAGCAAACAGAAGAAAGGTAGGACGCATCCAGCCCACACACTTCTCCACTAGGCTCCATACAAAGAGGCAGTTAAAAGCAACACCTGCCATAGTCATGGGGGGAGGGGGGGCTGCTTTCATGGGCAATTTCTTCCAGCCAACTCTTCCCCAAGTGGGTTGCATCACGGAGTGGACTTTCAAAGGAACACTCAAGCCTTGACGTCAGTGTCCATTTTAAATGTGCACATCCATCCAAGCACTGGCTTGGGCCCTACTAATGTTCTAATGGAGAGAGTGACATTGTCTCCTTCAGTCTCAGACTGAACCAAGACATCAGCCCAAGTCATTTGGAGCAAAGTGTTCATGACAGTGGTCTCAGGCCAGGCAAATTTTCAGGATTGAGATTTTGCCCACTCCCTGGCCTTGGAAACTCTACCCTTCATCCCCCAAACTCTACCTAGTAGTCCCTAAAAGCACCACCATGTCAACTTTTATTATAAATAAATAAATAAACTTCCCCAGTACAGGTGACTGGCCTTGCTGGGCCGCACCCCAGAACCAGTACTGGGATTGGAGCAGGCAGAGCAATGCACTCAGACATGGGCTGTAAAGACAGGATGGCCACCCCAGCCCGCTTCATGCCCAGGATGGCCGATCCATCTAAAGGCAACCTGCCAGATGTTAAAGGAGAGCAGGCTGTGCCTGTGCCC
>QEPC01014392.1:151311-176306 GCA_003113815.1 Sphenodon punctatus | reverse complement strand
GGGGGGGGGGGCATAATGCGCTTAATAAACTGGCTGCATTTTGGGTGTTTTGGGTGTGTGATAGCAGCACCTCTGGACTGGTCGCACCGCATGTGCGCACAAGGCACAGGAGACACCGGCAGCAAGAAGCAACAGGCCCTGGAGGCCAGACTGGCTAAGCTCACCCCCTCCCCCAGTGAGGCAGTGGACACAGTCAGTCTCTCTGTGCCTGCCTCACTGCCTGCTTGGCTGCCCCTGCAGCGGAACCATTCCTGGGGAGTGGTGGTAGACGCTCGGCTGGGGAGATGGGGGAAGCATTGGGAGGCCATGCTTCTCCATGGTTGCTCGGAGTGGTGGAGAATGGGAATCCTTCCTGTCCAGAGGGAGTAAGTTTTATGTAAATGTATACATTTGCATAATTAGGTGGGGGCCTAATTATGCAAATTAGGTCTAATTTTTGAAAAAACAGACTTTCAAAGTGCCATTTTCCAACTGTGATATCTCAGCTATTATCCAACCGATTTGGCTGAAATTGGACAACATGAACCACTTACTGCAGTGATCCATCACCACAAATTTCACAATACTAACTTTAATCATGCCAGTTTTATAGCAAATAGAATTTGGGGGCTTTATAATGTGTAACACACCTTAACTATCAGAGCACTCTCGCACTCTAATAATAATAATAATTTAAAAGAATTCATATCAAGCAATTGGAAATGTATTAGTCAGGATTTTGATTTTTCCCCCTAAAAAATCAGTTAGTTTTCTGTCTAAGCATTTAAGACTGCTTTCTCATGTGCATTAATATGCACTCATCAGTGCCGCGAGGAAGTCCAGGACACAAAAGACCTGCAGCTTCAATTTCGTGAGAAGGGCAGAATGCCAGTCTTTGCCTGCAGGTATGCACATCCGGTAGGGTACCTCCAGCAGGGCATAGTAGTCAGCTGCCTGCCCCAGGGCAGGGTGAACTTCTCGCAATCGCTAGGCATACGATATACTGCATTGGGCTGCAAGGCTGCCTGATGTGGAGTAATGCTGCCCAACTCAAGGTAACATCTCGTGTGGTTGTACCCTGTACTAAATACAAGCTTCCTGCAGAAGAATTATTGAATTATTATTTATTTTATTATATAGCACAAGCAATGTACCTAGCACAAATCAATAATTGTTTGAGGATCCCACTAGTCAGCAGGCGATTGGGCCTTTGCTGTGACAGGCCTTTCAGTGGCCGCTATTACATCCCCCCAGCTGGGTGTGCGGGCGAGTGTGCAGTGTGGGGGGGGATGGGTGTCCGTCTGTGTGAACAGCACAGGCGGTGGATGGGGTGGGGCTTATGCACTCCCGGTGCACACCCATCTCCATCCATCACCCACCTACAGAGTCATCCAGAAAAACGGAGGAGGCTCCATGGGTGGAGGTGGGTGGAGATGGGTGTGTGTCCTTTGGAAAGGGCACACACCCACTTCCAACTACCGCGGCAACACACCTATCCCACCCACCCACCCACCGCTGCCTGTGTAAAAAGGGCCAATGCGGAACCTGCCCCCTCTGGATATTCATCTCAGTTCCTCCCTCCACATCTTCAAAAAGCACCTAAAGACTTTTTTATTCTCCAGGTGCTTTTAGAGGATCATCTGCTAGTTCCCCTTAATGTATTCTGTCTTCCCTCTTTATCTTCCTTTTTAAATTGTTTTAATGGATTTTACATTGTTTCATTGTATTTTGTTGTGTTAGTTTTCTGAAGTGCTCCAAGCACTATTGTGACAGGGAAGGGGTGCTATATAAAAATTATTATTATTATTATTTTATTTTATTTTATTAATTAGAGACAGGTCTCTGCCTCAAGGGGGTAATTCCTTGCTCTGCCACAGCTTCCCTGTGTGACCTTGGGCAAGGCATTCAATTTTCTGTGCCTCAGTTCATAGAACTGTAGGCTTGGAAGGGACCTCAAAGCTCATCTAATCCAAACCCTGCTCCAAGGCAGAATGCCTTCCACTTACAGTATCACATACAGATGCTTGTCCATTTTTTGAAAACTTCTCAGGAAGAAGATTTCACAAACCCAATAGACAACCTAGGGCTCAGGTCATCATTTCTACGTTGTAAAGCACTGGGGTGAGGAACCCCTGGCCTGCAGTCCCCCTCCATCCAGCCCATGGAGACTCCCCCAAATTTACTTTGAATGTGACCAATTGTCCTTTTCAGAGTAACCCAACAAAAAATGGGGAAGCCTCCAGAGGGCTGGAGGGTCCTCTGGGCTGAGGCTGTACCACCACAGAGTGCTCCTGGCATGGCCACACCCCTCCCCTCCTCGTGGGATGATCTAGCCCAGAGAGCTTTTGGCAGGGGTCGATTCAGTCCATGGTGGAGCGGGGTGGGGAGGTTACTTGATCCCAAACCAGTTATGCAGGGCCGGACTTAGAAATTTTGCACCCCTAGGCCCTTCTCAGGCTGCTGCCCCCAAATGAAGCCCTGCCCCGATGCTGTGTGTTCATGGGTGGGAGAACCCCGTGTGAATGATGCAGCACGTGCACCCGCAGTGAGTGGGGATGCATGCGTGCACCCGTCTAACATGTATCTGCATTCGCCCCCACGCACGGAGCAACTGGTGAAAACGGCGATTGCTCCGTGGGTGCAGATGAGTGCGAGGTGAGTGGGGATGGATGTGCGGCTGTGGGCACACCCCACCCACACACCAGCGCGCCCATGGACTCCTCACCTGACGGAGCCATGTAAAAAGAACCTGTGAGGAGCCACTCAAAGAAGAACAGAAGGTTGCTACCTTGTAAAAAAGGTTCTTCGAGATGGCTCCTAACATTCTCACAACACCCACCCTTCCAGCCCTGCATGGAATTTTCTTATATTCCTTGAAAGGGTTGGAAGGAACTGTCATTCTGAGGGGGAAAGTGCTTTTTATACAAGAGGAGCTCGAGATCATCATGTGGTCTATTCTATTATTTGAATAGGGTGAACATGCACAACTCACTTGTGAGAATGTTGGGAGCCATCTCGAAGAACCTTGTTTACAAGGCAACAACCTTCTGATCACTCACATGGGGAGGTGCAGCTTTATCTCCCAGTTCGACAGCAGAGGCAGGTGAGGGATGGGGATCCAGGCAGCAGGTTTCAGCTGCAGGCAGCAGCTTCCAGCTGTGCAGGAAAAAAAGGAAAAGAAAGAAAGGGAAAAAAACAGAGCAGGGTGGTACTGGCTCCAGGATTGCCGCCCCCCCAGAAAACGCCCCCAGGACCCGGGCCTAGTGGGTCTGCCCCTAGGTTCAGGCCTGCAGTTATGGTTACACAAGTGTTAGGACCCCAAACTGCTTATTCCACAGCAGTCCAATTGAAATTCATGGAACTTCTCCAGAGAAAATGGTTTGAGGCTTGTGGCCTAATAAACCCATGGTACTTCCTGCATGAATGGTGGTGTGGCCAAATGCCAGTTCAGGGAACTGTATTCTTACTCCAGATCTCCAAGCCTTAGGGTCTTGCTTGCACCAGGAATATTTTTACTCTGAAATAATTTATATAACCCATAGTGATGATCTCAGTTCAAAACATCCACTGAAGCCACAGCCCAGACACCCCACGTTTTGGAGGGGAAAGGGCTGTCACTGAAATCCATGCACTCTGTGGTTCTGGGTGGGTTTAGTGGGCGGTGCCGGCCCACCATAGTCTAGCTTTAAAAGGGACCCAGCCAAGCCCGCCAAGAGGACCCCCAAAGGAGGGGGGTCCCAGCCCCTGTGGGGTCATCTGTCCTGTGTTCCCCAGGACTGGGACACACACACCCACTCCCGCAACCACCAGGGGGTCAGTGACCGGGGGAGGGGGTCCAGGCACCAGGCGGGGGGGGTCATCCAAAAAATACGATGGGGGGAGCAATTACATGCCCCTCCACCTAGGCTGCAGGCCTGCTAGCCCCAGTCCTCCACCCTGCGAGGGGAGATTTCCCAGCTGTTCGGGGGCACCCAGGGTCCAAAGGGTACAGAAGGCTGTGTCCCCGTAGCAGGCAGCAGAGGGGGCTGCTCCATGCCGTGCCTGCCCCTCCCGCAGCCAGCTCCCTTAGCAGGGCCTCGCACCCTGCAAGCCTCGCATGGAGGGGGGCCTCTGCCCCCACCCCAATCTCCATGTCTGATGTCCCAGGCCCGGATGGAGGGGCCTCCACCCTGCTCTCCACCCCACCACCCAGGCGCTTTCCAGCACCACCACTACCAGGGGTGCCCCTGCCTGCCAGGCCTGTTTGTGAGTGCGGCAGCTTTCTTTCTATCTTTCCCCATTAGGGGGTGGGGCGGGGGAGGCTGGCTCAAGTCTCACCTGCTGTGTGTGCCTGCTAGGCTTTTCAAGCTCTCCCCAGCAGGCACAGGCCTGGCGAAATGTATTCTGAGACGGGCCGGAGCAGTGTAGGCCCCGATGCCCAAAGGTCCGCCCCACTGATGCCACAGCAGCTACTCATGGTGTTGCTTTCTTCTAGGCTCCAGCCCACAACTGAGGCTGGAGACGCCAGTGAGGTGGGCTCCGCCCAGCCCGGGCAGAGTCCACGTGGCCTTCCTGGCCCTATCGCTGGCCGGCGGGGTTCCTCATTTTCCTGCCTACAAGGCTGTGTAGCCACTTTCCCGCCCCCAGGATCTTGCAACCCCAAGGGCGGGAATTCAGTCCCCATCCTGCCCCCTTCCTTAATGCAGCACGGCAAAGCGCCTGCTGCCCCCCACTTCGGGGAGGCGGAGGCAGTTCTTTCCTTTTAGCAAAGACTACTTCGGTACGGAATGGGAAAGGGTTTCTATCATTGTTTTGGACAATCTGATCCCAGACTTTGATCTCCTCTAGCCATAATCACTAATGACCTCTTCACAGACAAATTTAAAGGCCTTTACTCCATCCTAATCCTACCCAATCTCTGCCACCTTTGATACTGTTGACCACCACTTTCACCTTGATTCTCGTCACTATCTCAGTTTCCAGCTCTCAGTTCCCAGCTGGTTCTCTTCCTATATCTCTAACTGCTCTTTCAATGGCCATTTTAAATGAGCACGGTTGGGGGATGGATCCATGTCTGCTGAGTGAGATGGCTGCGGAGCACCCACACACATGAAGTGAGTAGGGAGGGGTTCAAAGAGGCAGCTCTCTGGGTGGGTACCCTGGTAGCCTCCATACGCTCCCCCTGCCAAAGACCATGGGCGAGGTGGAGGCCCGTCGAGCTGGCCTCTGATATCGATATATCCCGGATGAGCACTGAACCCGGCTCCACAGCACTCCTGGCCAGTTCTCTGTGCCTCACAAAGGTTGTCTCCCACCCACAGCACCTCTGAACAACAGACCATTCAACCAACATGGTTGGCTGCTGCCATTCATACAGGCTGGGAATGTGTGGGTGTCCCCACACACCATTCTGCCTGCCCCCGCACTAAGCACTCCAGCTATTTGCCAGTGCTCTGTGAGTGATCATGGGTGGGTGTTGCGTGGGTCATGGGAGCGTGCACTCCCCCACACCACCTTCAGACAGGTGCTCAGGTGGGTGGGGAACAGGTGGACTTGCATGGTAGCGTCTAGTCTAAAAACAGCCAATGTGTGTCTTCCAGCTACCTCCTCTGCCTCCCTTCTCCTCTCAGTTGGAGTTCCCCAACACTCTGCACTTGGACCTCTTCTCTTCTCATTATGCCCTCTTTCCCTGGACAAATTTGTTGAATCTCATGGCTTCCAAAGGTGGCTCTGTCTCTCCACCCAAACACTCTACCTCTCCATCCAGTCTCGCCTCATCAAGTGCCTGTCTGTTACCTCTGCTTGGATGTCTCCATCAACTCAAGTACAATATATCCAACAAGACTAAACTCCTCATCTTCCCCCATAAACCTTTGTGGACTTAATGAGGTGCCACATTCCATCTCATCCATAACTTTGGCCACTGATGTACTTAGCCTAAAGAGATACTGGGATATGTCCTGCTGACTCAGAATAAAAGAACAAAAGTTGGTCCAATAAGAGATCTCATCTGAACTACTTTATCTCCTTTTATTACTTTTGAGATCAAAACAGCAACCACACTTCACTCTAAGAATATACAGCAATTTCAAACACAGAGACACACATTCCACCTTTGAGTTTCCATGCCAATAAATGCAAGTGAGGATGTCTCTGCTGGTAATATTAGGCATAACCTTGATTGAATTGTTTTAATAAAATTGCTACATACATTTTTACATTCTAAATATGCTATTTCACTCTCTTCCTAGCTCCCTGAGACTCTTCAGTGACCAAGTATCTGTTCAAACTTAAGAGTAGCACCGTAAATCATCAGCATCAGAAATGCTGAATCATTAAACTTCATGCAGTAATCTATTTCTGCAAGCTTTAGGATTTCTTTTCTGGTGGTGCACACACATCCTTTGGTCCCTAAAAGCAAATGTCCACAGAAGAATGCACCATCTTGAGCTGGAAAATAAGTATAAATGGAAAAATAAGTTGCTCTCAGAAAGAATATTCCAGACTGAGTTTAGGTAGGACACAAACTCCCCAGGTTGACACATGCATGGATTCTGTCTTACTCTGAAGCAGTTTCACAGCAGGTGTAATGCAAATCAGTGATGGGATTGATGGGAATAGAGGAGCTAAACTCTTAGGACAGCCATGCCCAAACTTTCTCAGGCTGCAACCACACTGAGACAAAGAAATCCTCACAACTCCAAGCTTTGGTCATTTGCATAACTAACTGTACAGACCTCATTGCATCATCAGCAGAGATTTGAAATGTGGCATCCCCAAGGTTCTATCCTATTGCCCATGTTGTTCAATGTATACATGCAACCCTTCAGGGATACTATAACTAAGCATGGGGTTGAATACCACCAGTATGTTGCTCATAATACACAACTATATATTCTTGCCCTGTGAGCCCTGTCAGCTCAGCCTATGCCTTGAAGGAATCAGAGCTACCTTGTGCTCAGTCTGAGGAAGACTGAGGTGATGTTGGTGGGGAGGGGCAGCTGATATGAAGATGACCTTGCCTTCCTCAGGGGCCTGCATGTTGTAGGGGACAGTTCAGGTGGAGGTAGTGAGCCAGGTAAAGAACCTGGGTGGGCATCATTTCCCACTGAACTCTGCCAAGGAAAACTAGTGCTGAAACTTGGTATTAAAAATTACTCAATTTTTTCCGTGTATCTCAGTATTCAACTCAGTTTTACTGAGTACCAAGTAACCAAGGTATCAGCCCAGTACACAGAAAATCCTCAAATGAACAGCATACAGGGTTTTCCCTACCCCTATATAAGGGTATCGGTACTAGGAAAATAATCGGTACTCTGTTTTATTTTGCCAAGTATTTTACTGAGTACCAAGGTTGAACACTCAGAGCTGGTCCTCGGAAACACTAATGAAAACCCAGGTATTAGACATGGGTCAAAGATGCTTTTTCCAGCTGTGTAATTTACATAAGATACACTCGTACTTATCCCAGGCTGACCTTGCGATAGCAATCCATTCCCTGGTGACCACTAGACTTGATTTTTGTAATTCCCTCTTCTATGGGATTCCAACAGTGCTTTCCCATTACTTGCAGCTTGTTCAGAATTCAGCAGCATGGTTGCTTACTGGTTTAGGCAGCCGTGATAGTTAAGACCCAAGACAGTTAAGACCCAGGCAAACTGAGGAAGTACAGAGGGATCTTGCATGACTAGGGGTATTTTCAGACGTGACGGGGCCAATTGGCCCCGTCACGGAAACAAACCTTTGATTCCCCGCCGGGGCCACCGCGTCACAGGCGAACAGACATGGTGGCGGCTCCTGGTGGGGAATCGGGGAGGGGCGGGGCCACGTGGCGCAACGTGGGGCTGCACAGCCCCACCCCCCAAGCTCCCCTGCCACCTGCCCTCTGGAGAGACGGGCGGGCGCCGCGGCCAATGCAGCCACAGCGCCCGCCCAAATTGACCACGGCATGGAATCCCTGCAGGTATTCCGGGCCGTGGCTGCTGTCCAGACGAGACGGATTGGTTCATCACGGCAGGGAATCACATTCACCACGCAATCGGCCCCGGCCCCGCGGGTTCAGCCGATTGCGTGGTGAATGTGATTCCCCACCGCAATTGACCATGATGAACATCTGGGGGGAACTTCCGTTCCCCCCATCAGACGTTACGGGATCACTTTCACCATGTGCAGATTCACTGTGGTTGACTGTGATCAACATCTGGGGGGAACTTCTGTTCCCCCCATAAGACGTTACGGGATCACTTTCACCATGTGCAGATTCACTGTGGTTGACTGTGATCTTATAACGTCTGAAAATACCCTAGGTGAATGGCAATAAAATGGCAAATGAAATTCACTGTTGATAAGTGCAAGGGGATGTATATAGGGGAAAATAATCCTCACATTACATACACGATGCTAGGTTCTGATCTGGATGTAACCACTCAGGAGAAGGAACTTGGAGTCATTAGGGCGGCATAAACATTTAAATAAATAAATAAAATAAAATATGGATAGTTCCTTTAAGACATCAGCTCAGTGTGTGGCAACAGTCAAAAGGGCAAACCAAATGCTAGACATTATTGCAAAAGGAATGGGAAATAAAAGGGACACTATCATAATGCCACTGTATAAATCTTTGGTATGATCCCACCTTGAACATTGTGTGCAACTCTGGTCTCCCCATCTCAGGAAAGATATAATAGACTTGGAAAAAGTTCAGAGAAAGGCAACAAGGATGATAGAAGAGATGGATTGACTTCCATATGAGAAGAGGCTCAACAGATTAGGGCTGTTTAGCTTGGAGAAGAGGCAATTAAGGGGGGATATGATAGAAGTTTTTTAAATCATGAGTGATGTGGAAAAAGTAAAAAGGGAACTGTTGTTTGCCCTTTCTCACAATAAGAAAACAAGGGGACACTCTCTGAAGTTAAATGGCAGCAGATTTAAAACAAACAAAAGGAAGTACTTTTTTACTCAGCGGACAATACAAATTGTGGAACATGTTGCCAAAAGGTGGCAGTGAAAGGCAGCACCATAACTAGCTTCAAATGGGAACTAGATAAATTCTTAGAGGCTAGAGTCATAAATGCTTACTAGTTGGGGCTTAAACCCCTGGCTAGTAGTTGGGAGTGGTTAGCAGGAGATGGTGTCACACCTCCATGACCTGTACTTGTCTTCTCTCCAGCCACTGTAACTGGCCACTGTCGGAGACAGGATGCTGGACTTGAGGGAACATGGATCTGACCCAGTACGGCACTTCTTATGTTCTTATCGTATTACATTTGCCCTGGGTTCTTTGGCTGCCTGTAGAGCAGCAGATTGAATTTAAGATTGTGCTGCTGGATTTTAAGGCCCTAAATGACATAGACCCGGGTCATATTTGAGACCTTCTCCTGGAACTGCACCCTACTGACTATTTGTGCTCAGATGCCACCCAGCGTTTGGGTATTCTGCCATCACACCATAAGTTGGTGGGCGATCAGACCTTTGTTGTGGCAGGCCCTTCAGCGTGCAACTCTTTCCCTTCAGATGTTCACCTTATTTCCTCCCTTTTCACATTCAAAAAGCACCTGAAAACTTTTTTGTTCTCCAGGTGCTTTTAGAGGAGCCACTGCTAGTTACCCTTCATGTATTTTTTCCTTCCCTTTTCCTTTCCCCTTTTAAATTGTTTTAAATTGATTTTATATAGTTTTTAAGGTATGATGTTTTATTGTATTTTTAATGTTGTGAAGTGCTCCAAGTGCCATCCAGTGGAGGGGTGCTATTATTAGTATTATTATTATTTATTATTATTATTAAATAAACTGTGTGGTGATGTTACTCCAAGGCCCTTTTCAAACGGGACGGTGGTGCAGGGGGGATGGGTGGAGGCTGCAGTGCGTGGGCGGCCCGTTACATGGACGCCCACCCACCTCCACCCGTCTCCAAGCACGGAGCATCCCATTGCTGCCATTGCTACGTGTGTGGGCGATGGGTGGAGGTGGGTGGAGGGCAGGACTGCACACACGCACCTCCACCCACCCGCTGCAGCGATAGCAACAACGCCCACTGCCCACCCACCCATGTGGGCCAGGGGAGGACATCCGTGTAAAATGGGTCCAAGAATCAGTGGTGTCTAGTGGGTTGGGCAGAATCCTCCCCAAACTGGCCAAACTCAATTACCAGCCCTAGCAGCCGAGCTTTTATTCAATTTGTTTCACAGCAATCATAGCTCTTTAGTCCTGTGACAGGCTAAATGCAGCAATTACGTTCAAAGATAGGCCCTTTTCACACGTGACTCCCTAACGCATCTCCGCCCATCGCACATGTGGGCAACTGTCCATGTGAATGCGGCTGAGTGCGTGTGCACGCTCCCGTGGCCCACCCATCTCCATGCACAGAGCAACCAGGAAGGAGCCAAGGAGCTCCATGAGTGGAGATGGGTGTTCCACACCCACCAGACTGTGTGAACAGGGAAGCACACCCACACAGGGGATGGGTCCTCCAAAACCAACAAGAAAGCACTGGGAAAGGGCTAGAGAGGCACAGCAGGTGCCTGACAGCAGACAAACATCCTGTGCGAGACAGAAACTGCCAGGCCAGGAGCCCTTAAAGGACACACGTGCAAAGAGATAGGTGCGCTGGCTCACACCATGGCACCAAAAGTGAAAGACAAGACCAAGGGAGCCAGCGTCAGGGAAGAAGCCACAGGCAGCCAGGTAACTGCAGAGAACCAGGGCCGGGCAGGGAAGGGGAAGGTAGCCCTCAGCAGTCGAGGAGAGAGAGCAAGATGACAGCTCACAGGGCACTCTCACAGTACACACACACCCTCCTGGGGTGCGAGGCGGGGTACCCCGGCCGGACAGGATGGGGAGGCAGTCCCCGCACAGCTGGGGAGGGGGAGCCGGACGACAGCTCACAGGGTACCCTCACAGCAGCCCCATCCCAGGGAGCAAGGTGGGACACCTAGGCAGGGGAGGAGAAGCCAGATGACAGCTCACAGGTATATAATCCCTGAACAGGTGAGCACCAGCACACCGACATCGCCCCCACCAGGGCAACCAGGCAGAACACGGGCGAGGGCTCTTCCCCCCCCCCCCCAGCAGTCAGGTAACACAGCGGAACCCCTTGGAGACAGGGGAGGGGATGGAGCATCCCCAAGCACTCACAGGGATATGACCGGGTGACAGCATTGCATTATCTCGCCCCCCACCCCCCCCTCCAGGCAAGCATCAGCTCAGCGGCCACCACCACATCGTTTGGGTGGATGGTGTGCAGATGTTTATGAAGGCATCTTCCAGGAATTGAGATGCCTAGAATACAACAGAGACGTGGAGGAGTGCCGGCAGCTGGCATGGGACTTGAGGTCTGGATATCAGGATGTTCATGACAACAATGTCATGTCTGGACGAGCCCAGTGCATAAGGCCATTCTACAATGAGCTGAATCGGTTCCTCTGCGTGGACAGGAAGATAATGGCCTCCCGCATTCATGGGTCTGCCTTCACCAGGGGCACAAAGTGGGTGGAGGAGAACCTCCCCTCCCCAACCCCACACAGCAAAGGGAACCCGCTTCACCTGGCAAGGGCGCCCAGCAAGCAGGAGGGAGCCACGCCTATGTCCAGCAGGTGGAGGCGGCATTCCTGGACACCAGCACCAGCTGCGTCACCCTCCATGTGTGGCCCCAAATTCCACAAGAGCGGAGTGAACAGGGACAGGGGTCGAATGGGGAGCAGAAGTTCACCATGGACACCCCCCAACAGGAGGAACACATGGATCCAGGTAAGAAGCAGCTCCCCTGAAAAGGGTGAGGACATTGGCATGGCAAGACTGTAGTGGGCTCGGCCTCATGTCCCAATCATGGGACCTCTATGGACAAAGGGATCCCCCAGAGTGGAGGGGAGGGAGAACCTCCAGGGTGGGTAGGCGGAGCATCCCCAGGAAAACTCCCAACAGGCCCTCCATATCAGCAGTAATCATGCCACAAAGGTGTGGGGGGAAGCCCGTACCATGCCAAACAAAGGGGGCAGCCCTTATGGGGGCGGAAATGCCATGTTGGGTTCTCACAGGAACACACACATGGGATAGGAACTGAACAACACAGTCGCCGCCTGATGGTAATGCCCCCGTCCCCCTAATCTGTCCACAGGCGAACAGCCAAGGCCCTCCTATGGAACAGCCGTGGGCACTGTGGAAAGGAACTGGGAGATGAGGGCTCACAACCTGAGGAGGAAGGAGGTCCTGGGGTGGGACCTGCTTGCTGAGACAAAGAGGATGGTGGCTGAGTTGAGCAGGCAGCACAAGCGGGCACAGAGGGCCATGGAGGAGGAGGGAGTACTTGATAGGATGACGCTCCATGTCCTGGCCATCCAGTCCAGGTCAGAGCACCTGTGGGAGAGGCGCCACGCAGCCACCCACCTCCTCAAGCAGAAGAGGTTTTGTGCTTCGCTGGAGGTGGCCACTGCAGAGACCAATCAGCTCATCAGAGAGACCCTTGGTCTCCTGCAGCCCCCCCCCCCAACATGGGACCCCATGCCATGGCAGGTGGGCTGGCCGTACATCACCACCTCTGTGCCCTCCCGCAGGTTCCCATGGCCCCTCCCCAATTCATCCACCATCCATGGTATGACCAACAGCAAACCCTCCCTGCTCATGACCAGCTGGGCCACCTCCCTCCCCAGCAACAACAAGGGGGGGGCACCTGGGGAGCCTGCTCGCCTCACAATTCCACCTCCACAGCCTCCTCAGACCCCCTCTGGCCCTCCAAGGCACCGCCATGCATCGTACCACCCCCAGCGACCCAACCGCCCAAGCATCTCACTCCCCAGCTGCAGATATGTACAGTATACCCATGGCTGGGCATAGCGAACCTGGGGTGGTGGTGATGGTTAACCTGATCATGGTACAACGCAGACAGTGGCAACTGAGCCCATTACCACAGTAACTACCAATGACCTCCTGGAGATCAAGCACAAGAAGAGGAGAACAGGAACACAGGGAAAGGGTCACTAATGCAATGCCATCATTCCATTCACAGGAGCTGCACCCAGCTCCAGAGTTGGAGCAGGAAGAGGAGGAGGATTCCCAGCCGGGGCTGAGCTCAAAGAGGCTGAGGCAGGCGGCAGCCACGAAGGCCTGGACTGCACCTACCCCTGGTGAGGAGGTGTAAGAGGGGTAGGCTGAGGAAGAACCCCGCGCCCCCCAGAGGTCAATTAATGTAACCACCACATAATGAATAAACATGTTGCAAACACCCACCTGTTGTTCCCTTTTTTGAGTGGGCCCATTGGGACCATAGGGATGTGGTAGTGCTCAGCTAAGCACATGCAGCCAGGCACAGTCATGGAACAAGGGCCATGGGGAGCCCTGGCAACCACATCCAGCAGGTAATCTGCCAGGGTGGCCAGATAGGCTAAACCTACAGCACACATGGGCCAAGCTTGTAGCCCATACAGGTCACTGAATGGTACCCTGCAGAGGGCTCACAGAGAGCAGTAGGCCTGCCTGCCCTCCATGCCAGGGACCCCACGGGCAGCAAGCCAAAGGGAATAGGTGCAATGGTAGGGAAGGAATACTCTGCTATGGGCTGCCAACAGGGGTAGCAATGTTATGGTGGGCCTGGTCTCATGTCCCAGTGATGGGTCCCCCAATCACAACATCATCCGAAGAAGTGGCTCTCTCAAGGCTCCTGGACAGCCTTCTTCTTTTTCCCTGCAAAGATTGTGGTGCTGCCCTTAGAGTGGCACCCCCACCCACTCTGAAAATGTCCTTTGTAGTAAGGGTCTTTGTAAGCAGCCTGAGCACTCCAACATGTTCAGAGTGGATGGGAGCAGAGCAGTAGCCCCATTCCCTCCTCCACCCACTCTGGGAATTTCTGAGTTATGCTCAAGTCTCTTGCAAAGCCCCCACCACCACCACCAATAGACCAGGACCTGGGCTCAGGTGAGCCCCCTTGCTCCATGGTAACCACACCCCTGCAGCATGGACGGACTCACAGCAGGGTTCACCACCGAGACCATGACCACAGGAAGTAGCAAGGAACAAGTACAGATACCCTAACCACCATATAATGGTAATAGTATGGTTTATTAACAGTGCCCACACATACCACTTGGGCCAGAGAGGTTGCAGTCATCTGCGAGTGACTATCAATTCCCTGCCTGCTGTCTTGCAAATGCAGCAACACAGGGCATCCCTGTTCTCCTCACAGATCTTCTTTAGGGCACCACCCTGGACGTGCTGGTAGATGGGCACAGGATCCAGACATTGCTGAGGCAGGGGGTAGTCGAGGGTGGCCCCTCGGGTCTCGAATATGTTGTGCAGTATACAGGCAGTAATCGTGAGAATGGGGGTCCTCTGAAGGTCAAACTGGCTTTAGTTCCACAGTACCCTAGCCTCCACCTCATCTTCAGCATCCCAAACGACCATTCAACAACCGAACGCGCAGAGGAGAGTCACTCGTTGAAAAGGATACGTGCAGATGTTCTCGTGACAGGATATGCCTTAATAAGCCATGGTGTCAAGGCCAGATCACCGATGACCACTGGCTGCATTGGGACACCTTCAATCACTCGGTAGAGGTTGGGGGCGATCTCCTCAAGGAACATGCAGGCATAGAAGGGGGAAGAACGAAAAATCCTGGCATCATGGCTCCTACCTGAAATGCCCGTGAATGCATCAATGAAGAGGGCATGGTGGTCCACTACCACCTGGAGGTTCACCGAGAACGACCCTTTGTGAATCAGGTAATCATCCTTGCTCTGTGGAGGACAGATGATGGGGATATGTGTGACCCAATGCAGTCAGCAGAATAGAGGCACACTGACTGTGTACCCATGTGGGGGTATGGCCCCACTGTAGTGTGGGAAACCTAGGTACTCAAAGCCCACAATCACCTCCTTGGGATCAACAATCTGGATGACATGGTTCATCAGGAGCTCTACAATCAGCTCGTATATCTTGTGCAGTATACTGGTGACAGTACAGGGTTTGCCAGGTGCCAGACCACTATAACCATGTGCTTGTGTCAGTGGGCTGGGGAGGATCAAGGGGAGGCTCACTCGTAACGTCACGCACTCTACAATCACACCAAGGTGCTGGTAAGGCAACGTGGGGAAAAAATGCCCGTCAGGATAGTATTTGGGCCTACACAGTCTCAAAGAGACGAGGCCCCTATCATCATTGGGCACCAAGCACCTGAGCAGATCTAGGCCCTTCTGCTCTTCACACACTTGCAGACTCTCAACCACTCAGGAAAAGGCGAGGGAAGAAAGGGAATCAAGTGCAGGGTGCGTGAGGGCAGAAGGGTAGTGACCAAGGATTGAGGGGGAAGCACGGGGTTCACACCACACAGGACTATGAGAGAGCAACCAGGAAGTGGGGGAGGGGAAGCACACAACCACCCAAACACTCACCTTTCACTCACACACGCAGTCATTCACACACGCAGTCACAAAATGAAGGAAGCCACAGGAACACACACTACACTCGCACACACTAACAAGATCACCAAGGTTCACTAAGTCAATCAAGGGGGCCAGTTTCTCACAAAGGATTCCCAGCGCCGGCTGTTATACTGATGGCTCCACCCTCTGGCATGCCTGCAGTCGCGCTGAGCGGCGTGGCTGCCTTGGCCCCGCCTCCACATCCCGAGCGGTCGCCGGGGGCGGCGACGCACCGCTGTCATGCGGCCCAGCTGACTCGGCTGCTGATGACATTTGCGGTGGCGCAGGCGCTATGGTTCGTGCCGAAGCAGGGGAGGCAGGCCGCATGGGGTGCCTCCACCCACTGCGCCTGACAGTAACCCCCCCATAGAGTCCCCCCCGCCAAAGCCCCATGAAGGGTGGGGATGCCTGGGGTGGCGAAGGTGGAAGAGATGGACCAAGCGAGGCGCCAATACACTGGTTGTGGGCTTCCAGGATCGATCTTTGGGGCCATAACCGACCCAGTCGATCAGATAGACAAGGCGGCCATGCCGGAGTTTAGAGTCCAGGATAGGATGTACTTCATATTCTGAGTCCCCGCTTGAAGGAACATGGACATTCAAAGGAGGCGCTTGGGGGCAGTTAGTCCCAGCCGCCTTCAGGAGGGAAACACGGAAGGTAGGGTGGATCCGCATGGTAGGAGAGAGCTGCAAGGTGTAGGTGATGTCGTTCACCCTGTGGAGGACTGGGAAGGGACCCAGAAATCGGTAGTCTAATTTATGTGAGGGACGTGTTGAAGGGTAATTCCACCAGTCGAGCCATACAAGATCCCCTGGTTCAAACGAAGGTGCTGGCCGGTGGTGTTTATCCGCATGGTCCTTCTATTGTTGTCTAGCCTTGGTTAATTCTCGTCTGGCTATGGTTTGCATTTCATGGATTTGTCTCTCTAAGGCCCAGGCGGTGGGAACATGCATGGGTTGTAGGTCGGGAACTTCTAACGAAGGATGGAACCCATAGGAGACAAAAAATGAGGAATTTCCAAGAGACGCATTTGGGGCATTATAATAAGCAAATTCTGCTGTCGGAAGCCAATGGTACCAATTATCTTGGAGATAATTTATATAGCATCATAAGTACTGTTCTAGATTTTGGTTTAAGCGTTCAACTTGCCCGTTGGCTTGGGGACGATACACAGTTGTGGGCTTCAGAGTTATGTGTAGAGCCTTAAAGAGGGCCTTCCAAAAGTGGGAGACAAATTGGGTTCCCCGGTCACTAATAATTTCTGCGGGCCACCCATGAAGCTTAACTACGTGTTGGATAACTAGACGTGCCGTCCATTGAGCCGTTGGTAAACCTTTACACGTAATGAAGTGCGCCATCTTTGTAAAATGGTCCACTGCGACTAAAATTGTTGTATAACCTCGTGAGGGAGGTAGTTCTACAATAAAGTCTAAGCCTAGACGCTGCCAGGGTCCTTGGGGAACGGGAGCAATCTGCAGGAGTCCCACAGGAGCTTGCCGAGGTACTTTAGTCTGGGCGCACAAGGTGCATTGCTGTGTATGCCGACAAACATCCTCCCGGATGGTTGGCCACCAAAAGGTGCGTTGGATCCGCTGAAGAGTTCTTTCAGATCCTGGATGTCCGGCCAACGGGGCTTCATGGTGCGCCCATAGAATCTGTGGCCTGCAGGATGGAGAAACAACGATCTTCCCGGCTCTTCGAAGGAGTCCCTGATCTATTGTGTAGGAGGGGTCATCTGGTTTGTTCAGTTCCGTTGCTGTAGCATGTTTGAATTGGTCTTGGGTGAGGATCGTTCCAGTGAACACCTTGGCATCCAGAATTGGTTCTGGAGTAGGCCCTGGTGTGTCCCGACCCTCATGATAGCGGGATAGGGCATCTGCGAGCACGTTCAACTTTCCCGGTCAGTACTTAATGGTGAATGCGAAGTGAGCAAAAAAGACAGCCCAGCACACGTGATGCACATTGTTGATCTGGGCCGTTTGAATGTAGGTCAAGTTCTTGTGATCAGTTGTAACCATAACTGGATGCTGTGCTCCTTCGAGGTAGTGACGCAAGGTCTCAAATGCGGCTTTGATAGCCAGAAGCTCTCGATCAAAGATTGTATAATTTTGTTCTGCGGCTGTTAGTTGTCTGGAGTAGTAAGCGCAGGGGTGGAGAACGTCTTGGCCTGTTGTTGCTTGTAGCAAGACAGCACCTATCGCATTACTCGAGGCGTCAGCCTCCACATAAAAGGGTTGGTTGAAATCTGGGTGCTGGAGAATCGGAGCAGAGCGAAAGGCATGCTTCAAAAGCCACACCCGAGCTGTGTTCAGGAGGGGTGGGGTATAAATTAAATAAATAAAATAAAATAAAATAAAAATAAATGCAGGAAACTACGTTGTTGCTCTGGGCCCCACGTGTAGGGCTGGTCCTTTTTTTAGAAGCTTGGTGAGGAGTTTGGTGATTTCTGCATAGTGGGGAATATATTGTCGGTAATAGTTCGCGCTCCCAAGGAAGGAAGCGTTGTAGGGGTCGGACCGCTTGTGGCACAGGACACTGTTGAATGGCTTTGATCTCTTGTGTGTCCATGGCAACCCCTTTGGGACTAATCACAAACCCCCAAAAGTCCACAGTGGTGAGGTGGAAGGTGCATTTTTCTTGTTTGCAGTATAATTTATTACTACGGAGGCGTTGGAGGACTTGACGGACATGCGAAACATGTTGGGAAGGTGAAGAGGAATAGATGAGGATGTCATCTAAATAGGCAATGACAAAAATATTGAGAATATCTCGGGAGATGTCATTAATGAAATGTTGAAAGGTTGCCAGAGCGTTTGCGAGGCCGAATGGCATTACAAGATATTCAAAATGGCCGTGCTGGGTACAGAACACCGTTTTCCATTCGTTGCTGTCTCGCACCCGAACCAAGTTGTAGGCGCCCCGCAAATCCAGCTTAGTGAACACCCGGGCTCCCTGCAATCGGTTTAGGAGTTCTGGAATAAGAGGCAGGGGGTAGCGATTCTTTATCGTCACTAGGTTTAGGCCCCGATAATCGATACATGGATGGAGGCCTCCATCTTTCTTGGGGACAAAAAAGATCAGGGTGCCTGCGGGTGATGACGAAGGGCGAATAAACCCATTCCGGAAGTTGTATTATTATTATTATTATTATTATTATTATTATAAACATTTATATAGCGCCAGTAGTGTGACCTGGTGCTGTACAGAACATAGAAATAGACGCGGTCCCTTACAATCTAAAAGACAAGGAGGGGGAGACAGGGAGAGGGGACAGTAGGAGAGACAGGGGAAGGTATATTGCTTAGGGAGCTATATATTGTCGGAGGGTCTCTAATTCTGGGGTCGAGAGGGCATAAATCCTTCCAAAGGGGGGTTCCGTTCCTGGAATCAAGTCTATGGGACAGTCATATATTTGATGCAGGGGCAGCTCAGTCGCTTGCATGGGGCTGAACACATCCACGTAGTCTTGGTATTCCTGTGGCAAGGTAGAGGTTCCCATACTTCCAGAGTGTCCCAACGGGTTGGGGCCCGAGGGGGTGTTAATTGATTGCAAGTCCGTGAACAATAAGGGGAGGAAAAACAAAGGCAAGGGGCGCTCCAATCAATGCTATAGGATTGTGCTGGATTAGCCAGAGAAGTATAATACCACAGGGAACACGGGGGTACAGACCACATTAAAGATGAGTCGTTCTTGATGAATCCCTACAGTACATGCTAGGGGTAAGGTTTGGGAAGTTATAGGGCCGGACACCAGGGGGGAACCGTCAATGGAGTGCACTGCTTCAGGTTGGGCTTTTGGTTCGAGAGGGATGGCACTTTCCTGGGCCCAGCGGATATCGAGGAAGTTACCCGAGGCCCCGGAGTCTATTAAGGCCCATACCACATGAGAGCGCTGTGGGGTGATGCCAAGTGTAAGGGGCACCTGGAAGTGGGAGTCTTGGATCCGTTGATTTGACGGGGCTTGCTTTATGGCCGAGATGGCCCCTGACCATCCCGGCCCTTGGAGTTTCCCAGACTTCGGCGTTGGGAGGGTAAGGATGGGCACTCCTGGATAAAGTGGTTTGAGCCCCCACAATAAAAGCAGGCCTGTGATTTTCGTCTCCTCTCTCGTTCCTCTGGGGATAGTGGCCCGCATGAGGCTCTGAGTTGCATCGGCTTGGGTTCCTCCGATGTTGCCTCATCTAGGTGCGTTGGGACGATGGGTGTGGTTCGTGGGGAAAAGCTTTTGGTTTCCTGTTGTCTCTCTTCGCCGTTCATTTAGACGCTCCTGTATTTGGAGGGACAGGTTAGCAAGTTTTTCCCAGGTCTCTGGAAGAGCAGTGTACGCCAGCTGGTCTTTGATTTCATCACTTAAGCCTCAACGAAACATGACACGGAGTATGTCGGTGGACCAATTCGGCATGTTTCTCATGCAAGTCCTTCAGTTCCATGGCCATGGACTGCACAGCTCGGACTAAGTTCTCCAATTCTTTGGCAATATCCATAATCAAGAGGGTACTCACGAATTCTTGAAGGGGAGAGGGTATTTGTGGTGCCGGTAATTCTGTTAGTGGGCTGGGGAGGATCAAGGGGAGGCTCACTCGCAACGTCACGCACTCTACAATCACACCAAGGTGCTGGTAAGGCAACGTGGGGTAAAAATGCCCATCAGGATAGTATTTGGGCCTACACAGTCTCAAAGAGACGAGGCCCCTATCATCATTGGACGCCAAGCACCTGAGCAGATCTAGGCCCTTCTGCTCTTCACACACTTGCAGACTCTCAACCACTCGGGAAAAGTGGGGGGGAAGGAAGGGAAGCAAGTGCAGGGTGCATGAGGATAGATGGGTAGTGACCAAGGATTGAGGGGGAGGCACGGGGTTCACACCACACAGGACTATGAGAGAGCAACCAGGAAGTGGGGGAGTGGAAGCACACAACCACCCAAACACTCACCTTTCACTCACACACGCAATCAAAAAGGAAGGAAGCCACAGGAACACACACTACACTCGCACACACTAACAAGATCACCAAGGTTCACTAGTCAATCAAGGGAGCCAGTTTCTCACAAAGGATTACCGGCACTGGGTGCTTCCCAGCGCCAACTGTTATACTGATGGCTCCACCCCCCCGGCGTACCTGCAGCCGCGCTGCACAGCATGGCTGCGTTGGCCCCACCTCCACGTCCCAAGCAGCCGCTGGGGGCAGCGCCACACCACTGTCATGCGGCCCAGCTGTCTCGACCGCCGATGACAGTTGCAGCGGTGCAAGCACTGTGGTCCGTGTCAAAGCGGGGGAGGCAGGAGCGGCTGCAGAAACAGGCCGCATGGGGTGCCTCCGCCCGCTGCACCTGACAGCTTGTCCAGATGGATTGGGTCCCACATGTTGGTCACCCCTTCCTGAGGTGAGGGGCAAAGATGTTGGCTAACTGCTCCAGGAGGCTGTGGGCCCGGGGCATCCAGAAGTGGCTGGTCTAGGCCTCATCTGTTCAGCTGTCAAAGATGGTATCCTACCAATCATCACTCTGGCGTGCACCCAACATCGTCTCTGCATCGGAATCATCATGCAGATGCCATGGATGTTCAGGGGCGCCATTGACCAAATGTGTTGGATGACACAGAATTGAGCCACTTTCATCTCATGCAGCCGCTTGGCCCTCCTGTGGAGGCACTGTGTCATGATCCCTCTGATGTGGTCAGCATCCTAGACCAATGGGCATACGCTGTCCTCAGGAAGGAGGCACATATCTCAATCAGTGCGTGCAGGATGGCACGGATCTCAGAATCCATGAGATCCACCATCATTAACCAATTGCTGTAACCACACTGTCACTGTCTCACACCTCAAAGGGCTACCCTATATAGGCCAATGGTATGTTGGGGGAGGGGCCGTTCTGGGATTGCTAGTGGCGATGGATGGCCACACCTGTCCCTGGTGCCTATAATAGGCCCCCGTCTCTCCCCCCACACACACGTTGACTGTTCCACCTGTGTCTTCCTGCTGTGTATCATTCTCTGATTGCCCTGTGTCTGCGTGTGGAGGTCGGTACAGCTGTGACCGACGGTGGCTTGATCCGCCCACACACCTCGCCTTTGCCTCACCCTGCTGGTGGCCGTGTAGCTAACACATATCCGCTCCCGTCCACCAGCAGCAAGGATGATTCCGTTCCCTGGATGCAGGGCCCAGTCCCCCTAAGTGGGACCCTTCCTGTCAGTTGAGACCCCTGATACCCTACAGGTGATGTGACCGAGATGAGTGAGGCATTGGTGTCTGGCTATGGCCTTTGCAGTGCTACCTGCAGGTAGGTGATAGCCATTTGGGTGTGCAGCTGTGTTTCTCTTCTGCATGTCTGTGTTGAGGGAACCACAACAGTGCACGGTGGGCCCGACCCCACCCCCGGCCCAGTCTTAGCTGGCGTTCCCATCCTCACGGAGTAGGTGCTCCAAACAGCCAAGCTGGACAGGGTGATGTTGGACCCTTTCCAGACTCACACCCTGCTAGAGCTTTCAGAGGGCCAAGGGTATGGGTGGCTGGCAAAGGCATTGACCACGGGTGTCCCTCCTCCTGCCGTCCATGGCAACAGGGGTGCTTATCAGAGTTGGAATGTTGGATCCCGCTTCCTGTGTTGCTGTGGGAGTATTCCGTCTGCCAGGCCACTATTGGCTGCCCTTGAAACATTGCAAGCATCCAGTGTGAGCCGCCTCTGCTCTTGTTCTCTCCTGCTACTCCTCACTGTGCCTCGGGCACGGTCATCTGTGTTTGGCAGGTGCATGACATGTTAAGCCTTGAGGGTGCCCGGTCGTGCGTGCTACAAGCTGACAAAGAGTGACCCATCTGTGCCACCATGCTCCTCAGACACCTGTGGATGAGCAGTAACGTACAGATGCTGATGGGTGATCCCCTTTCTGTGGGTGATGACTTCAATCTGCTGTCCCGTAACATGTGGTTGCTGGGACACCCCTTTGGGAGCCGCGAGTGCCAACGGAGATTGGGGGAATTGGGTTTCTGTGTGCTGCCTGAACATGCCTCCAGCTGGAGTGGTGCTGCCATGGGATGGCCATGAGAGTGCTACCGTTTGTGGAATTGCTACTATGCCAGGCTATTGTTTGAGCCTCCTCGGTGGTGGTCCATATCTTGGGAGCAGTTATGCCAACCTTCTGCTGCGTGCCCGTCAGTATCAGCAGACCTATGCAGAGTGCTATGATCGCCTCGGTGACCTGGGCTTGCTCACACCCCCAACTGGGGGTCCCTATCAGTCTGATGTTGTGGAGATGGACATTCTTTCTGTTGTGTTCAACTATGCAGATGTCAGAGCCACTGCTGCCACCGGACACCCCATGCTCCAGCAATTCCTGTTGGATGGCCATATGCATGGGCTCTTTACCTGGGAAGGCTTTGCTAGAGACATGCTTTTCCCAGACCGGCATCCCCTGCATCCCTGAGGCAGCTGTGTGTTCAACTGTGCAGTGGCTGGGCCCCCCTACTACAGTGACCCTGAGCCTGCTCCCCTGCTGTGCACCTGGGACTTTCTGGACCGTTGCCTTCCCCACCTCCCCCCCCACACACACACACCCCACCCCATGGCATTTTGCTGGACTACCAGGGTCCGTTTTGTGGTCGGAATCCATTCCAGCCCCATGAAGCTTAGCCAGCGACTCCCCTTGACCACATCCCTGTGCCCACCCATGGACCATACCATGCTCTGTATCAATAAATGCTCATTATCCTTTGCATCACTGCCCAGCTTGGTCCCTGGCTGTCAGAGCTGTACATGTCCCAATTGCTGCAGGGAGTAGGGACTGCTCGATCCGTGGTGTGTGTGTGGGGGGGGGGGGGGGGGGGGNNGGGGGGGGGGGGGGGGGGCGTGTCATATGACCTCACGTTGGTGGTTTGTTGGGGGCCTCTTGATCCTGATGGCCAGTTGCCCTGTCATATGTTCATTGCTACATCCTGAAACTGATGTGATCCCTGTGATTGCCCTATTGTTGGGTTCTGTGGGTTGCCCCTTGTCCGTTTCATCTTCACCAGCCCAATGCCCTTGGTTGCTCTGTGCACTGACCCCTCTTTCACCTTCTGTCCCACTTGCACCACTCAGCTACCGCAGTGGCTCTGCCCCTCTCGCTGCTCTGAGTGCTCCATGTGCGTTTTGGTTGGCCTGGCCTGTTCATTCTTGTCCCATGTCCTTCTCGGGGGGCACATCCACTGTGTGCGGGCCTCGGTGTCCAGATCCTTGTCCTCTGGCCATTCAGGGTGCTTGCTCCCATTCTGGTACTCCGTGGCTCTAATTGGATGGTGTGCTGCTCTGCCAGTCATCAGTATGTACCCTCATTGGAGATGGCATCAGATGTTCCTGACCCGCCACCCTAGTGTGGACCCATGCCCTGTGCAGTGGTATGGACCTTTGGATTGTCTGCCCAGTGCCTGGCACGGGCTCATGAGCCACACTCTGTGCCCAGGTACGTGCCGGGGCAGGGTCCTGAACACTGTTCCCTCACAACTGCTCTACCCTGTAACATTACCTGCCTCTATGCATCTGCCTATCTGACAGGTGTTCCTGTGATTGGATCAGTATGGTGGATGGCAGGGGCTATGGGGCACAGCAGGCCATCATCCCTGTTTCTTGGGGGGTTCGTATGAGTGCTATTTCTGTCCCTTCTCTGGGCATATGCAACCTTTCCCTGGCCTTTCCTATCTCAGGATGCCTTATTCTGGTGGCCAGGCAAATTTGCTCTCTGCTCCCCTTGGCTTTGCCCACTTGGGATGCTCCCTGTCAGGGCCCCCACCATATTGTGCCTTGTCCCTGGGCAGTGTCTCCCCCTCCATTGTGAGTGGTCATGTCCCTTTCGCTTGGCCAGGTTTCGGTTTAGATTTGACCTCATGGGCTGCCAGTGGTACCACCCCACAGCATGCCCCCATTGCGCTGACTGCAGCCATGGCAGAGGGGGGCAATGGCGGAGCACACCTCTGTAAGTATCCCTAACCTGTGGCCCATAGCCCATGACAGCTCCTTCGAGCTCCCTCATGGGGCGGGTGTCTGACAAGTCCTAGCGTGAATGGGTGGTGTTGGCCATGGGCGCTTTGAGTTGCGGACTCCATGGGGCCTTGTGCCCTACATATGACCCCGTTCCCTCGTGATGGTATTCCTCTTTCCCTCCCCCTACAGAGTCTATGCTTGTGGGCCTCCAGACTCTGGAGGCAGTCGCCGCCAACCTGCAACAGGTGGCAGCCGATTTCTGAGCTGGAGCCCGCATGAACTGGAGATCTGTGAGTACCCCTAATACGTGCTTTCCTCCTCCCCCCACCCCGTGTCTGGTGTGGGGCTAGCAGGGTTTGTGGATCTGTGGGCTGGCCTCGTTGGGCTCTCTCTCTCTCTACTTTAGTGCAGGAGATGATTGCCGAGAGGTCCCAGGAGCAGGGCAAGCTCATGGACCTGGTGCTCCACCTCCTGCATAGGGTCCATGAACTGGACAGGGCCCAGAGGGAGCAGTGGAGCAGAGTCCGGGGATGGCACCCCTACTAATCCTCCCAAACCCTTTCACCGGTATCTTTTTTGTGTTTGCTCCTTTGGCATCTGATGTTCATTAAAGTTTTATTTTTGTTACCGTACCTCGCTGTCCATGGTCTTCTTTCAATGGGTGGGGGGGGGGGG
>QEPC01014392.1:83879-141349 GCA_003113815.1 Sphenodon punctatus | reverse complement strand
AGTCTCTGCCTCTGTGACCATAGCACCATTTGTGCTCCCAAGTTCTCTCTGTGCTTGGGGAAACAAGAGCAGTGCCATGACAACAGTTCAAGAGGAGTGAGACACCTTTCCCCCTTGAGCCCCCCAAACCCCACCCTTTCACACACACACACACACACAAAACTGTCAGTGGCGCCAGACACATCTCCTGCTTGGAAATTCAAATTCTGGGGGTGGGGGGTGCTCAGGGTAGTTATAGGGATCATGAGGGGGTCACAATGAAGGAGTGGATTGCCCCAGGCACTCCAAACTCAGGGGGAAATGTGTCCTCTCTGTGCCCCCTGGTTTTATCCTCCCCATACCTACTGGCCATAAAAGTGCTAGCTCTATACAGAGAGTCGTTTGTGGCCTCACCATTGAAGACAGGCAGGAATTTTGGCAGGACATGTTTCTGCTCTGTGGCACGCCTCATGAAATGAGAATTGGCTTCACTCGCCTGAGCACATGGCTCTCCCCCTCCTCCCCCCCCCCAAATCTCCCTGGAATGAACAACAGACCCTCCAAATGAGACAGCGAGCCCCTACCATCCCAGGCAAGCCCTCCCCTCCCCCCTCCCCCTCAGTGCCATTGTCTCCTGTAGCAGCCCTCTCTGGCGCTCCCCTCACTCCTGGCAAACTCCCCCCCACCCCCTTCCGCCCTCTGCCTGCATCCAGCCTCTCTCATAATAGCATCCTTTTCATGGAGACAAATTGTCCAGCCGGGGGCCGCACCTGAGGGCTTTCACCCTTTAACAAATAGCCTTTTAATTTTCTGCCAGAAGGGCATGGAAAGTAGGGAGGGCCAGGGAGGCAGTGGGAGAGAGAATCAATCACACATCCATCTTCATCATTGCTGCCAGGGGACCATTCTCACTGGATGAATGCCCCAAGGGGAGCTGGGGTGAAAGAGACAAGAAGTATGGGTGAGAGAAAGGTGGGGGTGGGGGGGCCACCAAGATTGGTTGCCTCCAAAAATCCACACAGAGCACTTAGACCTCGAGCTGAAAAACAGCAACCTTCTGGGGTGATAACAACAGCTTTTAGCCTCAGGGGAGAGAGAAGAGGGGCCTACTTCAGGTTTGCTACAGCCTGAGAGATATTGGGCTGGATGTTCAGCAGGTGTAAATCCCTGCAACTCATGCATTATGGTGGCCTCTGCCAATTTGTTGCCATGAAGATCCTTAAACCGGAGCTGCTAAATTAAACAACAAAAGAAATTTGGAAAGTGACTGCAGCACCCTTTGGAAAAAGAAAGAAAGAAAGAAAGAAAGAAGCTGGGGTAATACTTCCATTTCCCGCCCAGGCGCCCACCCATCGGTGCTCCATGGGAGACAAGGTGCCACAAGGGTGCTGGCAGAGGCTGGGATCTCTCTCTTTTCCAAATGAAAATAACCAAGAGGGTTAATTAGATGTTTGCATCCAATTTATGTCTTGTTTGTGAAACCAGCATTTCAGCTGTAACCCGGGCTAGGAGCTCCCTGCCCTCTCTCTCTCGCTTGCTAAGTGTATTTCACAGCTCCGCAGAACTGGCTAGCCTGGGTCAGACTCTCCCATTAGCATTTTATCACTGCTGCTTACTCTATAATTACCAAGCTGCTTCCCTCTTTGGATTTCTCTCCTTTTCATCTTCCTTGGTTCTCACCCTGTGGTTTTGCATAGAAAATTCTGGGTTCACACAGGCCTGTGCTGGTCATGTCTGAGGTGCAAAGACCTGGAACAGATTGGACCAGCCTTTGAAACACATGGGATTGAAATGTGTTTTTAACAGGAGTTAGGCCATGTCTGTGACCTAACACCTCTAAGGGCATTTTCAGACAAGACACTCTCCACCCACTACCCACTCACCCACTATACATGTTGTAGGGCTGCAGTGTTGCCCTATGGGTGCCCTGCAACATGTATAGTGGGTGGGAGGGGAGTGTCTTGTCTGAAAACTCCCTATGTTGATCATCAGCTATGGGTATTGAACCAGCAACCCCTGGATCAATAAACATGAGCTTCTTCTATCTTGGCTAAGAGACCCATCTCTTCTACTGCATGCCAGTAGTAGACTCATTAACCTCAGTGTGTCCTAACACTACCCATAGAAGGAGACAACATACCGCAGCCTCTGTGTGTGCTAGTGCCACCACTAGAGAGAAATAAAGCACCACAACCTCCATGTGGACTAGCACCACCATTTAAGTACAATGTACCAGCTTCTGTGTGGCCTAGCACCTGCTAGGGTGACATTAATCCCGTTTTATACAGGACAGTACTGTTTTTGAAGGGTTTGTCTGTTGTCCTTTCTGTATGTGTTTTTGTCCGGTATTTTCCACATGCTGCTGGCGCTGCCACTTTCATACATACACACACACCAGAAGTAATGATCTCATGACTTCCAGGTCGGAACAGCAGCATCAGCAGCATGTGCACTCAGAGGTGAGCCGGTGGTCCCAGCACTGTGGTGGGGAGGGAGTGCTAGGGTTACCATGGTGTCTGGATTTTCCAGGTCGTGACCACTTTTTTGATCCACCCAACTGCATCTAGGTGGATTTTTAAAATATGCACCCATGGCCTGGATCCCCTTCCCCACCCCTTGCCCAGCACTTGTTGCTTAGCCCTGGTTATGGGAAGGAGCCCAGAGCCTGCTGCACTCTTCCTCAATCCATATCCTGTATTCTCCTCCCACCCCCACCCTCATGTCCTGCATTCTGGGGATGCTCAGTGGCCACCCTAGCACTTACCAACAGAAGGAGACAAACAACACACCAGAGTCACTGTGTGGCCTACCGTGACCACCAAAAGGTGATAAATTGCCTGTGTGGCCCAATGATGCCACTAGAGGGGGACAATGCAACACAACCTCTGTGTGCCATAGCATCATCTCAACAGGGGGACAAAACGCCACAGCCTCTGTGCAGTCTAGTGTCGCCACTGGCGGGGGACAGAGCATCACAGACTCTGTATGGTCCAGTGCCACCATTAGAGGGGGATAGAGCCCCACAGCCTCTATGTGTCCCAGCATCGCCACTAGAGGAGGTCAGAGTACCACAGCCTCTGGGTAACCCAGTGCCATCACTAGAGGGGGGATAGAACACCACAGCCTCTATGGCCTCACTTTTCAGGCTTTCAGAACACGCCTCTTCAAAGATTCACATCTCCAGCCGCCACCGCTGCCAACAACGGGGAGCACATCACTTCCGGCAGTGTATAAACACTCCCTTTATGGCTTTCCCTTGAATGTGGGGCTCAGCAGGCGCTTCTAAGCACCTCGTTTGAAAGCGGCCTATGTGTCCCAGCATCACTGCCACTAGGAGGACAGAGTACCACAGCCTCTGTGTAGTCTAGTGCCACCACTAGAGGGGGACAGAGCACCACAGCCTCTACACAGGCCAGTGCCACCACTAGAGAGGGGCAACACACCACAGTCTCTGCATGTGCTACCTATACACTAGAAGAAATGCTATGTTTTGGTCCCAGTGTAGGGTAACACAAGGTAACTCAACTTAAAACTCTCTTTAGGTAGTTGAGGTCACCCACAGTTAACCTCACCAAGCTGAGTCAGTTTAAAGTCCTGTTAGCCTATAGCCTGTCTGCTCTTTGCTAGCTGCAGATAAAACGTAATTTGTTTCCCCTCCAACCCATAGACAGACAACATCTGATCCCCATGACCAGACAGACAGATCCAGTGGTAGATTCTGGCTACACAGACTCATGGCACTGGAACTAATCCAGTGTGAATCTGTTTCTGTTATGAACACAACCATTCTATTGGAAATGCCCAGGGTGAGAGGGCAGAACATGGGGAAATGGGGATAATCTGTTCATCCTCCACAAACTGAAACAGTTCCAGTGGCTCCAAGGCTCAGGCAGGGCAGGTGTGAAGGACATTTCTAGAGCATATGGGGGAGGGGGGTAACATGAGTTTTAGTCACTGGTTTACTCAGGAGGCTTCCTTCTTGCAAATGAAGCTGAAATTGGGAACGAGTACCCCAAAGTCTGGAGTGGCAGGTGAGGGACTGGGCTGTGGTCAATTCCCACCCCCACAGAGGCTATTCCCTTCTGGGACTAGGTTCAGAGCTTCATTTTATTCCCTGCTTGAACCTCTGCCACCCCATGGAAGCAGAGAGATTGCCAGTGACCCTGTGCTGCTTCCCCAGCAGATTCTGGACTCTAGAATAATGTCAGTACCCCCTCCTTCTGGGGGATCGGGTGAGCCTCCCCCATCATGGAACAAATTAATCTGAAGCAACCCCCAGTCTCTCTCTCCCATGGCAAGCCCTGCAGCTCTGTGGCACTACTGTCTTTTCCCTCATGCAAGACAGCAAGGGGGAGGGGGGCTAATTGCTTCTTATGACACACTAATGGCAGCGCTATTTACAGGAGATTAAAATCCAATTCATAATGAGGGATAATAACCTGGCAAACGCCAAGGCTCTTCAGAGGGTGAGGAGTGCGACGGCAGAGAGCCGAACTGACTGGGGCTCAGGGGTCAAAGCTTGGTAACAGCAGCCCTTCCGAAAACTGCCAGCCCATGTAAAGAGAGATTGTCCTGACTTGTTACTGCCCCCCAGCAGAGAGAGCTGGGGGAGGATGGGTTGGGAGGGGAAGGGCAAAGAATGATTCCTCATATCTCCCCCATGAAGTGAATCAAATGGCTAGGGTTTTTCTAGGAGCCACAGTGTGGATGTCGCCCATGATATACCCTGAATTTCCAGTCACCCACTCCCCAATCCAAACAAGACAAAGGATGTTGACATCCAGGGGACATGACAGGCCCATTTCTCCCTTCTCTACAGGGCTGGCCTTACCGCGGGGCAGCTTAGGGCAGCCGCCCTGGGCCCCACTCCTGGGGGGGGCCCCTGAGTCTTGGCCAGGGAGTGAGGCCGGGAGAGGCGGGACCTCTTCCTCTCACTCCCTGGCCGAGTCCAAGACAGGCAGAGGAGGGGGCCAGCGGGAGTGAGGGAGAGGCAGAGGCCCCACCTCTCCCTCACTCTGTGTGTGGCCCCCTTCGCTGCCTATCAGTGTCTCGGCCAAGGGGAATGTGGGAGAGGCGGGGCCTCTGCCTCTCCCTCATTCCCCCTGGCCGAGACTGACAGGCAGCGGAGGGGGCCAGTGGGAGTGAGGGAGAGACAGAGGCCATGCCTCTCCCACACTCCCTGGCAAGTTCCGGTGGCGGCAGACAGCGCGGCAGCAGATTCAATCTGCTGCTGCGGCACCCTCCTGAGTCAGGGAGCCGGCGAGCGGGCCCAGCACTGGACCCAGGCCGGCAGCAGCAACGGATCCAGTAAGTGCCCCCAAAATGGCTGAGTTTGGGGATGGGTGGAGGGGAGTGCCCCTCTGAACATCCCCGATCCCAGGCCCAGGTAATACGCCGCCCCCAGATCGAGTTGGGAAGTGCCCCCTAAGCCGGGTAGTGTCTCTAGGCCTGCTGGCTGCCAGCAGCTTTGCTGCTGGTGGTAGAAAAAGGCCCTGCATTTCTCCCCTGCTCTAGGCCCCGCAAATTGTACAGCCGACCCTGCTTCTCAACAATTCTAGAGAAGGCAGAACATCAGAGAATGGGCTTAAATTGCAGCTGTAGCGATTTCAGCTAAGTATTAGGAAAGTCTTTTTCACTGTAAGAACTGTTTGGCAATGGAATAAATTGCCCAAGAAAATTGTGGAATCACCTTCCTTGATGGTTTTGCTGGAAGAGTACCTGTAGGCAGAGGGGTCGGACCCTTGGTGATACCTTCCAACCCTACAATTCTGTATTTCTATTATTCCTTCAGGTGGCTGTTGGTATTCGTGATTACTGAGAGTCCTGGTTGATTAAATGACCTAGAAAGATCATTTGGCTGATCACTTGCAAAGATCCATAATCTTGCACTGAGCTTGGTATGGCTTGTAACCCTGTTTTCCCCTGAGTCTTTGGGGAAGGGTGGGATATAAGTATAAATAAATAAATTCAATAAATTCCTTCCGATGTTCTCCCATGAATTTCCTCAACAGAGATGGGTGGGACCAGCACATTTAATGGTACATAGCGAGTGGGCACTGGCCTACCAGCTATATATACCCGACTAACTAAGATTTCCACTCTTGTAGGTTTGACCCGGAATCTCCAGGTTTTGACTCATCAGCTCCTGTCTTCTGGTGGACCCCCAGTTTCTCAGAGTAACCCAGGGGCACCTAAACAACCTGGGGAAATCAGGGCTCCAGGATTAATGGGACCATGTCTGAAAGCAGAGAGGTGAAGAGGTTTTCCTGACAAGGGGTGTGCGATTCATTTCACTTGTATTAGTTACTAAAATGAATGGAGCCCCATTGTTTTAGTAACTAAAGCCCCAAAAATGAATGAATAAGCAAATGACATATATTTGCTTTCATTCATTTTCATTTTAAAAATAAAAGATAAAAAAATAGAAAATAAAATTAAAAAAAGAACAGTGCCGATGCAAAATGGTTGCTGGGGCCATTGTAAGTATGCTAGGTCCTTTTTCAAAATGGTGGCGTCACTGCCATTTTGGTAAAGGGCAGCCGGTCTGCACATACACAAAATGGCCACTGTGCATGTGCACACTAGCTGCCCGTTTCCAAAATGGCAGTAACACTGCTACTGCCATTTTGGGAAAGGGTGCGCATGAGCAGAATGGTCCAGTGGCCTTTTTGTGTATGCGCAATTATTTATTATTATTGTTTAATAATAATAATAATAATAATAATAATAATAATTAATTAATTAATAAAAGTTAACAAAACCAAACAGGTTTTCAATGAAAACCGGAAAACAAATGGTTTTCTAAAATACAAAATGAAAACAAAATCAGTAAGTTCAACACACCCCTTACTCCTCACTACTTTCTGCCATGACCCTGCCCCCTTCAGAGCATCATGATGTCACGATGCTCCTAATAGGGAGTGGCCACATCGGAAAGGGGCAAGAAAATTCCTGTGCCCCACCCCCACCCCCTTCAAATCAAAGCCTGAGGGAAAGTGGCAACTCTACCTCTGACCCCCAGAACGAGTAGGGAAAGGTTTACCAATTGTTTTGAAAATCATGCAAGCTCTTTTTAAAACAAAACAAAAAACAAAAAATAATAATAATATACAAATGAAAGGTGAGAAGGAGTTTGAATGTTTGATGTAACTTGCATGCCTGTGGGACTTGCCACTTCCTTTCATTCTCTGTATATTTATTATTTGTGCTGCAGGTGTGCCTTGAGACACCAGCTGAGATTGGGGCCCTATGGCCACTGTGCAGACACATAAAAAGAGAGTCCCTGTATCTCTTCCACTCCAATCTAAATGAACAAAGAGTGAGAGGAGGAAAGAGGACTTTCCTAACATCACAGAGTAGGCTGGTGTCAGATACAGGAGCAGAAGTTAGAAATTAGATGCCATTCTTCATCCACTAGAGCAATGACACTCAAGTGTGGTCTATGGACCCTCTTATGGTTTGTGATGTGGGACCGCCTCACCACCACCACCACCATCACCACCCCAGGTCCTGGATTGGCCCCTGCAGTCAGCTGGGGATGCCCTTCTCAAGCTCCCCCGAGTTTCTTGGGTGGTGACCATGGGGAGGACGTTCTTAGTGGCCGCATTTCCGCTGTGGAACTCCCGATAGAGGTCCACCTGGCTCCTGACCTTCCCTCTTTCCGAAGGCAATGTAAGACCTGGCTGTTTCACCAGGTTTTGGTGAGGGAGATGGGTAAGGGGGGTTGGGGAAAGGGGGGAGGGTTTTTTTAACTTCCCCTTTGTAGCTTTAATCTCTATTACAGTTCTTTTATTTATTTGATATTATATTTATATATAGTCTTTATATGTATTTTATTATTTTGATTGTTGTGAGCCACTCAGAGCTGCCGATGGCAGGAGCGTGCGGGCAATAAATTCAACAAAATTAATAAACAAACAAACAAATAAATAATAAGTGGCCCACAGCTGGGCCACAGAAAAAGCCACAAGTACAGCAAGATGGACTTCAGTCATACACATTATGGTCCTACCCAGCTTCTACCCTTCACTCTCTTAGAGATGGGCAAAGGGATTGATGTCTCCTGCCCTATGCAGCTGAGTCAGCCTGCAAGGACCACACACTGGACTGAGGCCATCTCCAGTGGGTACATGACAAGGTCCATGAGAGAGGTTCAACAGTGCTTTATTGGTTCAAAAAAGTTTGAAAACCGCCAGGCAAGACCATGTTGTCCTCCCTCTCCCCTTCTCTCTATTCTTCTCCGGACCTTATCACGATACAACTTGAGGACCTGAGTGTCCGTCCCTCCTTTCCCATCGCTTCCTCCACGGTTCATGCTCTGAGACACCTATCAAGCTAACACCCTCCACCCTCCCTTCAGCAATCTATTCCTTCATCAATACCTAATACTGTCAATCTGTCAGTCTGCCTGCCAGCTGCCAATAGCTGCTTCTTGGTGCTGACAAGTCCAGAAAAATAAATGAGATGAAATATTTATGATTTCTCAAAGCTCAGATCTTTCTGTTGCCCCTCTCCCTGCAATAGCTCCCACAAACTGCTGAAGTCATTGAAGTGTGTGTGTGTGTGTGTGTGTATGTGTGCACGCACCTGTGTAGTGGACAGGGAGAGTCTTGTGACATAAAACAAAGATCTTGACTTTTCCTTTAAAGTGTTTTAGAAAGAATAAAGAAAACAAGTCTTATAATTATTGACATCAAAGATGGAAAAGACCGTTTAGGCTACAAGTCCCCACACTGTGGGTTGTGATCCCAAATGGAGTCATGCCCTTTGCTGGTGGGGTTAAGATCACAATAGATATAGGACACACTTTTCATGTCTTTGGGTAAAACAGACATGACAGTGGCCCGCTGTGGCCCAGGACTGCCTCAGGGTGACTAGGCAGCTAGCTCGAACTGCGTCCTCAGAAAATCTCCAAAGACACAGCCTGGGCAAAGGACCACCCACACAAGCCAACCCAGGCTAGCACGTGTGTTCAGCCCTGCCATGTCCGCCTCAGGGCAAGGGCTGCCATGGCTGTCCATCATGGGAGGGGGACGGTCTCTGGGAATAGACTGTGGGTGGGGGCGCAGCCAGTCACATGTTTTTTCAGCTCCCCACCCTACCTGGGCCATGTGGGTGGCAGGATGACCCTCCGGCCACAGGCATGTTGATCAGTGCCCCTCCCCAACCCAGGCTGTATCAGCTGCAGTTTCCCACCCTGGGTCAGGCCAGGGAGCCGCTACACCGCCTGCACATCTGTTCTTACTCTTTGTTGCTGTCTGGGGATGTGGGATTGTAGTGAAGTTTCAAAATGTTGGAAGCAGCTGCTTTAGGTCATCTTTGTCTCTTTCCTGCCAGCGAAGGTTTGTTCCCTGAAGTGTATCATCCAGTCTTGCTTGAAGCAATGAGAATGCCATACTTGGACTTGGAAAGATTGTCCAGATATTAACAGGGGGACAGACTGTGAACCCATAGGTGCTTTCACACACATTACGTTAGCCAGGGAGCTGTCGCTGCAAATCTGTGTTCTTCTGTTTGTTTGAAAACACAAACAGAGACCTGGTTTTGTGCCTAAACTGGAGCATTTATCCCTGAAAAATCAGGGCAATTGCCCATGGAACATAGCGAGCTCTACCCTAGGGAATACATGGAGACAAAGTAATTCAGACGATGCCAATTATTGGACCAAATACTGTTGGTGCAATCAAAGATATCATCCAAACTTCTTTGTTTCCATCTTTTACATTGGGACCAACATGGCAACCTCTTTCTTTCTCTCTAGACTAGATAACAGGTGTGTGTGGGTGTCCTTGACAGCACTTTATACCCTTCAGCACAGTTTCCCAACCCATGGGTCATGACCCAAATCTAGGTCACCAGAATGTATTAAAGGGCCACAAACATATTGTGACCAGTGTTACACCACATGGTTACTGGGTCACAACAGACTACCCAATCCAACAAGACTCAAGGTATTTTCAGACGTGGCAGGGCCTGTATTGGCCCTGTCACGGAATCGCCCATTGATCCCCTGCTGGGATCAAACTGGCACCTCCAACAGACGTGCCAGCTGATCCCAGTGGGGAATCGGGGAGGGGGCGGGGCCATGCGGCACAACGTGCAGCCGCACAGCCCCGCCCCCACATGCTCCCTAGGCCGTCCACCCTCTTGGGAGATGGGCGGGTGCCACGGCCAATGCAACCACAGCGCCCGCCTGCATTGACCACGGCCCGGAATCCCGCCATTGATTCCGGGCCATGGTAGGGGGACAGACATTACGGTCCCCTTGATCATGGGGGAGAATCACATTCAACACGCAAATGGAGATGGTCCGGCCAGGACCTCCATTTGCGTGTTGAATGTGATTCCCCCCCAGGATTCATGGGGGTGAACATCTGGGGGGAGCTTCCATTCCCCCCAACAGATGTTACGGGATCACGTTCACCATGTGGGGATTCACCGTGGTTGAGCGTGATCTCGTAACGTCTGAAAATACCCTCAGGGTGATTTCAGACGTTACGAGATCACAGTCAATCACCCTGAATCACAATGGATTCAGGGTGGTGGCTGTGATCCCATGCACGTCTGTTTGAGCCCCGCCAGATGTTCACCACAGTGAATCTCTGGCGGGGGTCAAACCTAACCACAGACCTGAGGATGGTGCGGGCCCCATCCCCAGAACCGTGGTTAGTTTGGCCATGATCCAGGACAGCGCTGGGAATGTAACGACTGTTACCCAGCCCCGTCCAGGAATCAGGTCCCAACCACGGGACGGGATCGGGTGCAGTGGCCTGATTGGCGGCTGTGCCCGTCCGTCTCCTGTGGGCGAGCGGCCAAGGGAGCGCGGGGGGGTGGGGCTGAGTGGCCACATGTCATGCCGCTCAGCCCCTCCCCCTCCGGGATTCCCCACAGTGATCAGGCCGGCACATCTGATGGATGGCCAGTCTGATCACGGACCGGGATCCGAGACCAATCCCGGTCCAGGGTTTAGCACGGCGGGCCGAAAGGCCCATTATGTCTGAAATGACCCTCAGACTGCCTGTGCTATCAGATCAGTCCCCTATGATGGGGAGGATATGACCACATTATTAAGTCAGGAGAGAGAGGGTAGTTGCCCTGATGGTCCCAAGCGTAAGAGATGGAGACAAAGTCATTGAGATGAGAACTTTCATTGGATCAGCTTTGTTGGTCCAATAAAATATCCCATTTCAATTACTTTGTCTCCAGTTTATTAAGGACCTATAACCATAGGATGCTGTGTGCTTCAATATGTCCAGGTTACAAAGGATGTTACCTCTGGAAGCTTAGCATTTGCAACACTACAGTGGGATGTTGGTAGATGGAACATGTCTCAGATTATGAAGAGCTATAGCAAACAGAGGTGTCAGTAGCACGAGGTTTCTTGGCCAGGGACTGAAACACTTATCACTTGGCCAACATGGTGATGCTCCTTGATCCATTAATATTTAAAAGGCAGACACAACTTTCCCATCCTGTTTTTCGAGAAATAGGCATGTGTGCCAGCCAGAAACTGAGAATGAGGGAGAGGAAAAGGAAAATGGGTTGAGAGACTGGGATTGCATCTTGATTGGGGAGAGAGCCAATGGCAATTGCCCAAGTGAAATTCCAACTTTATGAGATAATGGGCTTTTTCTAGCCAGCGCTTGCTATTAACTCTAGCAATGGCTTAAACCCCTTGGCCTCAGGCACTGGAGAAGCAGAGCTCATCTCCTGTAAATGTTAATACTGCTTTAGCACTGTAATAAGCTGAAAGGTGGATGCAAGATCCAGCACATTAATTCCTTTTTTTCATCTTTTTAGCACATTTTAGGGTAATGTGAATAATAAATATTTGAGCTCATGAAGGTTAAGGGATTGCTAGTGCCAGAGACTGGCATTCCTCGTGTTAGGATGAGTATCTGCGACACATGCTGTGCCCATCTACTGCCAAAGTGTCAATGCCCTCACCCCTTCAGGGCTCCGATTCAGGGAGCACATCTTCTGGAAAGTGGGGCTCACTGCTCTTGACTCAGAGACACCTGTCAGCAGGAAAAGGTGATAAATTCAAAGGCACTTGCTAAAACAGAAGAAAGTTGGAGCATTTATAGCCTGTTAGCAGCAAAGGCGGAGATTATCATTGCTGAATTACATTACAGGAGCACGGAAGCCCTGAGCAAGATTACAGTTAGTGTCTTTGCAAGCACAGCCAAAAAGACATTCTCTACCCCAAAGAACTCACTGTGCCTCTCAAGTGTCCTGCACTGGGTGGGACATCTGCCACCCAAACTTTATTTTAACCGTTGTCCACAGACCTGTCTGGCAGGGGCATAGTTATCATAGCTATCAGATCTTATGAGACTGGGTGCCTGGGCATCTAAATGGCAGATGAGATTTAATGTGGATACGTGCAAAGTGATGCGCATAGGGAAAAATAACCCCAACGATGAGTACACAATTCTAGGTACTAAGCTAGGAGTTACCACTCAGGAAAAGGATCTGGGAGTGATTGTGGACAGTACACTGAAATCCTCAGCCCAATGTGCAGCAGCAGTCAAAAAAGCAAACAGAACATTAGGAGTTATTCACAAAGGGATAGAGAATAAAACTAAGGATTTCATAATGCCTCTATACAAATCAATGGTGCAACCACACCTGGAATATTGTGTGCAGTTCTGGTCACCCCATCTCAAAAAAGACATAGCTGAACTAGAAAAGGTACAGAGAAGGGCAACAAGAATGATAAAAGGTATGGAACGGTTTCTATACAAAGAGAGGCTTGACAAGCTGGGTCTCTTCAGCTTAGAGAGGAGAAGACTGAGGGGACATGCTAGGTTTATAAAATCTTGAGTGGTGTGGAACAAGTAGATAGGGAACGGTTATTTACCCTCTCAAATAGTACTAGAACTAGGGGACACTCCATGAAACTAGTTGCCGGCAGATTTAAAACAAATAAAAGGAAGTACTTTTTCACTCAACACATAACCTATGGAATTTGTTGCCAGAGGATGTTGTCAAGGCCAGTAGTATACCTGGGTTTAAAAAAGGACTGGATAAGTTCTTAGAGAGTAGGTTCATTAATGGCTATTAACCAAGTAGTTTACAGGATAAACTTCTTACTGTTGGGAGCTGGGAGTGAACAACAGGGAACGGATTGCTCATTGTGACTGTTGGTTCTTCTCCCATGCGATCGAGATTGGCCACTGTCAGAGGAGAGGATGCTGGGCTTGATGGACCATTGGTCTGACTCAGTATGGCACTACTTATGTTCTTACATTCTTAGGGACAGCTGCACTGGGACTAATGAGCCTAGCAGGACTAACATGCACGTGGAGTGTGCATTGATTTCACACACACTCCATAGGAAGCTGGTGCAGTAAATCCATGGTGCTAGTGGGGCCTTAGCCTTGGGGGCAGCGGGAGTGGTAAGGTCCCAAAGGTGGCAGGAGTGACAGGACCCTGGACCCAGCGACAGCAACAGTGGATCTACCCAGGGTGGCAGGAGTGTTGCAGGCAAGGGGGCCTCACTTGTCCCAGTGGCTCCCACTTCTCACCCCTGCCCCAGTTATCCCCATTTTACCCCTGTCATAGAAGCCCCCACTCCCCTCTTACTCTGCCGTCCAGCGGCTCCCAACAACTTGCCTGCCCTGGCCGTCTCTGTCCCCTGTTCTCTAATCCCCCAGTATCCCTCACAAACCTGTCTGCTGCAGTGACCTGCTCCTCCCTGCCCTAGTGACCACCCTCCCTGTTCCAGTAACACCTGTTACCATTTTCCACTTTCCCCTCTGCCCCAGTGGTAGGGGGAGGAGGTGTTCCATCTTCTTTACCAGGGCCCAGCCTAACCTAGCTACACTTCTGCTGCTTGGGTTCTGCTTCCAGCAGAGAGATGTCCTGTAGCACTGGGGACTCTCTCCCAAGCAAGTAATGCAACAGGTAGTGAGTTTGAATCTCACTTCTACCAGCTGTGCCATTAATAAACCTTTCAATCAACATTCTCCTCTGCATGGTAAGGGTCTAAAAACTGCCCCTTCATTTTTTAGATAAGCTAAGAGAGTTACTGCAAGCATACAAAAGAGAAGAGAAATGACAGGGGAAATTAACTCAAGACTTATTTACCCAGCTACACTGCTAATGCTGTTGTAGGATCTTAGTGTGTAAAATCAACTGTCCTGGAGAAGGAAACTGGGTGATGATAATTGCATAGATTTGTATGTGACTATTTATGCAAATTTAGTGCTCCATAGGACAGACACTGCTCAACTCCACAGAAGAGATATCCCATACCACTCCACAGAGCAGACACCCAGTGGCCCTCTATAGAGAAGATTTCCCACAGATCTATAGCACTCCATATGGATTAAGCAGAAATTCCACCCATGTTCCAGTTCTGTCAGAACCAGGCAGTTCGATTGCTCCAATAAAAAATGAGAACAGACAAAATTCAATTATTTATTTATTTATTTATTTATTCAACTTTTATCCCGCCTTTCCATCAGAGGCTCAGGGCAGCTTACAGATATATATATTTGTATATATATACAAAGTTATTTCAATTTCTGGAGATCCGCCTAAATCCGACTCTGTTTGCCTTTCAGAAGAGATGTAAGACTTATTTTGTTTGGCCAGGCATTTGGCCGTCTGGGATTGGGATGGGGTGGAGGGGTCAGGGAGAGTATTGAGGGTGGGATTTAGGGTGTCTTTTTAATTGTTTTAATACTTTTATATCTATTTTTATGTGTTATGTTTATATATATTTCTATTGAACTGGAAAGGCTGTAAACGGGAAGGATCGGGCCCTTGAGTGACAAAGGAGTTTCCCTGCAGCAGACTTGAATTAGCCCGAGAGAGAAACTAATTCAAGAGAACTGTGCGCAAGGGAAACTGAGTCACTAGAACCCGGTAAAGTGGGGGTGTGGACCTCCAACCCGTGACAGTTGGCGCCCAACATAAAGGGTCAAGCTCAGCTTGTGGTTCAATGTGTAGAAAGTAGAGGAGCATACCCAGGTGAGTGGACTCCTCTGCAATATATAAACATAACTTTGTCCATTTTGTGCAGCCATACTGCACATTCACAAAATGACCACTGCTATAAAACAGCCATTTTGTGCATGTGCAGTATGACCATGGCCATTTTGCACATGCACAGATGGTTCAATCAGAATTCCAATCAACATTTTGCCAGCCTTTCCAGTTCAATAGATCTGTTCCGTAGAAACGGAAAGGCTATTTCAAAGCAGTCCTAGCACTTCATAAAACAGGTAATCCAGAATCCCATAGCACTCGTTCTTCCTGTTTTATTTTCTCCAGTTCGAACTGCATTCGTCGTTCTTTTTCCTTTTTGTTTGCTCTCATTTGCTCTAATTTGAACTCCTTGTCCATTCTTATTCTGGCCATCTCGAGTTCAGGGTTTGAGCCTCCTCCCTCTGGTTGCCGGTCAGTTGGGAGGGGGTTTTGGGGTACGTTTGGCAGCGCCTCTGCATCTGCTGGTTGCTGGTCAGGTGGAGGGGAATTTAGGGGGGGGATTTTCTGCCCCCGCTCCGTTCCCATCTGTTCCATTCGTGCTCATTTCAAACTCCTGGATCAGCTGCTTCAGTTGCTGCTTAGTTTCGCCTTCTGCTTCGAGACCTCTTTTTGGGGCTTCCCTGTTCAGCTCTGACTTTCTCAGGTGGTGAAAGTGCTTTGGTAGCCCTATTTTGTCACTGTCCCTGACCCGAAATTAAGATTAAAATAACAAACTCAATGCACTCTGTTCAAGGATCTGCTTATTCCACTCTCAGAGCTGACTTCCCGACTCCTGGGGCTTTCAGACTCTGCAGTTATGGGATTTACTCCCCTCAGAGGAGTCCAGTCACCTAGGTATGCTCCTCTACTTTCTACACATTGGACCACAAGCTGAGCTTGACCCTTTATGTTGGGCGCCAACTGTCACGGGTTGGAGGTCCACACCCCCACTTTACCGGGTTCTAGTGACTCAGTTTCCCTTGCGCACAGTTCTCTTGAATTAGTTTCTCTCTCGGGCTAATTCAAGTCTGCCGCAGGGAAACTCCTTTGTCACTCAAGGACCCGATCCTTCCCGTTTACAGACTCTTTACTCTCTGGGTTCGCAAGAGCTTGAGGGCTCTTGTTGCTCACTTGTGTTCCAAGGTTAGACACAGACACTTCTTCATAAAGATAAGAAGTAAGTTTATTGATTACATAAGCAAAATAGTTGATACAGAGTGGTTACTAGAAATCAAAGATAAATATAACGTATTCCTGATCTATACTGGTTGAGTTCCTAAATAAGCATCTTACCCTATAAAGGTCCATAAGCTTCTTGTTCCTCAGACATAAAGGTAGAATGACTGGGCAGTGGCTTCTTAGTTGGTAGAGAGCAAAATCATGCCTCTCTGCTCATGGTTTCTCCAGCCTTGCTGCTGGCAGACTTTTCGTATGCAGATGTAACTGCTGAGATGGCTCAGGGAGAGAACTCCAAGGTGACTCACTGGCCTCTTTAAATAGTCTTTCTCCTTCTTTGTCTCTGGCTTTCCCGCCTTTGGGAAAACCTGAAACCTGACACACAAACCTAAGGGTCCATCTACATTTCCACAGGGTTCCGTCTGGCAAGTGTTCTCAAATACACATTTTTGGTATCTCTTTGCATTTCCTGTAGCTTGGTCATGTGTTACATCTCTGATTTGGGTTTTACAGTTCTCCATTGTAACATTACATACATGTGGAACCTTTTGTATTACATATTTGTCAGACTTGTAGTCTACATGTAGTCCCATGTTACACGTGTGTGACCCTATGTTTCTCCGTGACACCCACCCCCACAGTTCCATAGACACCTCACAGTTCCATAGCACTCCATGGAACAGATACCCCACAGCCCCATAGACAAGATAGAACAGACACCCTCCAAGACTGATTTCCAGACATTTGTCATCTAGATAACAGGTCAACTCAGGCACTGGACAAAGATCCCTCCAGTCCCTGACTCTCCACATGAAAACCATATCGGTGGCAGCCCTCCATGCACCTAGGTCAGACAGCTGGGTATAAAAGGGTTAGGTTGGGTTAGGGTAAGGGGGGGATGGGGTTTTATATATATATATTTTTAATTGAATCATTATTGTTTATTTTAATGTTTTAAAATGTTTTTAATATGCTGTGAGCCGCCCCGAGATGCCTGAGGCAGGAAGGGGGAAGCATATAAATGTTAATATAAATAAATAAATAAAAGGGCCGGGGGAACTCCCCTTCTTAGAAAAGCAAGAGTGAGTGGCACAGTCCTAGTGTGACCATGAAGAAGCCTTTCTCAGGCAGAAGATTTTTGTACATGAGTGGCTCATCGTTTCTTGTTCAAGTGCTGGGAGGAGTATGCGTTCATGCAGCATGTTCCAGGGATGTCTCAGCTGGGGAGGTTATGAGACATCCCGTATAGGGTTGGGGTGGGAATGAGAAAGAAGAATGAGATGAAAGACAATGATAACAAGCAAGAGACGAAGCAAAGAGGAGTTATGGAAAGAGACAGGCAAACAGCAGAGCCATTCAAAAATCAATTCATATTTTTCATAAAATGAAAATTATTGTGAAAAGAACAAATAGATACAACTAATCAGGAAGAGATTTAGGCTGGAAACTAGAAGATTTTTAAACATCAGAGCAGTGAATAAACTCACAAGAACAGTTTAAAACAGAGCTGGATACATAATACTGCACTGGACTAGATGCACCTTGAGGTCCCTTTCAACTCCATGACTCTATGGCTCCATTAATTCCAATGTAATTTTTTTAATTTCTGGAGAGAAAAAGATTAGCAGAATTTTTCTGTTTGTTTTTCATTTTTTATCAGTTGAAAATTTTGCTTTTCAGACCTGCCCCCCTCCCCCCAATGTTCATTTTGCTTTACATTCTACTTGAGAAAGCCAGAACGTTTGAGGGGTTCTGTCAAAATGAACCAAAGGCCAAAATGTTTCTCTTTTTTCTACAGGCAAAATGTACTAAAGTTCAAAACCTGGGACTATTCTGAAATGCAGAATTGTCTGGGTTTCCTCAGAACCAAAAACCTTCAGTTCTTGAAAAAGAAAAAAAGGGAAGGGGCTTTTAAAATGAAGAATGTTTCCATATTGAAAGCTTTAAACTGAAATTATATTTATTATATTTGCTGATGTATTTATCTATTTAGTTACTTTGGACTTATTTTTGCCTCAGGGGGAAAAAACCAAGAACTGGTTTATTTATTTTTCAAAATGGGAGAGCTGAAAATAACAAGAAAGGAATTCTGCAAAATGTGCTGCAATGGGGGTGCCAGCAGAGACAGGGGGATTCTTTGGGTGAAGCTATATGAGATGCTTTGGGCAGCGTTACCACACATCGGGCAGCCTTACCCCACCAGGGAGTGCATCATATGGCAGGGGCACCACTGTGTGAATTGGGTTAAGGGGCTGCCTCCCATGTGGCTGGTCCCTGTGCTGCCTCACCCTGTGGTGAGGTCCACCAGCACCCTGGAGCAGTGGATGCATTCACCATTCCCATGCAGTCACATCATGACTGGGGGTGGGATAGTGGGTGGGCCTGAGGATAGTGGGTGGGGCAGGACCAGGCCAGGCACCCGCGCATGTGGCCGGCACATGTGGCCGGCTTCTCAGCCAGCCCCGAGGTGTGGCGTGACCTCTGACTACAGCTTGCCTGCCCAGGTTCTCCATGGGGGGAGGGGGAATCATGTGGCTTGCTCCCCTCACCCACCCAAAGTGTGGCAGCTGCAATTGCCCACCCCAGGGAGGGTGGGGGATTCTCATGTGGCTGCACCCTTTATGTGCTCTTTGTGGAGGGCCAGTGGCAAGATGCACTTTTTTGCAACTGGAGCCAGTGCCGTGGAAGCTGAGGCCCACATGCAAGAGGAGAATTCAGTCAGTCTGTATCCCTGCGTCACAGTGGGGCAGGACGAGCTGGTACCACAGTGAGGTGTAGCTCTGCTTCGCATGGCCTGGATGTCCAGGAAGGGGTAAGGATACCCAAGTCATGGTAGCCTCCTCTCCCTGTTTCATCTGGCTGCACCCATTATGTCTGTGGCTGCTTCTACATGAGCACAATGCCAGGATGACATCCTGGTTTTGTTATCCGGGGATAAGTGTCTACATGATCATTAATTTTCTGGGATAAAGCACTATCTGTAAGTGTTAAGAGCACTATCCACAGTTATCCTGGTATAAAAGTCACAAGGAGGACTGCATCAATCCCATGGTGCAGCACAGTTGAATTGCAGTGCCTTGGGAAACTCCAACCAAGAGGAAAATGCCTCTGCTAGAGCATCGGTCTTGTCATTAATTGTCCAGGATGTAAATTTCCAGAGGGAATAGTGTATTTGTTTAGAGACATAGGCGACCAGTAACTGTCAATAGTGGGGTGGGGCACAGAATTGGGGACTGGGCAGGGGTTCTATAGGGCTTCCAAAAATCTCAGGGGCACATGCCCCCCATGAGTCACCTATGTGTAGAGAGCTGAGACAAAACAGGGCAGTTTCAAATGGAACTGGATTCTGCCACACAGACAGCGCAGTTGAATTTCAGCACTTTCTTCTGCTCTGATTTCTGGGAATACCATGGATTGGTGGGGATGCCAGTGCCCTTGGAGATAGTGAACACATCATCTGCCCCCTTCATTTCAAGCTTCCCCCCCTTCCCTGCCCTTGGGCAATTTTAAGGTTTGGTGAGAGTCCCTAAAGAGAGGGCCAGTCAATATCACCTAGTCCTGGGTGCCTCTCCTGGCTGCTGTGTGAGTAGCTGTGAGCCCCTCTCCTCCCAACATCCTTGCTTTGTCTATGTCACTTGCTGGCATGAGTCCCTGGAGTGAATGGGCATGATGGATTCCCTCTGCTGCAGGGTCAGAGTGGATTAGGAGGCAGCATGGGTAGCATTTTGTCACAGCTTTGCCTGTTGTAAATCCCTACCCATGACATTTTGCCATCAGAGACTGCAGAATACCATAGAGATGTTAGGTAGAGGGGAGGTAAACTCTACCTGCAATTCTCTATGGTATGGGGGCTTCATCCTGGCATAAGCATCTACATGAGCAATATCCTGGTATTATTTTATCCTAGACTAAATAAAACCTTGAAAACAAGATTTTATCATTACAAAATAAAACCAGGAATCGGATTTATTTATACCGGGATATCTGTCCATACGAACACTTAATTCTGGGATTAGAGCTGTTTATCCTGGGATAATGCTCATGTAGAAGCACCCTGTGCCTAAGGAATCCTTGTCCATACCAAATATCGTACATATGGGCTTGCGGAGCATACATACTGAATACAGGTGTATGCGTCTGAGAAAAAGAGAGCAATGTATTCATCCACTTACATATGTAGGGCTGAAATGAGAATGAAATGAATTCTCATGAGAATCTCATGAGAATCTCACAGCCCTTGTGAGGTCTCACAAGATTCTCAAAAGAAACTCGAGATTCTCGTGAGAAACTGGAGAATCTCAAAAATGCTCCCAAAATGATCTGCGCATGTACAAAATGGCCATGCATGTTCAGAATGGCCCTAGCGGCCCTTTTTGCACATGTGCAGTCCATTTTTATGTATATAAGATGCAAATAATAATAATAATGATAATAATTTTATTTATATAGCAGCAGCACCCCTGCCAAATGGTGATCAGGACACTTCCCAAAATTAATAGAACAAAATACAATAAAACGATCTCTTTTATATTTTGTTTTATGAACTTTTTATGTTGTTAGCCACCCTGAGCTTTTGTGGAAGGGCTGGATACAAATTTAAATAAATAGGTAAATAAAAAAATAAAACCATTTAAAATCAATGTTTAAACAGTTTTAAAGGGGAAGGTATAGAGAGGACAAAATAATTAAGAGGAACTGGCAGTGAATGCTCTAAAAAAAGTCTTCAGATGTTTTTTGAAGATGAGGAGGGAGGAACTTAGATGTGCACAGGAGGGGTGTGTGCGTGTGAGTATTGCATACTTTTAATTATGTAGACAGAAGAGGGGGGGTGTCTATGGGTGTTTTCAGACATTACGGGGCCGCTTGGCCCTGTACCAAAAACAACCCATTCATTCCCTGCTGGGGTCACCCCGTCACGCCATATCAGATGTGCCAGGGGGATCCCGGCGGGGAATCTGGGAGGGGGCAGGGCCGCGCGGTGCAACGTGCGGCCGCACGGCCCCGCCCCCTCCACGCACCCCGCCGCCCGCCCTCCGGGGAGATGGGTGGGCAGCGGGGCCAATGCGGCCGCCGCGTCGGGCCGGAGTCGCCACAGCCCGGGATCCCGCCGGTGATCCCGGGCCGTGGCACGCGGCCAGACGTTACTTTTTTTTGGTCCCCGCTGGGGATCTTTTTGACCACGCTTCCCAGGACATTCCCCCGGCTAGCCCGGGAAGCGTGGTTCAAATTGACCCCTTGCGGGTATTGACCGTGGCGAACATCTGGCGGCCACCAAACAGACGTTCGAGACACAGGGTATTTTCAGATGTTACGGGCGGCCGGTTCACCACAGTGAACCACCGGGGGGGGTGAACAGCGCAACCACGGCCGGGGGTGGGAAAACGACCCAAACAGACGTGCCGGGAATGGGACCACGGGCCGGAACCGGGCCGCACCATCGTGGGCCGCGGCAGCACAACAGACGTGCAGCCGAACCCCCGCCGGGCACTAAACCCCCACAAGGCACCGGGCAGGGGCGGGACACAGACATGGCCACCTGAGGGCAAACGAAGCCACAAGGCACACAAGGGAACGCCCACACAAGGGAAACGGGAAGGGAGGGGGGAAGAGCGAGAACAGGCTGACAGCCGGCTCACACAGCGGTCCCGCAGCGGGGCACAATGCACGGCCACACGCCCGGGCACACACACACACACACACACACACACACACACACACACACCAGGGAAAGGCCGGGAAGGGGGGGCAGGGGCGCCCGGAACACCCCACCCGGAACACCGGCAGGGACGGGGGGGGCACCACCACGGGGCAAGGCACAGACAGCAGCAACCCCCACCCCCACGCCACCCCAGTCCAGTCCAGTCCAAGGAGGTGCCCCCACAGGAACAGAGGCAGTCTCGGAGGGGGGGGGGGACCCCCGGAGCAAGGCACGTTGGGGGCCCCCAAAGCACAGCGAGGCCGGCGGAGGGGCGCCAGGAGGAGGAGGAAGGGGGCCCCACAGTCAAAGGCTGGCACAGGCAGGGCAGCCGGGTCCAGCGGTGCTCCTCCGCAGCACCAGCGACGCTCAGGCAGCACCCACGGAGTCACGGGGATGGAGGGGGCCCAGGACCACGGCCAGGGGCAGCAGCAAGCAGCGAGGCGGGCGGGAGCTCACCGAGGTGGGGTCCGCAGGTCGGGAGCGGCCAGCGGGGACCAGGCCCCCCCCCGGGCCGGGGCGGGAGCCCACACGGGGGCACCACGCCGGGGGGGGCAGGCCAGCGACGCGGGGCTCACGGGCCGCTGCCGGGGGCCCCGCTGGCCCCAGGGCCCGGGTGGCCCGCCCGGTGGACCAGGTGGGGCCAGTGCAGCATGCCCCGGCGGTACCCCTGCAAGGACATGTAGTGGGCGATCAGGTAGTAGGCCTCGAAGGGATCGGGCATGGTGAGGGCCAGCTGCACATCCACACGCGCCCACACCGCCAACAGGGATGACATCTCCACCGCGGAGGGCTCCGGCACACAGCAGGCAGCAGAAGGGGGCCACGGAAGATGCCCCAGCTCCAGAAGCCGCTGGAACGCCGCCCCACGGGTGCGCTGGTACCCACGGGCCCCGTGAACACAGGAGAAGTAGGTCACGGCCAAGGCAGGGCCACCCTCGGCCAGGCACTCCGAGTAGGCGCCCAGACCACACACCACCAGCGCTGACACGGTCTCCGAGGCGCTCCAGGGCACATGGGCGCACAGCACCTCCGGGATGCGCCCCTCGGGGAAACGAGCCAGCCCCAGGGCCTCCGCATGCAGCCGGCAATCACGGGCGCTCACCACATGGCCAAAGTAACGGAGCCCGGAGCTCAGGCTCTCGTAGGCACCTGCACGGCTCCCCGGCCCGGCCAGGAGCAGCTGCACGGCAGGGGTGTGCCACAGGTCGCACAGAGACATGGTCTCGCGGAAGGCCCAGATATGGGGGGCCCCTTGGGGGCCGGACAGCGGGAGCCCCATGGATGGGCAGCCAGCCATGGTCCAGCACAACAGGGAATGGGACACGGAGCCCGGAGGGCACACAGACTGCCCAGGGCCGGGAGAGGCTCGGCCCGGCCCCCGGGACAGGGAACACGGGCCCGCACCGCAACATTGTAGCACAACAGAGCGAGGCGTGGGGTGCGGGCCCGGCACAGCTGCAGAGAACAACAGCGAGCTCTCTGTCTGCCTAATCGCACCTTCAAGGCCATCCCGCTACAAACAGCGAGGGGAGGGGGCCCGGGGTGCTGGGGGCGGGAGCAGCCGGAACGCACCGGCACAGGGCGCGCGCAGGCCCGCGAGGCCGACCCCCGGGCGGAGCCACCAGCACCGGGCCGCCATAAGCGCTCCCAGCCCCCACCGGGGCCCCAGCACCATGGAGCGCGATAGGGCAGGTGGGAACTGGATGTTCCTCGCGCTCGCGGCTGAGTGGCACCGTGACCACACTGAGCAGCTGTGCCTCCTGACCGAGAGGGTGCACCTGGCCGTCCGCCTGCGCTATGTCCTGGCCCTGCGGGCTGGCGTGCGCCTCCGGGGCCAGCAGGCCCGCAGGAGAGTCCGTGGCCGGCTCAGGGCTCGGCGCCGGGCCTGGGGGGCGTGGCTGGCCGCCTGCCGGAGCCTCACCCGGCCCGCTGCGCTCCGAGGGGCCGCGAGGCGGTTCCGCTGGGCAACGCAGACCCTCCGCCGGGCAGCGCTGCTGGCTATGCCCATAGCGCGGAGCCTATGGGTCACGGAGCGGCCCCAGGCCTGGTGGGAGCGGGCCCAGGCCCACTGGGGGGAGGCCGAGTGGGGGTCCCACTTCCGGATGGGCAAGGCCACCCTGCTGCGCCTAGCGGAGCTCCTCGCGCCCTGGCTGGAGCGGCAGCACACCTCCATGCGGGAGCCCATCCCCATGGTCCAGCGGGTGGCCATAGGGGTCTGGGCCCTCGCAACGCCCGACTCCTGCCGCTCCGTGTCCCAGCACTTCGGGGTGGGGCTCAGCACGGTCGCCTGCATCGTGCGGGATGTGTGCGAGGCTGTGGAGGGCGTGCTCCTCGACAGGACCATCCAGCTCCTGGACCAGGGCGCTGTGATGGCTGGCTTCGCGGCCGGGGGCTTCCCGAACTGCATCGGAGCCGTGGACGGCACACACATCGAGATCCTGCGCCCGGCCGCGGGGGAGGCCCTGGAGTATGTGAACCGGCACGGATACTACTCCCTGCACCTGCAGGGGGTGGTGGACCACCGGGCCCGCTTCATAGACATCTACACGGGCAACTCCGGCCGGAGTCACGACGCCAGGATCATGACCATCTCCCCCTTCTATGCCCGCATGTACCGGGGGGACTTCGCGGACATGGGCATGAGGTGGATCGAGGGTGTTCCCATGCCCCCCTGCATCCTGGGGGACCCCGCCTACCCCCTGACCCGCTGGCTGATGAAGGTCTACCCTGTCCCGAGCACCCCTGCGGAGCAGGTATACAATACCCGCCTGTGTGCGAGCCGGACCGTGGTGGAGCGTGCCTTCGGGGCCCTGAAGCAGCGCTGGAGGAGTCTAGCTGGCCGCCTGGACTTCACCGTCCCCACCTCCGCCCTGGTGATCGGTGCCTGCTGCGTTCTGCACAATGTGTGCGAGACCGAGGGGGCGGCCCTGGAGTACCCCGAGCCCCACCGGCCCCCCGGTCCTGTTCCCCTGTACGTGAACGCAGGGAACCCCCGGGAGTACCGGTATGCCAAAAGGATCCGGAACGCCCTTGCAACCCACATCGCCCGGGGGGGCCCGCTGTGAGGGCCTTCCCGCCCCTGGGGGCCCCACCCCCCGTTCCGTGCCCATGCCCCTGTACACGCGGTCCCACAGCCCTGTCCCCCCCACAAACGGGCCGGGGACAACTGTCTCTTTACAACACTTTATTGCCCACACAGTGCACACAATCACCCTGTGCCCCCTCCCCACCCCCGTCCCCGTGACCCCGTCCACCACCCGCCCTCATGTGGCCCTCCCCCTCCCCCCCCTTCCCACCATCCCCCCGCGTTTCCTGGGCCGACCCCTCGTGCGGCCGCTTGGGCCCACCGAGCTCTGGGAGCTCCCCTCCCCCCCACTGTCCGTGTCCCCTGCCGTGTCCTGGGCCGGTCCCGGCCCCGGCAGGGGGCCGGGCGGCGGATGGGCAGCTGTGCCCGGTGCCCCGGTCGCGCCCCGGGGGGGCTGGACCCTCCGGAGGCCCGGGGGCACTGGGAGGCGCATGCGAGGGCCCTGGGGCCGGGGGGGCGCCAGGGGCGGCAGGGCTGGGCCCGGGGGCGCCGAGGGGCCCGGCATGGGGACCTGGGCGGGCAGGGCGCCCGGAGGTGCGCCGGCCATCACGTAGGCACACATGGTGCCCGCATGCAGGAGCAGGGAGGTCCCAATGTCGTGGGACCTGTCCATCTTGGCACTGTGCTCCCGCACCATGCCCTGTATGTCCTGCCGGAGGCCCCTGAGCAGCCCCTGCTGCCGCTGGTGCTCCCGGCGCTCCCGCCTCCGCTCCAGGCGCACCTCCGCCTCCAGCCGGCGGTCTGTCTCCAGGGCCTTCTCCATGGACCGCTCTATGGCCGCCTCCATGCGGTCCACGGAGGCGATCATGCGCTCCCCCTGTTCCTCCGCCCTGCGGACGATGTCCTCCGCTTGCTCCTCCCTGCGCCTGCGGACCCGCGCCCGGTACTCCCGCATCCGCTGGGCTGGGGCCGCGGCCGGCGGAGGCGCCGCGCGCGGGGGCTGCCCTGTGGAAATGGGCGGGTGGGTCAGTGCAGGGCCCTGTCCCCTAGCGGGGTCGGGTCCCGGGGCCCCCTGCCCCCCCTCCCCCACTGAGGCCAGAGGCCCCCCTGGGCTGGCGCCCGGGGGGCCCTCCCGCAATCCCAGCCCTCCCGCCTTACCTGGGTCCGGCACCTGCTCTCCTGTGCCCTCCGCGGGGGCCTGCACCGTCTCGCTGGCCCGGTCCTGGGGCTCCCCATGTCCTGCGGGCGGGAGAGGGGGGAGCGGGTGAAGGGGGCTGGTTGTGGCCCCTGCAGCAGGGCCCCCACCCCCGCCCCTGCCACCGGCCCCCTGGTCGTGCCCCCCCCTGCCCTGGGGGCCCGCTTACCCTCTATGTCCGTCTCCGAGCCTTCGGAGGCCGGCGCCTCACCCTGGGAGTGCTCCCCCTGGGACCACTGGCTGAGGGTGGTGAAGGTGCCGACCTCCGACTCCGCCTGGCCGGCCCGGCGTTGGGATGTCTCCGGGCTGCTGCTGGGGGGGGGCCTTGGGGCTTCTGCGGGTCCCGGGTGGTCCTCCTGGGGGTGGGGGTCCCCTGAGCTCGTGTCTACCGGGCGGGCGGCGAGGGGAGGGGGTACCTCGGCCCGCTCCCTGCCCTGGACCACAGCGCTGCCCACCAGGCGTGGGGCAACTATGGAGCCCTTCATGTGAAGGATGCGGTCCAGGGCATCGTAGTAGGGGGCGGTGCGGGCCCCGTGGCCGGAGCGGCTGTTATTGTCCTTGAGGGCCTTGTACCCCCTCTTGAGCTCCTTGGCCTTCGAGCGACACTGGTTGACAGTGCGCTCGTGCCCCGCCGCCTCCATGTCGCGCACGATGTCCCGGTAGACATGCTCGTTGCGCTGGTTTATTGCGAGCTCCACCTGGTACTCGAGGGTCCCCCAGATCCGTATGAAGTCCCGGGTCTCCTGGAGGCCCCACTGTCCCCCTCTGTGATAGGCCTTCCTCCGGCTGGGCCCCTGCTGTTCCTCCTCCCGGTGCAGCTCCTGCTGCACCTGCCTGTGCTCCTCCTCCACCTCCTCCTGGGGGTGCGCCTCCAGGGGCCGGGGGCCGGGCTCCTCCTGGGGCTCGTCCGCCCGGGCCGACTTTCGTGTCTGGGGGGGGGAAGGGGGGTGGTTGGTTGCTGGGTGAGGGTGTGGGCCCTCTCGGGGGCCCCCTGCCCCCCTGCCCTCCGCCCGGGGTCCCCCTGCCCCCCTGCCTTCCGCCCGGGGTCCCCCCGGCCCCCTCCACAGGGGGTTCCCCTGTGCCCCCTGTTCCCCTCCCAGTGGGTGCCCTTACCCGTTTCCTGGGTGCCTCCTGTGGGCCTGTTCCGGCCGCTGTCCCCGGGGCGGCGCGACCCGGCTGCAGCTGTGGTTGGTGTTCCCGGGGCGCCTCCCTGGTCGGGTGCTCCCGTGTGCCCCCTTCCTGCACCTGTGCCCCCTCCGCCTGCATCGCTGGGCCTGGCTGCACGTCCTCCGCCTCCTGTGCCGCCGCTGTCGCTGTTCGTGCCTCCGGTCTCTTCCGCTTCCCTCCTCGCTCCATCCCGCCACGCTTGCTTGCTGCTGCTCTCGCTTTAAATCTCCCTCCGGTGTTTGTGTTGGTGCTGGTTGCCTGGCAGCGACGCTGCGTGCCTCGTCCCCGGCCGGGGCTCCATTTTTTTGGTTCCGCTGGGGGATTGGCGTCCAGACGTTACTTTTGCTTGGTTCCCTGTGGGGGTTGGTTTGACCACGCTTCCCGAGACCTTCCCCCGGCTAGCCCGGGAAGCGTGGTTCAAACTGACCCCATGTGGGTATTGAGCGTGATGAACATCTGGCGCACGCCGTTCAGACGTTCCGGGCCCTTTGGCCCCGCGGGGGGGTTGAGCGTGGTTCAGTGTGGTTCACCGTGATCTCGTAACGTCTGAAATCACCCACAGTGACCACAGGTGGGTATTCACCGTGGTTCACTGTGATCTCGTAACGTCTGAAAACACCCTATGTGTGATATATACCTGTGCTGGTATGTATATGGAGAAATGAAATGAACAGGCAAATTCACAAACATTATTCTAAGAAAGTACACTCAATAGCCTAATAATTATTTACCACCAAAATACTATTCATATATCTGTTTCAGATATTTCCGTTTGGTAATTTCAGTATTTGAGTCATTTCAGTTCAGTTATTCTGATCACTTCAGTATTTCTGTGTTTTTTGTTTTGGCACCACCTTGGTGTACAACAGCACTAACAGTGCTCAACCAAATCCCAGAATGACCAAACCAACCAAACTGAAATATCCAAAACACATTCATTTTGGAAAATTTGGAGAGTCACCACATGTACTGCTAACCATGTGCAAATTCGTAGCAAATCCAGGGCATGCCTAATCTGCTTTGTCATCAGATGCGCATAGCCACATGAGGAAACGTTGTGGCCATTACTAGTATGCTTCACCACCCAATAGACCCCTCCTACCAGCTCCTATCCAGAAGCTATCCCAGGATGCAACATAACCTGATCTATGGGTTGTGTGTCCCCCCCTAGGCATGTGCACTGTTGCTCTTCTGGGTATCAGAGAAGAGCAACAATCTCTATTGCAGATTGTTTTGCAATGGAGACACTCCACTTCCTGTGCCACTCAATGGTAACTTTGCATATCCCTTTCCCTGTGCCTAAGTCCAGTGTCATTCATTCTCCACCCATTCCCCCCCAGCCCAACCAGCAGAGCCATTGGGAACATGGCACCTGTTACTCCTAGAGATATTATAGGTAGGCCACTTCACCAGTAGAGATATTGTCGGGCATGATATTCACCATGAATATTTAGTTCAGTTCTGAATTATGTCTATGCATTTACAGGAGCAGAAATGAGTACCCCAAAAACCAGTAAACCCATTGAATGTACCCAACCCAAAACAAAAATGGCAGTTTGGGCAATAGATTATTCCTGTTTGTCCTTTGTTGGGTATTCATTTTGGTTAGTTCGGATTGGCTTTTCCCATTTGTTGTTGTTGTTGTTTTGGGGGAGTTGTTCTGTTTAGTTATTTTGGTACTTTGAGCATTTCCGTATTCCAGCTACATCATGTTGGCAATATTAGTACTAGTGTGTGTGCAGGGGGAAAAAACCAACACAAAATGGAATACCCCCACCCCCCAAAAAATGGATGAGAGAGATTATTTGAGTACTCGAAGGGTTACCTGAAAATGCAAATAATACTCATTAATAATAAATCCACTACCTACTTCATCACTAGTATTTATGTATATACATATATGAGACAGACTTGTTATTTTACAACTGAAAGGGGTATTTGTGTGCGTGTGCGTGTGCGTGCGTGTGTGTGTGCGCACATAGTGTGAATTCATAATGATGTGTGTGTATGATATATACCTGTGCTGATATTGTATATATTTCCAAAGCATATATATATATGCGGTGTGCAATCACAATAAAGTGTGTGTATGTGGTACATATTCATATTTATGCATGCATACGTGTCTGTATGTGCAGATGAAGGACACAGGTACTTCAATATGAGCATGTGTCTGCATGTGTAATGCATTATTTGTACTTACAGACACGTAATGTGTGTGTGTGTGTGTTGCTGCTACATGTTTATTCTTATAGATCTGTCGAAGGCATGCTAGTGTGTGAGTGGGAGGGGGCGTGCGTGTGTTTGCTTCTGTATGTTTGCCTTTCACTTTGCTCACTCGTGTGTGACAGTAGACTGCTTTTTTCCTGCTTACCTCTTTTCCACATGGCAATCCTTTGGGAATATCAAGGGCAAGCCAGAGAAGAGTTACCTGGAGAAAAGGGTTGCTAGGCAACCAAACACCCACCACCCCCAAGCATCAGAAACCCAAAACTCGTTCCAGGCCTGCAAGCAGATTAGCATATTAATGAGGCTGTAATTTCCCTGGAATTGTCTGCACGTACAGACTCGCTTGCAGCACACTGGCCCAGGAGTTTGCTATGCAAATAAACTGGTTTTACAGGCTGTGGCTTAATTAACTCATCAAGTTCATCTTCCTAACAAAAAAGGCAGACTAACTGCAGATTAATGGACCTGTGTTTGCTCTTCCCTCTCTGGCGCTGTCTTTCTTATTTATGACCTTCTCCCCATTCCCTGATCTTCTCACTTTCTCACTGCCTTTTCCCATTCCTCTCTTTCTAAGCCCTTCTGCCAAATGGGCCTGGGACTCCTTCTGTTCTGTCCCTAGTCAATCAACCTGATCTTCCCTGGCAGGGTTGGATCCTGGCATGTGTAGTCTGTGCATCTGCACAGGGGCCCATGGTTGGGGGGGGGGGGGTTTGTCCTGCAGAGGCCCCCAGTTCATGAGTGTGATAATACCTGGCGTAAAATACAAGAGCACAGGGTTTCAACCACAAGGAACCCGGCCTATGGCAGAAACTGCAGCGATTCAGGAGCGAGCCTCCAATACACAGGGCCCATTAATAAACTAGAAATAACATAGACTGCACATACAGGCCTGCAGTGCAGGGACCCCTGCCCCTGCAGGTAGGCTTGTCAAATATGCAAACATTTTCAGGACACTTATGAAAAATACATGTTTCAGGGCCTGCAACATGTATTTTTCATAAGTGTCCTGGAATAATTTGCATATTTGGCAACCCTACCTTCAGGGGAAGTTATGTTTAACTGAACTTCAGGAATTAATTATGGTAACACTTTCTTTTTTTCTAAAGGGGTGAGTTAGGGTGTGTCTGTCAAACATTCCTAGAGTCCACACCATCATTTCATATGGGACCCCAACCTTCCAAGATCAAACAATGATCCTTGGTCCATGGGGAGTAAATCCAGGAGGCTTGATCCCAACAGCATTGAAGTCACTGCGATTTTTGCTATTGCCTTCAAGCTAGATGCTGAAAGAACACCTGCAATATACTGGGACAGATGATCAGTTTGTGACAGCGGAACTTTGTGAGGCTGTCTCTTTAAAACGACCATATCATGTTTTGACACACCATTTATAGCTGTGATTCAGCAATGCTGCTCAGCCAAAAGCAATACTGGATGAAAGAGAGAGAGAAATGCATTCTCGTCGCCCGTGTGTTAATTAGAAATGCCAGTCTTGCCTGTCTCCTACGCTAATCAACTTTCTCTAGTTCTTGATGTATGACCAAAAAAATATGAGAATTCAGAGAAATTCACTGGGAGAAAGTTAATATGGCCATGACACTTTATTCAGCTCTGAACCCTCCAATTGGAAGCCCCTTTGAACACTAACTGAATTAGGTGCATTTTCTCTTCTGTTTCTCTCAGGGCTCCCTCTTCAATAACTCTCCAGCTGCTGAGTGATGGGTGTCGAAAGGAATTTTCCATGAGGCGGGAGAATAGTTTTTACCTTTTCAGACATTGTAAACTAGTCTCGTTGCACTGACTTTGGTGACACTGGGCCAAAGATCATGTCTATAATAGGGACAGGCAGGCATGAGCCTTGACGGGTGGGCACGCTCCCTGATGTCTGTGTTCCTGCCGCTGGGAGGGCCTCATCATTACATCTTCTGCACCAGAAAAAGAGACATTCTCAGTCAGAAGTCTTTTTTAAAACTTTATTTTTCTTAAATGAGAAAAAAAATATATCTGTTTGTTCAAGAAAATAAATATTTAACCATTCAATGATTTCTACAGGGGGAGCAAAACAAAACCTACAGAGAGGGGCATTGTCCTCCTATCCCCCCGCTACAGGCCTGAACCTAAGTCCCCAAACTGGAAACATTGGCTTGAGGTTTCTCTCTTTCCCCCTCTTTCCTGCTTGGATGGACTTTAAATGGATTCTTGGGGAAATGGGTATTTGAGTAAAATATATCCCATTACAAAGGTTTTAGAGCCCTGGTTCCCAGACCTTCAACCTATGTGGCCCAGTTTTGAGACTCCGATATTATTCCCATGATCCAACACAGCAAACAGACATGACAAATCTATCAAATACCAACTGTGATTGTAACTCCATGCCCAGAAGGCATGACCCCACCGGAAAGCCTGACCCACCACTATTTTAGGGCCCAGTCCAAAGCTTGTTGATGCCAAGAAAGGCCTTTGTATTGATTTTAATGGGCTTTGGGCCAAACTCATAAACACTTTTGGTGGGAGAGGAGCTGGCAAGAATGCTCCAAAGGGCAAGGAATAACTTGAGGATAACAAGGTGAAAGTCATCTCTGCAGGATTTGGGAAGTAAGCTCAACTATGCTGTAGGCTAGGAGAAATCATCTCAGCTTCACTAGCCTTGAACTGAGGGACAAATGTAACCAGCAAGTGCATGTCTAGACATGCCTGCTGGTAGATTGTCCACACACTGCCAAAACAAATATCATAAGAACATAAGAGCTGCCATACTGGGTCAGACAAATAGTCCATCTAGTTCAGTCTCCTGTCTCCGACAGCGCAAGCTTTGGTTGCTTTAGAGAAGTGCACAGCAGGTTACAATGGAGTGACCCATTTCCTGCTATTCACTCCCATCCCCTGCCAGTCAGGGAGCAGTCTCATCCTCATTAGTCAGCTTGACTAATAGTCATTTATAGATCAATCTTCTAAGACAGTGGTTCTCAATCAGTGTCTCTGGACCTTCTGGTGGATCCCAGGAGGTTCTTTAGTCAGTCCCACAGAGGCTTGGTAGACCACAAGCCCTGGCACAGTTGCGTTGCATCCCTTGCCGTATCCCCTCCTGCCACTTGATTTGTTTGCCTGTGCCACTGAGGGCCAGGAGCAGGATAGGGAGAGGAGGGGGTGTGGCTTCTTCCATCTTCCTCACCTCTCTGACCTCCTGCTGTGGTCTGTGTGTGAAAACAGACATGACGCTAACTCCACTTTAACATTTCTTATGCATGTTGCAGGGCTGTATTGGTGCCCTATGCAACCCTGCAACATGCATAAGAAATGTTAAAGTGGTGTTAAAGTGGAGTTTAGCATCATGTCTGTTTTCACTCTGTGAAGTAAGTGGTCTAGAATTGGTGTGAGGGGTGGGGGAGGAGAACGTAGGGTTAAGTAGATAACCCTTGGGGTTTCTTCCAGCTTTAGGATTTTATGATTAAGCAGGATCTACTGTACCTGCACCATCCCCTAGAGATGTCTGTCTAACCTATTTTTAAAGGCCTCCACAGTGATGGGACCTCCACAATCTCCCTTGGCAACTTATTCCACTATCCTGGTTGTTAGAAAATTCCTCCTAAAGTTTGGCCTAAATCTTTTCTCCTGTAGCTTAAACCTATTCCCTCTAGTCCTAACCAATGTAAGATTGGATCCGCAGGCTACAACTCCTATGTTCTCTCACCCCTCACCCCAGTCCCAGATCACTTACCTCACAGACCACCGTTTGGGAAGCATGCCCTCTGAGAGCAGAAGTCTCTCTCACAGGAATTAGATGGAAGCTCATTGCTCACATGGCTTCCGTGTCCAAACAAAGTCTTGGAGAATGGGCCTTAGTCAAGAGCTCTCCTAGGAAAGGGGCTCCCTGACCCAACGGATCTTTTCCATTTCTAATTTCTCCAGCTCCATGAATCAGCCCCCTTATTTGAAAGTGTTTTTCATACTTGACATGTCTAGTAGCAAAGAAATGATAGAGTAATTTTTTTCATTTCCTCTCCTCATTCCCTGAGATGATGAGAGGTGAGATATATTTCTGACATGACATGAGTAAAGCAGCGGAACAGAAAGGTGGCCACAGACTCAGCTTTACATCAGGGAAAGAACAGGCTGTCTGCCTTGGGCATGAGGCACAGCTTGGCCTCAGAGAGCCCATTATGAAACTCTCCTCCCAGTAAGGAGTGAAGCATGCTGGTACCAACAGGAAGCTGGGTGGAACAACTCTCTCCCTCTTTGTGGGTGTACATTTCCTGCCTAGAGTAGCCATACCTCCCCTTTAAAAGAGGACGCTTATGGAAAACACATGGTGCAGGGCTGCACTGCAACCAATGCAACCCTGCAACATGTATCTTTCATAAGCATCCTCTTTTAAAGGGGAGGTATGGCCACCCTATTCCTGCATCCTAGACTCTGGCTCCACTCAGCTCAGCTCTGACTCCCAGCCTCTCACTCCATTCCCTGACTTACTGGTTTTGCTCTGCTCTGCCCTGCTCTGTTCCCCTCCACTCTCTCCTTCTCCTTTTCTCTCCTTCCACATTCCTTGACTCCTGGCCCCTTGTTCCTCTCCTGGCTCCTAGCTTCTTGCTATCTTGATTCCTAGTCCTTTACTGATACCTCTCCCTGTTACCCTGGAATTCTGTACCACTCTGTGCCCCCCCCCCCCATGCTCCCACCCAAGACTGCCCACCTACTTTGGTAAAACTCTGCCTCCTTGCTGGGACGGGCCGTAGGGAGCACATAACACCTATGCTCCGAGCACTGCACTGACTGCCTATTGTCTTCTGGGCCCAATTCAAGGTGCTGGTGTTGACCTTTAAAGTCCTTCATGGCCTAGGCCCTACTTATCTGAGTGATCACCTCACCCCCTGGGCCCCTGGACAGCCTCTGCGGTCATCCAGGGGCACCCTCCTGGAAGTGCTGCATTATCAGCGTGTTCGGATGAACAGGAGGGTGTTCTCGGCAGCTGCATCGTTGCTCTGAAATTCCCTCCTAGTGGAGGTTTGCCTCAGCCTGAATCTTCTCGCCTTCCAATGAAACTGTAAGACCTGACTCTTCTGCCAGGCATTTGGTGGGCGAGGGGTTAGCTAAGTTAGGGGGAGGGTATTTTTTATACACGTGATCAGAATTTTAGTATTCTATATTGCTATTTATTTTTATGTTTTGTATTTATATTTTATATTGTGATTGTTGTTTTACTTTTGAATTTGTAAGCTGCCCCGAGTCGCTTACTGCAAGAGGGGTGGGGTAAAAATGGAAATATAAATAAGTAAAAATAAATACTTCTTATACTCTGCCCCAGACTTTGACTCTGGCTCTGGTTCTGCTCTGCCTTGCCCCACTCCGCCTAGCCTTTGCTCTGCTCTGCTACACTCTGCCATGTCCTTGTTCCCCTGGTCTCTCATTCCCTGTTCCCTTTCTGGTTCTGTTTCCCTCAGCTCCATTTCCTAGGTCACCTTTCCCTATGACCTCGACAATGAGCCTCACTTCTTCCTGAGTTTGGAGAATGGCCGAGAAGTCTCTCTGATGCTGCCCTTTCTCTGAATTCTTTCTGATAGTTCCTTGGCCTGGTCTGTCTCCTCTTGAGCACTTCCATCTGGCTCTGTCTGGGCTCTGACCCATCCCACTGTTACACTCACGTGGTACAACATCTGGACAAACTTGTTTGAGGCCTGAAACATTGCAAGTGACTCCATTTTAAATTGCAGGGACCAGCGGTTTTTCTTTCTCTGCCTCTCATCTTAGGCTTTGTGCAATGACAATCAGCCTTGGCAAAGGGGCCCCATGCCACTTACATAATGATTGCACCATCATTGGGACTATATGTACCATGCAGTGGTAGCAAGCTCTGGTAGATCTCCACTGAAGTAGACCTCCACATGGTGGTAGCTAGCTATGAAATATTTCCAACAAGGTATACTTCAGTGTAGTAGTAACTAGGTCTAGTAGATCTCCACCAAAGCAGAACTCCATGAGATGGTAGATAAATATGGTAAATCTCTGCTGAAGTAGCTCTCCATGTGTGTCCACTAGGTGTAGTAGTAGATCTCCACTGAATTAGGTCTCCATATGATGCAGTAGTGGCACTTCTAGGTGCAGCAGTATATCTCCAATGAGAGATCTCCATTGGATGGTTGCTAGGTGTTGATCTCCACTGAACTATAGACACTTCTGGCACTGTGATCATCTCTGAGGGAGGGGGAATCTGGGGAACTGAAACCCACTTCACTGTAGCTACCATAGGCTCCATGACTCAGATCTGGGGCACTTTCCACAACCTTCTAGAGCAGTGAGCAAACTCCTCGTTTAATGGAGGCTCTGGGTGAAGCCCCAGTTTCTCTGAGTTATCCAGGGGCACCTAGATAACTCGGAGAAATCAGGACTTCGGAGAGTGGCGGGGCAGGACTATGTCAGAAAGAGATGGGGTGAAGAGATTCTTCTGCCTGCTTTCTGACATAGCCCTGCTCGCTTTGGAACACTGTGACATCATAATGCTCAGAGGAGACATAGCCATGTCAGAAAGTTGTGGGAGAGTGAGAGTCTCTTTGCCTTGGCCTCTTCATGACAAGCTTGAATTTCCAGAAGGACAAAGCAAAGAATAAATAAGAATATGCCTTTCCCCAGATATATCATGAGACTTGTGGAACTGATTGGGTGCAGCCACACAAGCTGGGAGGGACCACACGCCCCAGGGTGGGCAATCACAGCCACCACACTTTGGGGCCAGTGCAGAGATCAGGGCGATCACACACTACCCTCCCCACCCCCATGGAGAGGCTGGGTGGACGGGCAGGTGGGCTGCTGTTGGACATCCTGCCATGCCCAGGAGTGGGCCAACACACAGACCACATGTGCAAGCACCCAGCCCCACCCCACCCCGCTTCCCCAACCCACCCACTATCCCACCCCCCAGTAGTGATGTGGCCATGTGGGAATGGTGACAGTGCCCACCACTCAAAGCCCCATGGCAGACCTCACCACAGACGGGGCAGATGGAGACCAGGCCTACGAGTGGGGGCACGGTATCACAATTTGGGCACTTTACCCCACCTTGAGTAAGGCTGCTACACCCTGTGTCCCTGGCCTTTTTTTGGAGGACGTACAACACAGCAGCCAGCTGCCCGCCCTGGGGCAGAGTGAACATCTGGCAGCCGCCAGGCACATGAGACACTTCATTGTGTGGCAATGGTGCCCAAATTGGGGTAAGGTTGCCCAAATTGCGGTACTGTCTCATGTGACTGTAGTCATTGTCACAAGATGTCCTTGAGGCCAAGGCCTTGATATCCATATTGACAATGAGCTCAATCCCTGTGGATCCAGTGTGCAGCAATGTGCACACCCCCGTGCATGAACCAACATTGCCAGCACAGTGTGCCATGCAGAAACCACGCACATGTGCGCGTGCATGTAAGGTCCGCGAGCCATGGGATTTCGACCACTGAGAAGAGTGAAACTTGTGGCAAGGATTTCAAAAGCAAGCAGGGGGTTCTTGGAGGGATCCATCAGACTAGCCACCTAGCCGGTGGTGCAGGGGTTCAGAAGCCCCAGAAGCATGGAGGGTAGAGGGGCTGATGGAACTGTCCTGCCAGGCCCCATGACTCCACCAGTCCATTCTTGCCCTGATTCTGCCAGCCACAGCTCAGGGCCAGATAATGCCTGATGGGGACTGGGGTCACAGGCTTCTTGGTTTCTATGGAGCCTGGAAATCAAGTTAATCTGCATTCATCTGCAACAGTTCATACCCCCATTCATCTGTTTGAGCTGCTGCTGATCATCCCCAACCCTATCATACAACAGAATGGGGCAGAAGCTGGTGTTTCTGCATCCCACCATGGGTAGGATCTTGCAGAGTAGGAGCAGAGAGAGAAGTAAAAGCAGACATGACACAGGTCTGCATCTCACTGCACATGTGGTCCCGTGCTGCCAGATGTTGGTCTGGGACAGCCAGGGATGGCCCGGAATGAGTCTTCACAAAGATCCCATGCACCCATTCCAGCCAAGGGCCACCCACATGAACCAACACATCTGTCTGGCCCCACCATTCCTGCCACAGGATCCACCATGACCAGGTGTCTGCCCATGCTCCCAGTGCCCCATGAATCATGGGGCACTGGGAGCAGGTCTGGGGTGGTGCCAGGACCCTAGCCTTGAACTGGCATCCTTAAGGTGCTCTGGCCAGGGCCAAGGATTAGTAATGATGGCGTTACACCACCCCAGTCAGGCCACACACACCCTCAGCTCTGCTCCACGCCCCCAGCTTCCTGCTTGGCTGCTGGCCTGTATCTAAGGCTAGTCAGTGGCCACAAGAATCTGGGTGGATCATCAGTCAACTCCTTTTCACCTTTCCCTTGGGCTGTGCCTTGCATCAGGCTGGCTTCTGGACTTTTGCTCTGTGCTTCCTGACCAGTGACCTGGTTTGTTTTGTCCCCTTGGACTGGCTTGGCTCTGCCTGAACTCTGTTTTGGGACCTGTTTCCTCCACCTGTTGCCAGTCCTGAATCCCTGTTTGCTATTTGATTTTGCCTGCCTGATTCATTGCCCACCACGTGTCTGTTTATTCTCCATCCCGCCACAGTTTGTGTGCTAGTTCTGAGTCTGCCCAGAACCCAGTCCCTTCGGACCCAATCCTGCACGATACACCCTAGCACCGATCTTGCACCAACTCTCCATGCTCCAGCCTGTGCTTCTGACAGGCAGGACTGGAACCCACCCCCCTACTTGGGTCATGCAGGCAGTGGGATGGCTCTTCCAGCGGCAGGCACATTTATTCACTGCCATCCACTGGCCTGCCCTAACCTGCTCCTTTGTCCTCCTGCACTTATCCCTGCCTGTAACTCCATCAGTATCCACAGAGTTGTAGCTACAATGAACTGTGGTGTGACCTTCCTACAGGATGGTACCATGACATGATCTCATTGCACATAGGATGATAACTCTGAATATCAGAGGAGTTGCAGAGAGAGTAAGCCAGTGGAGAATGTGTCTCATAAACATTATAACACATCACTGGATTAGAAACCTGATTTCATTCTCAGTCATCCTGCTATAAACCTGGAGTCATCTGCCAGGCATCAGAGGAGATATTCCATACACCACAATGCCACTGAGAGCAAATTTGGTTGAGAATCTGAAAGGCATAGACAATATATAATCTAGTTACATAATTCTTCCCCTACAGATCTAGTGTCTTTCTATAGAACCTTACTTATAAAGCCCCTGGGTGACAGAAGTGACAGCAGTGGCCCAACTCAAGCTGGGTCAGGAAGCTGGGGCAGACATGGTCCAAACCAGGTTGGGCTGCAGTACAAACATGCCTGTGGCCTGCAGGGTTACCACCTGCAGTGGTTTTTTACTTGACACTCCCATAGGCCAAAATGGAAGTGTCAGGTAAAAAACGGCCGGAAATGGCAATCCTACATGGCTGGCCCACTGGGGAGGGTGGAGAGATGCACAAATGTGTGGCCAGCCAGCCCCACCCCCATGCTGCACCTTGTGCCCCACCCTGTGCCATGACGAGCAGCCATGACAGTCAGTGATGGCCAGTCATGGCAGACCTGATTCGAAACATGTCTGCCAGGGCACAGCAGACGTGATAGCCCATTGTGGCCCGCTTTGCCCCGATCAGCCAGACCTTAGCCCAGACTGTGACCTGGACATAGTCCAGGGGTGAGAGCCCGGACTAGCTGCCAATATGGCCCACATCTGGCAGCGCCTGCACAAATGTGCAGGTGAGGTCCAGTGCAAAGTGGGTCAAGCAGGCCACAGCAGCCCAAAGTCACATCTGTTTTTACCCACAAGGCACAACCCTTGGGGGAAGTAGAGGTGGAGCGTGAGGCTATGGAAGCCCCATCTGGTCCAGCTTCTTGGGATGAGTTTCGGGAAGTGACGCCAGCTGATGCTGTGGGTGTTCTGGGGTCTGTTAGAGCCACCAGTTGTGAATTAGATCCATGCCTGTCATGGTTGGTGAAAGCCTCCAGGGAGACATTGGGGACGGTGCTGGTGAGGGTAATCAACACATCCCTTTGGCAGGGGAGGCTGCCCCCCAGTCTCAAGGAGGCCATGGTGCACCCCCTGCTGAAGAAGCCATCTTTGGATGTGGACGCAGTCACCAGCTACCGACCTGTCTCTAATCTTCCCTTTTTAGGGAAGGTTATTGAATGGGTGGTGGCACTGCAGCCCCAGGTGCATCTTGATGGCATCGGTTTCCTTGACCCATTTCAATCTGGGTTCTGCCCCAGCTATGGTACAAAGACGGTGTTGGTGGCCTTGGCAGACGATCTCCGCCGGGAGATGGACACAGGACGTTCAACACTTCTGGTCCTGCTAGACCTCTTGGCCGCTTTTGATACAGTGGACCATGGGCTGCTGCTGAGATGATTGCGAGCCCTGGGGGGCCTGGACAGGACTGTCCTTGAGTGGTTCCATTCATTCCTCTCAGGGAGAAGCCAGCGGGTTTTCCTGGGGGCTGAATCATCTAGCCCCTGGGCCCTGGAATGTGGTGTTCCGCAAGGTTCCATTCTGTCTCCATTATTGTTTAATGTGTATATGCAGCTCTTGGGGGAGATCGTGAGAGGGTTCGGTGTGCGTTGCCACCAATATGCTGATGACACCCAGCATTACCTCTCCTTTTCAACTGACCCAGGTCCTGCCGTCTCAGTGCTGTCCCAATGTTTGGAGGCCATGGCGGATTGGTTATGGCAGAGCAGACTGAAGCTCAATCCTGATAAGACGGAGGTGATGGTGGAGGGTAGGGCAAGGAAGATGTCGGCTCCCCTTGTAGAGGGGGTCCGCCCTCCTGTAGCCCTGCAGGTTCAGAGTCTGGGGGTGTTGTTGGACTCAGATCTCCGCCTGGATTTGCAAGTGGAGGCAGTGGCTAAAGCTGCCTTCTGCCAGCTGTATCTGGTGCGGAGGCTGCATCCATGGGTGAAAACAGACATGACGCTAACCACCCTTTAACCACCCTTGGTGGTTATTTATGCATGTTGCAGGGCTGCATAGGGCAACAATACAGCCCTGCAACATGCATAAATAACCACCAAGGGTGGTTAAAGGGTGGTTAGCGTCATGTCTGTTTTCACCCTAAATGTCTCTAGACCCGACCTGGCCACCCTCATCCATGCCTTCAACACCTCGAGGCTGGACTACTGCAATGTGCTCTACGTGGGGCTTCCTTTGACACTGGTTCAGAGACTGCAGCTAGTGCAGAATGCGGTGGCTCGTCTCCTTACAGGGACGAGCCGGTGGGAGCACATCACCCACATGCTCCTCATGCTGGCTGCCTATAGTTTACTGAGCCAGATTCAAGGTGTTGGTTTTGGCCTATAAGGCCCTACATGGTCTTGGCGCTTCATACCTCAGGGACCGCCTCACCCTCTGTGCCCCAGAATGACCCCAGTGGTCCGCCGGGGGCACCTTCTTGGTGGTCCCCCATGTAAAACGGGGGGCCACAATAGAGAGGGTATTCTCGGTGACCATACCGTGATTGTGAAACTCCCTCCCGGAGGAAGCCCATTGGGCCTCAAGTTTGTTGGCCTTCCACCGGGCCTGTAAGACTTGGCTGTTCTCCCAGGCCTTCAAAGGAGGGGAGGGTGGGTTGGGATAATCAAAATGTGTGTGGGGGGGTGGTAAATGGAGTCTTTTAGATGGGTTTTAAAATGTTTTTATTTGTTGGGTTTTATTGTTGTTTTTATTTTTATGTTGTACACCGCCCCAAGATGCCATGGGCATGAGGGGGCGGCTAATAAATGTAAATAAATAAACCCTACAGCCCGTGTATGCCTCCCGCAGGCACAGTGCTCAGGACAGAACGCATGCAGGCACAACCCGAGATGATGTGACCCCCCTGAGCCCACACACCCCACAGCCCAGGGTTGGAGCAGGCTGATGCGTGTTGGTTCAGGGGATCACATCAGGCCAGGTTGCGCCTTTGCTCCGCACAGCTGTGCTGCCCACATGGCATACACACATGACTGCAGCATGGGGGGCAATGTACATGGGCTGTAGGATTGTGCCCCACATCTTTAAATCACTTACTCTAGAGTAGGCCTGTTGGAGTTAATGGTCGTTTTTAAACAGCCCCCACTGCTCAGTGTTCGGACGGGTGTGCAACGGGACAGGGGAGCAGTCCGTGTACATGGCTGGCAGTGGGTGGGGAGATGGATATGCACCAGGTGTGTGTGCACCCATGGAAACTCCATGGGCAGTGAGTGTTTGTGCGTACACCCACCTCCACCCACCGCACACCTGCCTCCACCCACCTCTACCCACGGAGCCCTCCGGTAAAACAGAGGAGGCTACGGAGGTGAAGGTGAGTGGAGATGGATGGAGGTGGGGGTGGTGGTCCATGTAAACAGACACACACTCACCTCCACCCACCGCACCAAAACATCCACCCACCACCCACCCCCATCCGTGTATTAATGGCCAATGAGTCTACTCCAGAGCAGGTGATTTGAGGATTGCAATATGTTAGCATGTTAACCCTTTTAATGTGGTGTAATGTAGTATTGTAAATAAATTGTGTAGTTGTACTCATAATCATCACCATAATAATAATTATTATTATTATTAATAAATAATTGATTAACATCTGGGGAAAGGTTTCCTAGAAATCAACAAGAGTGACATGCAGGAACCCCCAGTCCTGCTCCTGTTGAGTTTCATATCAAAGAGCCCATTGACTTTAACAGTGAGGCTAGGACCAGTGTTAGAGTGATACAGTCTGAGATCTTTTACCCCTATGCCATGAAATTAACTTCCCTGGGTGTGAAGGTGCTAGTAGAGGCAGCCCTGGATTGAGCATTGATTCCCACATATAGAATTTGGAGTAAACAGTCTCCAGTTCAACAGGGAATTTGTTTTATTTATCATTCAGCAAAAATACTACTTGACTTACTAGATAAAATTACAAATTAACAGTGCCATTATTATTCATCATTTCTATATCACTTTCAGTTTTCACAGTGCTTTACAATCCTTATCTCCTTTACCCTCACAACAGCCCTCTGAGGTAGGTCATTATTATTCCCATTTGGCAGATAGAGAACTGAGGCCAAGGGATAGTGACTTTCTGAATTCATGGCTACGATACTATTTAAACCCTGGTCTTCCAGGTCCATATCCAACACCTTATCCACTAGACTAGACTGTCTCTCATTAACAAGTTTTTAACCATCATTCTGCTCACACATTAAGGAAGCTACTGGGTGTGGAACCAGAAACAGAGGCTGTCATTCACAACCCATTTAGGGCTTTAGTTGGACTACTCTGGAGTAAGTGGATTGTGGACTGCAGAACAAGGTAGCAGCCTGGAACAGAGGTGGCTGGGCTAGCTGGGAATCTTTTAAAAAAATTAAAATTTGGGCATATTGCTGTCTGGAAGGAACTTTTTCCTACCACCACCACCATCATCATCATCATAATCGTTGTTGTTGTTGTTGTTGTTGTAATTCCAGCAATGTGTCGGACACTGAATAGTCATGATTATAGACAGGTCCCTGCCCCAAGGGGCTTACAGTCTAGGATGGACATGGGGAGGGGAGATAAGGGGAAGGGGAACATAGGGAGAGATAGAACAGAAGTAGGAAAATCAGAACCATACTGATACACTCTGATTAAATCAGGAGTGTTAGGAAAATTCTCACAAGATAAACAATTCCTGGTCCAAGTACATACTTCATGAGTAAAAAGAGACATGACTCAGGCCCGCTATGACCCGCCTGGGCCAGGAATACAGCCACACATCTGTTCCTCTGCTGCCAAATGTTGGCCTGCTAGTGCTCTGGGACAGGTAGGCAACTGGCCCAGAATGCATCTCCTGCAAGATCCTGGGGGCACATTCCAGGCCAAGTACCACCCAGGCGGGGCCAACACAGGCCACAGTGAGCCAACAAGTCTGTTTGGCCCCACCATCCCTGCCACAGGATGGGGGTCTGCCATGGCCAGGTACCATGGCTGCCGGTCATGGCAACGCTTCTGTTCCCCACCCCAGGCCAGGAGTTGCCATGCTGCCTGCAGATCTGTTTTCACCCCTTAGCTGATAATATGTTGTCCCCTTGCTATCATTCTCAGACACTACACTACGGTGATCACAATCTAGAAATGACTTACTCTGGAGTACTCCTTTCCAGTGGGATTCCATTGGGCTTTAATTGCACTACACTGGAGTAAGTGGTATGCAGATTGCAGCCAGTGCTGCTAAAGGGTCGGATCCTGCAAACCTTTTTTTTAATAAATATATCTGTTGATTACAGGGGGACTCTCTTGCATGAGAAAGGACTACATTAAGGGATTGGGCCTGCTTCAATGGGAGTCAGTGGGAGTCAGTTTGGAACTTTGGATCAAGCTCTTTGGATCTCTGGAAACAATGGGCCAGATTTGCCTCTGACCTCAGGAAGTTTACCTCTACATGGAGTTGCACTTCATGGAGTTGCACCACAATCAGATTTACCACCGTCCTTTCCAAATTTGGGACCTTCCATATCCAAACCCCAAGGAGATACCAGGAGAGATTCCTTCTTCATGGGATTCAATGAGAGTTTTGCTGCTCAGGTCAGTGGAGCTAGCATTGCACCCATCATATAGATGCTTTTTTCATTGTGAAAGGTAAGATTCTAATCTCATGGGCTCTAGTGGAAACTTGGAGAAACTTCCTTGTTCCCAGACTGACACTGGTGTCTTTGGAATCAGAATCCTGGCTGGTTTATTTATTAATGGGATCTTGGCTATTCTTGAAGCCCCATTAACTTGTTGGCTGCTAACTCTGGTAACAGGGAAATTCCCCCCCTCCCCTAAAGGCACACTGTTATCCTTGGCCATTTCATCTGGCCTGGGGGATAATTGGAAGGCAGTGGTTGAGCAAGAAGTTGCTAAACTGCGTTTTTCTCCTGAGTATTTGGGGTACCTTGGGTTGGAGGCTGCCAGGAGTTTAATTAAAAGACGGCTGCAGGATCAGACCCTCCAAACGGAGGGCGCACTTTCGGTCGCTCAGGGGGTGACCCCAGAATACAAACCATATAATCCATTGTCATCGGGCCCCTATTATCTCTTTGAGTGGCAGGATGCCAACAAACGCTCCGCATTTTTAAAAATGAGGGCAAATGTCTTTCCATCGGCAGTCCTGGTGGGCCGATATGCGGGTACTCCACATGACCAACGGTTGTGCCCTTTGTGCCACCTGAGGGAGAGGGACACGCCTGATCATATTTTTTTTCCCTGCCCTTCATTCACTGGGCCCAGGTTTAGGTATTTGCAGGGGTTTTTTTCGAGCGATGGGGCTCCGGGCTGTGATCTGCAGAGATTTTTGAGCCCCATTGATTCTGAGACATCTAGGGCAGTGGCTAACTACTGTTGGGCGGTAGTTCGAATTGGACAGCATGTGCTGGGTCCCCCCGATCTTCCTTAGGGAATGGATGGTTTTGTGGGGCTTTATAGGCCCTGGTGGCCAGTTGGCCGGTAGTCCGTCATACTATCTTTTCATTCTTAAGTTACGGGAGATTTCCTTAGTGATATTGTATGTATATTTGTATATTTGTTTTGGAATGTTACTTTGGTATTTGTTATGGCCCCGGCTAAACAATAAATTTATTATTATAGTAACAGGGAAAGGCCATGAGAGTGGCTGAGGCTGAAGCAGAGCAGAAGGAGAATGCCCAATATCTGGGGAGCAGCAGGAGTCTGCTTCATGGCATTCACTCTTTCATTTAGCCTTGATTTCCTAGCAGGGAAAAGCTGAGAGCAACTCAAACCTCTCTTGGAAGGGTGAAGTCACACCACTCTCAGTAAATATTTACTCACCAGCTGCTGGCTGAATGGGTGCCCTAGAGAAGCACAAATGCCCATCAGGAGCTGACAGGCCCACGCTTCAGTGCTCAGAAAGACCCACCTGAGCCAGATGCCCTTAAATATAGGGATGGGAATCTGGAACCAGAGGGGCTGACTTGCCTATAGCTGGGCTTTATTGCCTTCTAGATGGGATTTTATACACAACACTGTAAGCCATGGTAGATTGGAATAATAGAAGGGGAAAACAATAATAATGGGAACAGAAAGAAAGAAAGAAAGAAAGAAAGAAAGAAAGAAAGAAGGCATAGTGGATGGGTGCATGGACAGACAGACAATGCTGCTTTCACAGACTGGTCCAAGACCACTCTAAAGCCATCCATAGAGACTGGGCTGTCACTCCATGAAGCAGGCAGTACCATCTGAAGAGCCATTTCCAGCATGAGCTTGTATCTTTCTTGGAGTCTGGAGCACATGCAAGAACTCCAGCCAAATGTGTGTTTATCTCCCAAGTGCCTGGGTCCACTCTGGGTGTTTTCAGACATGAGCGCTGAGTGCTGACACACTTTATTCCTGCTCTGAGTGAGGCCCTCACTGACATTCCAGGCAGGATCCAGCCTGGGTGCCAAACAAGAGTGACGGTGGCCCAGGCCGGAGAGGGGGCAGGGGGAGAGGGTGGGGCAACATGCTGCTCCCATGTCGCTCAGAGTGGCCCACCCCTTCCCTAATGGGCAGCCACAGCAGCCTGGAACCACCATGGACCCAGACTGGGTTAAGAGTAAGTGGGCCATCAAACATGACAGCTCACTTTACCCCGATCCGGTGTCTGTTGCATGGGCCGTGGCAGCACTTAGCCTGGGCTGTTCCACGGGGATGGTGCCAAGGAACAGCCTGGGCTAAGCACTACCATGGCCTGTGCAAACCTGGGTTCTGGCCCAGGCTGAAAACTGCATTCAGCTGTGATCACAACACAGATTTCCATGCTTGGCAAAGCATGCAAATCCATGCTCTCATCAAATCTGAAAACACCCCCTGTGGCAGGTATTCCCCTCTGTTCACAGATAATTAATAAGTGGGTGGAAAGGAGGAACCTTCACACTAGTCCTATCCCAAGTGGTGTTTGCTGTGCAGCCAATCTGTGTGCCCCCCTCCCCACCCTCACAGGTGGGTTTCCCAAGAGGTATCTGGAGAGGGCATGGATGTCATGTTGATCCCAAATGGAAGAGATGAAGACAAAGTAGGTCAGCTCTCTGTTGGTGAGAGCGTGCAAGCTTTCAAGCCACACAGCACTTCCTCAGGCACTTCCTCAGTCTGTAGTTCTGACTTCCTATGGGCCTGCTACCCCAACCCAATGTATGCTTTAGCTTAGTCCTCTATCTGCATTTACTATTACTTCTTCTCCTTGGTCTCTTACACCAAAGTCTTTTTACAGCATTATTTCAAATGTCTGATATCTATGGGTTTTTCCACCCATCTCAAGTTCTTTTTCCTGTCCACTCCCACCCAAATCACTATTTCTTCTGATATATGCCTGTCCTGCATGTGCTCAGTCTATAGTTCAGACTTGTTACATACCTGACGAAGGGCTCAGTGTGTCCAGAAAGCTTTCATAATCTTACCAATTACAGCTGGTTCAACAAAGACCTCATCTGAACCACTTGTCTCCAGCTCTCACCTTTGTCTCTCCAGCTCTCACCAGCTCTCATCTGTCTCCAGCTCTCACCTTTGTTTATGAGAGAGACAGAGAAAAAGAGAGGGAATGTGTGTATAAGTGGAGGGGTGGTGTCAGGGAATGTTTGTGAGGATGTACCTGTGTGTGTGTGTGTAGGGTGAGTGTGTGTGTGTGTGTGTGTGAGAGAGAGAGAGAGAGAGAGAGAGAGAGAGAGAGAGAGAGAGAGAGGAGTTTATAGGTGTGTGTGAGGGTATGGGGTGGCCGGGAGGCAAGGAGGTGAGAGAGTTTTTGAGGGGATGAGATGAATGCTTGTGAGGGGTGAGTGTATTAGGAGTGAGACAACATGTGTGAGGGGTGAGTGTGTAAGACAGTGTGTAAGGGTGAGGAGTGAGACAACATGTGTGAGGGGTTGAGTGTGTAAGAGAGTTTGTGAGAGAGTGAGTTTGAATGCACATGTGTGAAGAGGTGAATGTAGAGGAGTCGTTGGGAGTCATGGCGTGAGGGTCTGTGTATATGTGGGTGTGTTTGTCGGTGTGTACTTTTGTGACGGGTGAGTGTGGTTGCAGGAGAGAGAGAGAGTGTGAGAGTGCGTGCATGTGTGTACAACGGAGCAGAAATGGGAAGGCAGGTGGGTGAGCAAGGGGTGCAGAAAAGAGAGAGTGACAGAACGCCAGGCAGGCTCTGGGGCTGCTACAGGGAGTCCCGGCTCTTTAATCTGCCCACGAGTCTGGAACTTTGAAGTCTGCAGCTTTGCTAAGGCAGCAAGTGAAATTAACTTCTGTTCAAAGCATTGTTTGATGGTGAGGGTCTCTCTCTCTCCCTCTCTCCCTCCCTCTCCCTCTCTCTCTTCCTCCCTCTCCCCCAGTGGGACATGGCAGCCCAATTTCTCTCTCATCTTTGACTGACAGGCCAGAGCTTTAAACAGGGGTGTAACACGAGGGAGTGACCCTCCCACACCTTCTCCATGCCCTCCAAGCCCCAAAGGTGCACACTTCTTGTCCCTCCGAGCTAACATCTCTAGACTCGGTTTGTTTCCTGGTAAGAAGGTAGGGGGTGCTGTGGGGGAAGGGACAGGAAATGTGAGGCGGTGAGACAGGAGGCAGCACTGGGTGGCCAGATACCCCCGCGCATTTCACTTCCTGTCCCTTCCCTCTCCCTCCTCACCTCCAGGCCCAGTTTGCTTCCTGGAGAGAAGGGGGGGCTGTGGGGGAGGAGAGGGAAGGGACAGCCTTATTCCCGTGCAACCCCCCCCCCACACACACACACACACACACCTCTGGCAGGTGGATCTGGCAGGTGGATCTGTCTGGTCTGGGGTACCCCCTCCCTCACGCTACACTGCACATGCAAACCGGGTCCCCCTGTACCTCCCTGAAGTCAGGACTCCAATTAGCCAACCAGAGTGGATGTGAAATTTGGAATTAGTCTAGGATCTCTCTTTGCATTAATGCTGCCTGGGTACGGAGAGAGGCGAGGACATCCCAGGGTTAATTGTGACAGTGTAGGGCTTCGAGCATGTGCGTGCCTGCGTGTGTGTGTGACAGACAGACAGACAGACAGACAGACAGACAGAGACTTAGAGAGAAGACTCTGTGTGCACGCGTGAGAGAGACAGAGGCCATTTATTTTTAAACTAGATGTTCCCATGCATGGACACCTAGCATCCACTGTTTGAATGTGGAGGTGTGCGGGCACACACTCCCATGACCCATGCACCTCCACTCATCTCCACCCACTTCCACCCATCCTCCACTCATGGAACAACCCGTGAAAAGGCAGGTTGCTCTGTGAGTGGAGCTGGGTGTAGAGGGTATGCACCTGTCTGCACCCTCCCCCCATGCAACCCCCACGCATGGCCCCCACCACACACAGACCCGGTCCACCCAACCCCAAACCCCATCCATTTAAAAATGGCCAGAGACAGAGATTAGAATAGTAGAATCAACGAATCTTATCGTTCAAAGGGACCTCCAGAGTCATCTAATCTAAGCCCCTGCTTGGATGCAGGATGTGACTGCAGCTATGCCAGTCCCAACAGATGGCTGTCCAACCTCTTTTTGAAAACCTTCAGTAATGGGGAACCTACAAGGTCCCTAGGCAACGTGTTCCATTGCTGGACAACTCTTATTGTTAGGAAGTTTTCCCTGATATTTAACGGATGTAATGTGGCCCATTGTTTCTAGTCCTGCCCTCTATAGCAATGCAGAACAGTTGCTTGCCATCTTCTTGATAGCCCTTTAGATATTTGAAGATTTCTATCACATTGCTCATTTCTGTTCAGCTTGTGATCAAACACAATGCCTAGAACCTTCTCACACGTGTGTGTGTGTGTGTGTGTGTATGTGTGTGTGTGTGTGTGAGAGAGAGAGAGAGAGAGAAAGAAAGAAAGAAAGAAAGAAAGAAAGAAAGAAAGAAAATTCTTCACACCTGAGCTCTAACCCTGACCCCCCTCCTCTGTTCTATCCCACTCTAACAGTGCCTGAACGAGGCAGGGAGAGATAGCTGCGCAATTGCTCTGTAGCGAGCATTGACACATGTGGATTTCTTTTCACTTTTTTCTGTTGCCCCTTTCCCGCATGTCTTGGCAGGTAGTTTCTATTCAAGGAACATGAAGACGCTGGAGGGTGCGACACTGGAAATTAACCCTTGGAAATTGTTACGCTGTGTTTCTCAGGGTTGGCTGCCTCACTTTATAGCATATTTTACTATTATTTAAAATCCAGCTGTTACATCACTACCCCTTCCCCAAAATCTACTTTGATAGAGGAATTTTTTTTTAAAAAACCAGTTCATACAACTGACACCTTACAGGAGACAAAGCAGCCAGCTTCCCCATTAAGAAGAATTGACTGCTGTTTCTGCCCAGCTCTGAACACAAAAAGGGTTCTTTTAGAGATGAATTCAAGTGCAGCCTAGGACTCCAGGAAGCGTAGGTTGAGGACAGCGTTCAGCACCCTGGTCAGCTCCCGGGAGCCTGGGTCTGGGCTGGGGTCCGTGTGTTGTCTCCCTGCACACCAGGACAGCTGGGAGCAAAACGCTGAGATATGTGTGTGCGCGCTGCTGCCGGGGGGAAGCTCTGGGGTCCCCGGCCCCTTTGCTGGACATTCTCTGGAGGGGTAGGGGGGATACAAATATTCGTCTGCTCTGACGCACATGTTCAGTCTTCGGCTCGGATCAGGGAGCGAAGGGCTTTATCCACGCAGCCGGGGGGAGCCTTGATGATGGGAACTGTAATGATTAGATTTAGTTCAGATTAAGCTTTCAGGGCAAACAAGAGATTTAAATTATAGATCCGGTGGCGTTTGGGGCGCGGTTTCTTTAGGATTCTACTTTGACTTTGCTGCTCATTCCCTGAATTCTTAAATAACCCTTTTTAAGTAAAAGAAGGAAGCCCATGATTTATTTATTATTAATTATTACTGTTGTTGTTGTTGTTGTTGTTTTGTTGACATAAGAACATGAAAGTGCTATACTGGGTCTGACCTAATATCATCATCATCATCATCATCATCATCATCATTTATTAAAAGACGTGACCTTAGGTCATTGCCCAGCAATACAAAAAGGAAAAAAAAAACAACATACATAAAAGAGTTCAAAGAAAATAATAAACTGTCCTACTCACACAGTGGAAGGAAATACTTTTCACCTCTAAAAAGGACTAATAAAGTCCAACAATAACCATTAATAATCAAGAGGATAATATAACCAAATAAGCAGTAAATAAAATATAATATATAATATAATATAATAGGGCCGTCACTTCCCCAGTCATTTTACACACAGGGATTCGTTGCTACTTTCCCTTAGAGTACTCCTCCCTTCTTGCAGCTCTCAGTAACTGTACTGATAGCTGGATTTAAATACCTATCTGGGGTAGCGGCCAATCCTACCAACTCACCCTACCCTATTTACTCATAAGCACTCAACCATCTTAGGAATAGCCTAAAGAAGGCCATATCCACCTACTACCCTACCATAGCTCCGTAGGGTCAATCATCTAAGTAAACAAGCACTCAGAATTCGCCTTGCCCTTCCCGGGGCTTATATAATAATAAATTATTTATTATTATTATTATTATTATTATTATTATTATTATTATTATTATTATTGCCCCTTTTAAATTTATTTTCTTTTAAATCTGTATATTGGACAAATTGCGATTTCTTTCCCTTATGTCGGTGGCACATTACATCCCTGTGGCTCTTTTTCTTTGCTTGTTTCTTTACATCACAGTCTATAAAAGTGCAGAGAGACCTCTGCTAATAAGAACTCAGGAAAACATTTTTTTAAGGGGGGTTGCAAAATTCGTTGCAATATTTGCACCAAAAAGGTAGCTTGGGAAAAACACAAATTAATTTCACTTTTTTATTATTATTTGTTTGTTTTTAAATACAAAGGGCTAGAGAAAAAGGTCAGGCAAAAAAGGGGAGGCGGGGTAATTAAACATCTTGTAAATATTTATAACTGGTTCAGTCCTTACCCATTAAAATCAATGTGAGTTTTGCCATTGTTGGACTCAGAATTGCAACCAATAGGAATAAATACCTGAAGCTGCTTCTTAGACGGACAGAGGGGGAATGGATGGACTCTCGTGACTTCAGATTTAATAGTTATCTTACCAGCTCCTGACTACCTGGTTTGGAAGGGTCGGGAATGGAGATATGTGCTGGTTTAATCCATACCAGTTTAGAGCGAAACCTGGCAAGTAGAGATTGAATCCAATTGCTTGAGACTTGAGGGAGGGGGAGGAGACTTGAATGTTACAGCCGAGGAGAGAGAGAGAGAGAGAGAGAGAGAGAGAGAGAGATCCAAATCACTTGCCCTGGAGAGTCACCCTATGGAAGCCTGTAGGGCAGATAGAGAATGACAGAGAAAGAGGGTGGGTGACAGTGTGTGTCGAAGCATGTGATACAGAGAGAGAGAGAGAGAGAGAAAGAGAGAGAGACTACTCAACACACCGCAGCCCTCACTTCCACAAACATTTAGAAGCCCCCCCCCCCGTTTCTGATATCTGAATTCTTGCTTAAAGGCAAAGTGAGCCCCAATCTCTAGCGCTGCCGCGTTACACAGCCAGCCCGCTGCTTTCCGCTGCGGAGAGCGGCTGGACGCGGTTGTCCTCAGGGACATGCCCGTCCACGGTCCAACTGTCCCCCTCCCTCCAGGGGGGTTCCAGAAGTCGGTGGATCTGTGGGTCAGACGATTTGGGAGATTCACGAGTGACCCTTCCCCCCAGCTCACTTTCAAGTAGTTTGACTGCGGGGCCAAACCCGCCCCTGGAACCGGCGTGGGGCAGCCCTCACCTTGCTCGCCAGGACCAGGGGCCAGTGCCTGGAGGGCGAATCGCCCGGCGCTGCTGGAGCCGCTTCCCCTACGTGGAGCCGCGCGGCAGCGGCTGGCGAGCTTTCTCATGTAGATTTCCCTTTAACACCTTCCAAACAAAGGCAAATGGGGGCAGTGCCGCGCTGGATCAACACTCAGTCATTAGTGGGCGGCGGGGGGAGCTCCTCCGGCAAAACGCCCGGGGGGTGGGAATCCGCTCCCTAGTCCAGCTAACAAAGCTGTACAGCTGTGAAGGGGATCCCCCACCATACACAAACACACACACGTTTGCACACATAGACACACACATACACATCCCACACATGCACACAGACGCCTATGCAAACACATGTGCGCTCACACACATATACACAAGCAGTCACATACACACACAAACACGCATATGCACACAGACACATGCACACACATACATGCCGAAGTAAAAGCATATACACTAATAAATATACACACATATACAGAAATATACGCATACACACAGACACAAATAGATTCTTGCATGCATGGACACACCCATATGCACACACAAACACACACGTGTGCAAGGATGCATACACAAATACACAGATGCACACATATACACACATACACATACATACAGACACACACATAGGCATATACAGGTAGGCACAGGCATATACAGATACAAACACATACACATGTATACACACACACAAATAGACCCACACACACACACATACACACTCACACACATACTCAGGACATTTTAAGTGCTTAGCTCAATTGTTGTGTTGTGTATTTTTTCCCGCACTCATCTTTTGCACTCGGACACTGATCTGGTTTATTTTTAAATAAACCACCAAAACGAAGGGATTCCAGGATTGGAGGGGCTGGGGGTGTGTGCTCGTGAATGTGTGTTCGTGTGTCTTGGTGTGTTCGACCGGCCAGATTGAGTACCCCAAAGCCAACCCACCAATCCCAGATAAACGGCAGCTCCGGTCCAATCAAATGATCGACCCGTGATGGAATCAATGTTGGTGTAAATCAATAGTGGGGAGGGCGGTTTGGGAGAGGGGGAAGCGGAAGGCACTGGGAGCCCACCCGGAGGTGCTTGGGAGGCGGTTGGAACCACGATCCTGTCTCGCAGGAGGCTTGGGAAGCCGCTTCTCAACCCCGGTCCCCTCCACTGCCCCCCTCCTTTACGGTTCCACCAGCAGTTCAGGATCTGGGCCTCTCGCTGTGACACCCCCACCACCACCAAGGCTTGAGCTGCGTGGGGGCCTGGGAACGTGTGATTCGGGCAAGGAACCGAGACCACATTAGGGCCGCTGATCCCTAATGAGGGAGGGAAGGGTGAGGGAGGGAGTCTCCTCTGCTGCTACCGGGTGGAGGGGAAGGGACATTTGATGGCTGCATTAAAGGGGACACGCCTTAAGAAACGGCACTGGGACCGTGATTCACAAACGCTTTGTGCATCCAAGTGGTTTGTGGAGGGCGGCTCGAGACAGAAAAGGCGTGGGGGTCCCCTAAATTACGGTGTATATCGCCACGGGGCTCCGTGCTAGGTGCGCGTGAGCTTGTGTGACACACGCAGGAGCATACTTAGCAGTATCTATAAGTACATATAGTATATATACATAGATGACGCTAGTGTGTGTATATAAACTTATGTGTGTATTATAGTCACACATATACAGTGTACAGTTATAGTTAATATATAGTATTGACTCGTGTGTGTGTGTGTGTGTGTGTGTGTGTGTGTGTGATATTCGTTGTATACATGTAGTTATAGTCAAGATGTATTAAATAAACTCAGTACACAGAAACGGTTTATAAATATTATATATTTAGTGTGCGTACACCTACAAATATTTATGTATTTATATCACGTATTTCATGTTATACAGTATATGTCAGAAATGTACTTATTATAATATGATATGTATTGTATGTAATATTTGTGTATTTAAATATTACATATCAGACCCGTAGCTAAGGAGAGAATGGTGGAGACATTATTACCCCTCCTAGAAATAAGACCTGGTCCAGGGTTTCGCTCTCATTTTCTTAGTCTAAAGAAATTTCCTCCCACCACCACATGCAATCTTCCCCCGTACATGTTCCAGTGTCCCAGCTACGGGCGTGTGTATGTTGCATATTGCATATTATATATGAGCATATTACATGCACCTATTGCAATTCATATTTGTGTATGGAGGTGGGAGTACATACACACTCACACACATTCAATGTACATAAATATGAATTGCAATAGGAAGCGTGTAATATGCTGGTGCTCATATATAATACAGACACACTTATTCACATAAGAGAAATCTGTTTCCTTTTAATCGAGAGAGAGAGAGAGAGAGAGAGAGAGAGAGAGAGAGAGAGTCTTTCTCGGGATGAATAATCATCCATCCCTTAATGCTTGCAGTTTTCCCACCGCGGCTTCTTGTGAGTCTTCCCCATCACACACACACACAGGAGTTGACTCGAGTGTATATATTAGCGCTTTCCCCTTCCCCAAATAAACAACGCCAGCCCGCCAGCAATTTCTCTCCTGGATCCATGCCGATATTTATTTGAAAAAAGTGATAGCGCGCATCCGATTCTGACACCCCTAATCAAGCAAGTTAAGTCCCGCCGCCCGCCTTGCTCTTCTTAAACCTACTGATCGCATTTAATTTCCTTCTCTCTGGCGCCCATTCTTCAGCCTTGCGCCTCCCCCAACGAGTCCGGGCTGGTGCGTCCACAGTGGGTCTCCTTCCCCCCCCCCCCCCCCCCCCCCCCCCCCCTTCTTCCAGAGATCTCTGCCGCTCGGGGGAACAAAAGAAGGAGGAAAATTAGAAGAGAAATCAGCTGCCCGTTGACTTTTTTTATTATTATTATTTTGCTCTCTGGTGACGGTATTTCTCACCGGCTGCTCCGTTCAGAATCTCCCACTTACTGAGACAATTAACTAACAGGCTTGGGGAGACTGGATCACGCTTTCCTTTCCCAAGACGCTCGAAAAGGAAAACAAGGAAGGGAAATTGGGCTGCATTCCTAAACAGGAAGAATGCCGATCTGTGGTCACTCTGGCTAAGCTGCTTGGATCCAGGGTCATTTAGAAGACAAACGCTTCAGATTCTGGACGTGACCCATAACCCACTTACTCCGGAGGGTTTAAATAGGACTACTCCGGAGTAAGTGGTTTGTGGGTAGCGGCCCTAGGATCCCAGTCAGCTCTGATCAAGTCCCTTCCCCCAAAGCCCGAACATAGCAACCCCCTCTGCTGTCATTCTATTCCCCAAGCGCTGCCCTTGGAATCACACATGTCCATATGCAATAAACAAAAGCACGTGTGAGTCTGTGAGGTGCTCTGAGTCCCTTGCGTGAGCCTGTGCGGACACTGTGTCACAATTTGTGAGGGTGTGAGATTGCCTATTTGCCATCAAAACGTGTCTCGGGTAAGGGGAGGGGGCATTTTGTGCTCTAGGGGAAGAGTGTTGTTATTAGCGTGCGTGTTGTGTTATTGAGTGTGCACACGTGTGGGTGCAGTGTGTTTACTTTGGGGGGTGTAGGTAAATTATTTTGGCTTTGAGAAGTGTGGCAGTGTGTGCGGTGTTATTGTTTGGTTGGGTGTTGTTTTATTTTGTTTTTTTATATATACCGCTGCATGTGGTTTGCTATTGTTAGTATTTGGTTCTGAGACAGTATGAATATTGCATATACGTGTGTGTGTTCGTTTTGTGTGATATACACACACAAAACCAAGAATACACGCCTATGAACAACTAAACTCATACATGTATATTTATATAAAAACAAAACAATAGTGTACTACACACATGAATATAAAATAGATGTTTTGTTTTGGTGTGTACATAAGCAAGCGTTGTTGTTTGGTTCTCTGTGGGAATGTGTGTGCCTGTGTGCCTTGCTGTTTTGATTTTGTGGGCAAAGTGTGCATGTTGTATTTTTATTTTCGTTTTTTGTTTTGTGTGGGAATGTACAAAACTATGTATTATTCTTCTGTGTGAGGGTGTGTATATGTGTGTATTATTGTTTTGATTTGTGTAGGGAAATGCGTGTGCACGTTTTGCTTTGTGTATATCACTGTGGTGCACATATGTGTGTTTTGTGTGGGAATGCATATATGTGTGTTTGCTTTGCATTGTGTGCTACTGTGTGTGTGTTGCTGTTTTGTTTAGAAACTTTTGTGTGTTGTAGTGTTGTGTGGGAACCTGTGTTTTTGTAGTTTTGCATTGTGTGGGAAAGTATACCTGTTTTGTTTTGTATAGAAATATGTGTTTGTGTGGGCATGTATGTATCCCTGCATTATTATTATTTTCTATGTGTGTGTGTGTGTGTGTGTGTGTGTGTGTGTGTGATTGTTTTGTGTGAAAATGTGTTTCTATACATCTTTGTCTTTTTGGTTTGCCTTGTATGGAGGAGAAAACAAAACAGCAACACACACACAAACATTAACACACAAAGCAAAGTGCTCTCTCACTATATATATAGTGTGTGTGTGTGTGTGTGTGTGTGTGTGTGTGTTATTGTTTTGAGTGTGCGTGCGTATATACATATGTGTGTGTGTGTGTCTGTCTGTCTGTCTGTTTGTTTTGTGTAGGGATGTAGAGATGTGGTTATAATTATTTGTGTGTGCACTATGTTATTCTGTGCGTGTGTGTGCATGCGTGCGTTTATTTTGGCTTGGTTTGTGTGGTGATGCCTAGATGGGTCTGTTGCTATTTGCAAGTGTGTGCGGTGTTGTTGCGTGTATATGGCGTGGTGGTTTTTTTTTTGTTGTTGTTTTTAATCGCGGCTTTCCCAGCTGCCTTCCCTTTAACCCTGGTATTAATTTAGGACAGAACTCTTTAAATGCCCCCGTAATGCATTCAGACGCTGTTGGAGGTTTATCTTTTTGTACCGTAGGTTATATTTACACCCAAAACAAAATAATTACACTTTTGTTGGAGAGAGAAAGCTGGTGATTAGACTTTGGCTCTTTGCAGCAAAACACTTTCTCAGTGGTACACCAGTACGATTTTTCACGGCTGACTGAAATCAAAGGGAGGCAGTAATGAATCCGGTGAGCAATTTAAATTTACAATTTGTAACGCAGCCACTCAGAAAGAGCCCTATAGCCCCGCCAGCAGAGCCTTGCTGCGTTTGTTTAATGTTAAAAACTCCACTGGCCCCCTGATTATTATTTTTTTCAGAGGAAGGGAGGAGATTTTAATGATGAAAATCATGCAAAAATGTGTGTGTGTGTGTGTGTGTG
>QEPC01014392.1:47332-83240 GCA_003113815.1 Sphenodon punctatus | reverse complement strand
CCCCCCCCCTTCCATGGTAGAAGGGGTCGCAGAGAGAAGCATTGAACCTGGGGGGTGGGGGGCGGGTAGGGAAAGGGAAGCCACAGAAGCAAATGAGGGTTTTTATCTGCTCCTTGCAGATGCTGATTGCCCAGTCAAGGGAGACTGCATATTTATTCCCCGCATTACCAGTCAAAATAAACACCCGGTGACATCTAGGTAATGGACCCGGGATCTGAAGAGGACGTGTTTAATATCGGCAAAGGATAACTTTGCCTGCTAAAAGAAAGAAAGAAAGAAAGAAAGAAAGAAAGAAAGAAAGAAAGAAAGAAAGAAAGAACTCTGGTCACGATCAACAAACCATTTACTCCGGAGTAGTCCCACTGAAATCCCATTGAAGCCTGCAAGGAGTAAGCGGTTTGTGAATCCCGGCCTCTGAGAGAAGTTCTCTGTCATATCTGCATGGGTTTACCTATAGCGAATCCAGATAAAAGTATACAATCAGGGGTGTGAAAAAACGAATTAGTCCCGTGTTTCTGTTCCCTGGATGGGTTACATGTCACCCTGTATATTGATGTATCGAGATAATAGATAACGGTGTATGAGTTGATAGGTAAGAATGCGGGAGTGGATAAATATTGTTATTTTATATGGAGGTGTATATGAGGGAACGTTAGTGTGAGAGCACAAATATTGTCTGCGTCTATGTTACATGATTGTGTGTGTGTGTGATATTTATATCGATTTAACCAAACATGTACTAGACATGGAGAAAGGCGATCTATAATTTAGATGGGTCTGTGACTAAACGAATAAATAAAGTGTATGTTTGGATAGTTGTGGGCGGTGTGATAATGATATTATAAACACTATATAATTAGATTATAGCTACTAACACGCACACATAAACACACCCTTTACTCTTTCATTCTCCTGCCCTGGCCTTTTCTATTTTACATCAGGTATAATCCCGTCGAAATAAGCTTCTGCAGATAGAAATGAAAATACAATAAAGATTCCTACTCGGTGGATGCACTCCACAAACCACTTACTCCAGAGTAGCCGCATTGAGACCCGTAGGCTGGAGTAAGTGGTTTCAGTGGCTAGTGGCTCCTGTGTTTATCTGTAGTGTATGCTCACATTTCTGTGTATATTCTCCATGCACCGACATGCTGGTTTCCTTCCACATCCCTTTTGCAGTGGGATAGAACCCTTCAGTCGCTTAAACGGACATACAAGTGACACTGTTCTAAAAAGACATTTCTGCCGCCCTCCCCCCCCCCCCTTGTATTTCTCCGACACTCCAAGGAACAAAGGAGATTGGGGGGGGGGGCAGGCGTGGACAGTGGGACTGGCTCTCCCTGGAGGGTATATGGGGTGCTTGGTGCTAGCACCTAGGAAATGGGTCTGCTCCTGCAGATCAAATTCAATCTCTCTCTCTCTCTCTCTCTCTCTCTCTTACACACAAACACACACACACACACACACACACACGCCACGCTGCCAGGACTGATTCCTATCTTTCCGGCCTCTCCTGTGGAACCCTTCCCTTGGGTCGGGAGGATAGAGGGGAAGGGAGCCTCAGCGCACGGACTGGATTTCTCTCCTGCTAAATCCAAGCGCTGTGCGCACCTCTTTCCCTTCTGTACTAATCTCCCCTGGCAGGGGCTGGTTATTCCCGCGGGCGGTGCCGGTTGGGGGGAGATTCACCCGACCCGAGGCCGGTGTGTATCTGTAGCCTTGAGAGGGAGCCTGGAGACCCAGCCAGCCCCCACGGCGGAGTGCCCTGGGGAGCCCAAGGGGGCTGGTGCGCTTCTCAGAGCGCAGAAAGAGTAGAGCTGTTGGATGGGAATTAGAGCTCGCAAGCACGGGGGAAGCTCAGATCCCGGTTGCCTTGGAGTCAAGGGACAAAAATCCCCTGCTCGGTTCCACGGGGCCACAACCCTAACCTCCTGGGATAGATGCTCGGCGGCTGTTGGGGAGAGAGATGCTGGCGGGGCGCTGATACAATTGCTGGAGGTGCGGTGCGGCTAACTGCAGCCGGGAACAGGCAGCGCGAGATACCCCCCCCACACACACACACACACACATACATGTAACGGGCATCGCTCTAGGGCACCACCTCGTCACCCTACACACACTGGGTGGAGGCACAAAACTCTTGCCAAATGAATGAAAAAGGGGGGGCATGGAGGCCAAGGCATTTTAGGGTCCGATTGCAATTTTTTCGTTGTGTATTAATATATAAACATAGTATGTATATCTTATTTGTGTATGTGTCTTAACTATCTCTGGAGGGGATGTAGTATATATTTTGTACACAATACAGTGTGTGTGTGTGTGTGTGTGTGTGTGTGTGTGTGTGTGTGTGTGTGTGTGTGTGGTTACATTTATATGTATGTCATAATAATATGTTTACGTGGGTGTATTTATATGTTTATATACATAGTCTGCATGAGTCATATGTGTATGTGTGTCTTAAATGTATGTGCGTGTAGTCACATATTTATATACAACCCATAGTGTGTGTACATAATGTGTGTGTGTCTTAAATACATGTGTGTGTTATATGTATTTATGTATTGAGTTTTCACTCATTGCCACCAATGAGGAAAACGCAGTGAATACACTCACACACTCACACACACACACACACACACACACACACACACACTACTTACCCTATACATATAGGAAATAACACACACTATATAGTGTGTGTGTGTGTGTGTGTGTGTGTGTGTGTGTGTGTGTGTGTGTGTGTGTGAGTGAGTGAGTGATATGGAGAGAGAGAGAGAGAGAGAGAGAGAGAGAGAGAGAAGAATTCATCAAGGAATTTCCTCAGGGCAGTGTGTGTGTGTGTGTGTGTGTGTGTGTGTGTGTGTGTGTGTGTGTGTGTGTGTGTGTGTGTGTGTGTGTGTGTGTGTGTGTGTGTGAGTGAGTGAGTGAGTGATATGTCTCTATATGTGTGTGTCATTTGTGTTCATATTTGTATGTTGTGTGTGTGTATATATGTGTGTCGTTTGGGTTCTCCTGTCTTCTATGCACATTTATGTGTACACCTAGAGAGGTCTATGCACCCACATAAAATTTAGATTCAAAATTGGTTGGGCCAGTGAAAAACCTCAGCTCTATAACTGTTTTTTTCAATATCCTAATGCATCAATTTATGGCCTATAGTTTCCCAAAGCAGCGAGTTTTTGTTATTTGTCGCTGCATTCCATAGAATGCGGTCAATTTACTGTGGACTACTCCATAGAGAGCTTACATTCCAGACTTAAAAATCCAGGCCATTCGCCCTTGTCCTGAGATATATTCCCGGCACAAAAATATCCCGAGTTTTCGTTTTGTTTTCTTTTCCTTTCAGGGGCAAAAAATAGTATGGATTCCGTCTGCTGCCAGGGAATAGACGTGGGTTGGAGGAGAAGCATTAATGAGTATCGACTTTAAACACAAGTTCCAGAATTTCCACAGCGCTAATATTTGGGAATTTGCCTATTGACACGCAAGCCAGGGCTAGGGTTTCCTGAAGACTCTTGCAAGCGAAAGAAAGAAAGAAAGAAAGAAAGAAAGAAAGAAAGAAAGAAAGAAAGAAAGAAAGAAAATACCTGAAATAAACAAATAAACCAAACTTCCCCACAAGGAAACCGGCAGGCGTGGCCCCTCGCAGAATCGGAGTTTTCCGGAACCTGCCAAGATGAATTTCTGGAGGAACCAAGAGTGTAAACTCCCTAAATGTCCCCCAACTTCTAGCGCTTCTCCCCCATCTCTGGAAGGCGCTGGGCTAGACTGCGGGGATCCATTCATGGTAGACAAGTGATCCCTTCTCTCTGACGCGGGTTGTGGGCCCGGTCCCTGCAGCCTCTCCCAAATGTAGCTGTGAAAACAGGCGCCTCCTGCCCCGCCCTGAATGAAGTGGTAAACTAAACATTGGGAGCCCAGGCCATTAGTACCCGCTTTGTGCCACACTTGTCAGCTCCTCCCATCCCGGGAGGCGAGGGGAGAAACTTAATCTCTCCGCGCTATATGGCCCCTTGCATGACAAAAAGCGGGAGAGCTGAAGGACAGGCCTGCCCTCTACCCCAAACACCCAGTCACAACCACAGTCACCCAGTTCCTGCCAGGAGACCGGCCATCGGCAGAGCGCGGGGGACAGCACCTGTCTACCGAACATGCCCATTGCTTCTCAAACTTGCGGAGATCCCCCGCCTGCATAAACCGGGCTCCGGGAGGGAAACACAGAGGCAAGTGACCTGGATGGGGATGCGGTGTATGTATCATATATAATAATGGTGTATACACACACACACACACACACACACACACACACACACACATATATAATAATGGTGTGTGTACATACATACATACATACATACATATCGGTCCATTCCATCCAACCTCTCTATTATCTATTATCTCTTTATTCTTTCTTTCTTTCTTTCTTTCTTTCTTTCTTTCTTTCTTTCCGTCTATCTGCCTACCTATCTGTCTCTGTCTATCTCTATAGTTCTAACTATCCATCCATCCCCACGATACTGTAGTTCAGATCTGCTCGCTCGCTCTCTCCTCCCCACTTTAGGACAACCCCCACTTTCCCTCGCACATATTTTGACCCTACACATTAAAGGTCAGCCCAGTCCAGCACAGCCTCAGTCCCAGCCACTACGTTTACTACAAAGTGACCAGGTAATTTTAAAGTCCGCTGCATCTGAAATTAAAGAGAAAAAGAAAGCCAGTGTACACCTGAATAGCAGCGCGGGGAAGAGGCTGCTTGGGTCAGAGGGACTCGCTCTCTCCTCGCCCCTTCCCCCTATCCTTACCTTGACTCTGCTTCCCAAGACGCTGGAAGTTGATGACTTTCAGTAAATAACAATTAACAAAAGCAGGCGGATGTCCCCCGCGCCCCTCCCCCCAGAATAGAATGACAAAAGCCAGCGAGCTTGCTGGGGGTGGGGGGGAGAGATTACCTTTGCAGAGAGGCAGGACATACCAGGGAACTTCGCGTCGCTTTTCTTGGGAGACAGCTCCTCACCTCCTCCCCCAAGACTGTGGCCTAAACTCTCCCCTGGACCTGATGGCTTCCTGCAGTTCGCTCGACAAAAGAGCAAGCATCGCGATCACCTTTGCTGCCCATGCAAAGAGCATTAAGCTGCTTCACTGTTGAGCTAAGCAGCGATGGCTTTGCAGTTGCCCTGTCCTCCCAAATTCTGCTTTCCCCCCTCTGTGTGCCTCCCAAGAAAGTAAAACTGTACTCCCACAAAAAAATCTATAGACCTCACCCCAGCAAACCAAAGGAAGGTAAATACTCACTTAGACTCGGCACCAGGTAAAATCTACTACTCAACAATAGTGATGCCTTGTTTTTTTCCCTCTGTGCCAAGCACCAGGCTGGAGCCAATTTAGATATGCTATAAATTAAGAGGTTGCCATGGACACCGCTTTCCCATTGGCCCCCGGCTGCTCTACGTGCGGGGAGACGTCACCAAATCTGAATAAGGATGCGCGAATTACTAAAGCCGGTAGACAAAGCTGGGGATGGGAACAGCGTGAAAGTGGAGCAAAAGTCCGGGGCCGGCTACCCAAAAGCCGGGAAAGGAAGAGAGGGGGCTTGCTGGTTTTTCATCACCTCGCTAGCTTGGCTTGGAAGGATGCTGCTGCCCACGGCGAAGAGGCTTCCTTAATGCTCCAAGGCGCTTGGAAAGCCGGTTGCGCGTAAAAGGGGAATATTGTGCCAAGGCGGTAAAAGGCGGATAACTGTGCCAATTTCGCGTGGCTTCCCACATCAACCTGCTTTGGAGGGGGGTGTTTGTAAGGGGGACCCCAGCCAAGTCCTCTGCCGTCCCGACCCCTGAAGGGAGCTTGTTGTGCTGCCGTGTCCCCTCCCTCCCCCCTATTTTAAGGCTGGGGGGTGCCTTTGCCTTGACCATTTTTGTGTGTGTGCGCGCGTCTCCTTCCCCGGCTGAGGTGATGATGGTGCATTGTGCAGGTTGCGAGCGGCCCATTCTGGACAGGTTCCTGCTCAACGTTTTGGACAGAGCATGGCACATCAAATGCGTTCAGTGCTGCGAGTGCAAATGCAACCTGACCGAGAAGTGCTTCTCAAGGGAAGGCAAGCTCTATTGCAAGAACGACTTCTTCAGGTAAGGAGAGGGACTCCAACCCCCAAGCGGGGAATCTCGCTTGGAGAGGCGAGGTTTTTCCTACACAGGCTCCCTTGCTTCCCATCCCCCAGCAGCCAGGGGCTAACCGAACTGGGCCGCGATCCACAAACCATTTACTCCGGAGAAATCCCGAGGACTTCCGTGGGACCGGAGTAAGCGGTTTGAGATCGAGGCCATTGGATTCCATTTCAGAGTATGGGGCGCGCTTCCTTTTTTTTGCAGAATTGGAATTATTACTATCACACACACATACACACACACCCTCCCGAGGCTCCATACAGCCCCCTTCCAAAATCCCCACGCCACCCAAGCGGGGGATTTTAGGAAGCGTCCAGATGCACAAATCCCCCAGTTTCAATGGGCCTTGAAATCCGCAGGCTCTTGCTACCTAGTTCCGCCCCCCACTCCTTTTACTCTGGTTCTGATTCTCAGCATCTTCCATAAGGATGGAAGAGGATCTCAGCGGCCGGGAGTCTCCTGTCCTCTCTCTGTCACCCAGGAATGAGCTTAGGGTTTTGATACAAACCCACAATAATAATATTGAAAACCGAGAGATGGGATCCCGTTGCAAGGACTTGTAAAATGTAGGGCTAGATAGATGTTAGTATAAGGGGCACACCGAAATCACATCAATAAGAACATTTATTAGTATATATCTAGATAGTGAAATTATATAGAGATGGAGACAAAGTAGTTCAGATGATCTCTTTTATTGGACCAACAGCTGTTGGGGAAAATATGCAAACTTTCGGGCCAAAAATTACATCACTATATGGGCATATATTGAATACATGTCAGTGTAAATTGTTTATTAAGTACACAACTATATATGCTCAAAATACTTGGTAGATGCTTAAAATGACTGATATGTAAATGTCCATAAGCATAGAAACAGCTGCTTCATTTACCTCAATCTAAACGTTTCCAAGTACATAGATACTTAAAGTCCTTAAGAATATGGAGTGTACACTTGAATATTTTAGTGTAAATGTATATAATAATATGAACAGATGTACTAATTATGAGTTAGATAAATACTGATAGATTAATTGACTTACCTATATTGGATATCCCCTGCAATGATTCGAATAGAAATATTTATATGCATCTAATTAGAGGTGCGCCGACTACTTAAGCATATTGGATGTACACTGAAATTACTTCAATAAAAGTGAGTGTAGGTATATAACGATAGATTCTTAAATTGCTTTTGGCTATTGGACATACACCGACATTACTTCTATATAAGCGACTATATGTATATAGCCATAGGTGCTTAAATTACTTAGGCATATTGAATATACACTGAAATTTCTTCAATATAAAATTTCTTCAATATATATTGCAATTTCTTCAATATATATAGCCACTTATATTGAAGAAATTTCAGTGTATATCCAATATACCTAAGTAATTTAAGCACCTATTGTTATATATATAACCATAGATGCTTCAGTTACTTAGGTATATGGATATCTACTTAAATGGCCGAAATATAGATATTTGCAAGCATATAGGTAAAATATTGGAGTCTACACTTACTTATTGCACTACTACTTCACTTAAATATTTCAGTATAAATGTTTATAAATATATAAATACAGAAGTTTAAAATTAGTAAAGTGTATTAGGTATATATTTAGATTACTTAAATGTAAACGTTTACACGTGTATAAATATAGATCCTTAAATATGTTGTCTGCTATCCACAAAGCACTTACTCCGGAGTTAGCCCCAGCTTCAGTGGAGTTACTCCGGAGCAAGTGCTGTGAAGATTGCGGCCCTTGACTATTAAATATGCATACATGACTTTTCACAAGAGAACATTTTCACAAGAGAAAATGTACTGGTATTTTAATTGTATTCGTTTATTTTTATTTTATTTATGGGGGGGGGGGCACTTTCATTTTGGAGCCCATAAAGGATCGGCTATGAGAGCGAAGGGCGAATACAGAATCTTTCCAGTCCCGAGTATTTTCCCTGACGTCTGTCCCAGATTGAAAGAGTTGGGGTTTCTGCCCAAGTTGTTGATCAGGCGTTATGGGCAGAGCTCTCGCTGCCTCGGAGACTCCTTGGCCAAAGAGAAAACTTCTTTCTTTTGGCTTCTCTTCTTTTTTAAATCTACAAATGGATTAATTGAAAATGCAAGGCAGCCCCCGGCCTAGTGTTTTGGGGGCTGCCTGGAATGGAGGTAAATGCGCTCATTTGTTAAGCTAAGGGGGGAGAAGACCCCGGGAGGGAATGATTAAAAGAAAAGCAGATTTTTCTGACTTGCAGGCCTTAATGAAGGTGTATTTGAATAGGTGAAGCCTCCGGCTGTCCTTTACACATGGAAATGACTCGGAATGACCCCCGCCCCCTGGCCGTGCATTCAGTGCCCACCCCACCCCACCCCCAGCCCCCGCCTCCCCGCAGTTCCTTAAATGCCTTTAATGATTTTTGATAAGGTGCAGATGAGCCAATTATGCTCCAGGATAAGGCCAAAAAAAAATGACTTATGGCTTCTAATGTTTTCACTACATCAACGTCATGGGAAGGGAGTTCAGAAGTTGCGGTTTGGGCAGAGGGAGAAAAATCATCTACCCTCCCCTTTCTAAAGCAAGTGCGCGCGCGCGCGCCCACACACACACACACACACACACACACACACCAGACTGCAAAGCGTGTTGTGACCACAACGCGGATTCCTGCTCTGGTTAATTCCATGAAGGAAACAGGGGTTCCACGCCCCGCGGAACAAAGGCCCGTGCCTGCCAGGCGATCCGAATTCGGTCTGTTTCCACAACAACTGGGTAAGCTGAGCTCTCTTTTGGAAGCTCCGAATGATACCTAGTCCCCAGCCGCCTCGCTCTTTTCAATGGAATAACCTTCCTCCAGATCGACGTCTGGGTTGGAGCTCGCCCTCCCGCAAGGCAACCCTCCTCCCCCTCCGGAATGCATTCGGAGTGACCACAGTCCCAAGCGGAGAGGGCGCCCAGTCCAGGCCACTCCTGGACTGGGACTGAGGTGCAGGGCGAAGCCCATGGAGACAACAGTACGAAGGGCGCTGCCACGAACACCCCAAATCCAGCTGACTTGTGCTAGCTCCATTTCCCTGTTTTTATCCCTTGTGTATTTGGCTCCGGAGCGAATCTCACAATAGGCACCAGGACTGGGGCTCCATTTTCTGACCTGGATGCTCTGAAAGGGCAAATCCGCTGCCGGGGACAGTCAGATGCCCCAAAGTGCCCCCTTCTCCCAGTCCTACGAAATCAAACAAGGGTTTTGTTACTGTAGCGATGGGTCTATTAGGGTCTCTCCTCTCGGTCCCATAATCAGCTAAAAGAAACCCAGCTCCATTTACCTACGGAACCTTCTTAGGGAAAGCCCATCTTCCTTCCCCGATGCCTTCGGCCAATCTGTCCCTACCCGCAACCTAAAGCGCGCTGCCACCTTCTTCCCCCTCCCCAAGGGGACTGCCCCGGCCCCCCAACAAGTCCACTGCCCCTCCCCCTAACAAACCCACTGCCTGCTTCTCCCGGCAAGGGCACTTTCCCCTCTCCTCCCGCCCCAACAAGCCCCCTGCCTCCCCCCTAAGAAGCTCGCTGCCCCTCCCACCGAAGGTACTGCTCTCCCCCCTCCCCCAACAAGCCTGTCATTAGAAGGAGGCCCGGGGTGTCCCCCCGTCCCCCCCAATATACAGTGACAGCCCTGTGAGTCCCCACACCATCCCTGATCTTGCCAGTTTCTCATTAGGCCCAGGCGCCACGGCTGGGGTGTACTCTTATAGGAGGGAGAGTAATTTCTACAAACGGGAGTTCCCTGCTAGGCTCCCCAAACCCTTTCTGCTGCCACGGGGGAGGGGAAGCCAGACTAGCGGAGTCCGGGCTATGGGTATGGAATAGCCTGCCCCCACTCCCACTAACCCCTGCCCCGGGGCCGGGATCGACTCGGTGTTGGAGCCCAACGTGCTTCCCACCAAGACTTTGCCTCCATTCTCCTTCTGGTTCGCTTCTCTCTCCGCAGGCGGTTTGGCACCAAGTGCGCCGGCTGCTCGCAAGGCATCTCTCCCTCGGACTTGGTCAGGAAAGCGCGGAACAAGGTCTTTCACCTCAATTGCTTCACCTGCATGGTCTGCAACAAGCAGCTCTCCACGGGAGAGGAGCTCTACATCATCGACGAGAACAAGTTCGTCTGCAAAGAGGACTATCTCAACTCGCCCAGCCTCAAGGAAGGAAGCCTCAACTCAGGTACCCGGCCCTCTGAGCCCTGGCGCGCCTACAGCTTCGCCTCAACGCCCCTTGGCTACAGGACGCGGGGAGTTCCTTGCAGGAGGGGTGGCCTTTGATTTGGAGGGGCCTGGGCCTTCCATAGAGGGGCGGTATTGGTTTAGTTTTTCACCTGTGTGCAGGGGGATCGAGTCACTAAGTGGTACCGGTGGGCGATGAGCGAAGGAGGGGATATAATGTATGAAAGAAAGAAAGAAAGAATCACTGGCTGCCTCTCCCCAGACTCCATAGACCCTGTTGCAGTGAGGAAGGGAAAAGAAGTATAGTAAGGGGGTGGGAGGGAAATAGCTCTGGATCCTAGACACTTTCGGGGCTGCCCTGTGGTTGGGTGTGGATGGAGTTAAAGGGAAAGGAGATGTTGATGTCACCTCAAACAAGAAGAGGCAAACCCCTCTCTGTCTGACAGCCCCACGACTGGCGAGGGTAATCCAGGATTGTCCGTTGTCCCACAGTACCTGCGTGTTTGTTTATTTGAAAGCAAAGAAGCTCTGTACTCGGTTCCCACTCCCTTCCTGCAGCCTACACGCACAACCGTCCCCTCCCCTCCCCACCCAGGACTGAGGGACTTGAAGAGCACCCTCTGCCCCAGGCCATGTGCCGTGTGTGTGTGTGTGTGTGTGTGTGTGTGTGTGTGTGAGAGAGAGAGAGAGAGAGAGAGAGAGAGAGAGAGAGAGAGAGAGAGAGCGAACGAGCTATTGTTTACTGGTATAGTGTCCGTACTAGTGACAGTGTATTTGTGAGTGGGTTCAGTTTGCAGATGTATTCAGGGTTGGCCTTAGAATTTGCAAGGTCCAAGACAAAGATAAAATTCAGGGCCCCTGTTGTTTCCACCTCTTCTCTGGGGCCCTCCCTCCATGGTGCTTTAGAATTGGTTGTGATGGGGCCCACTGGGAGAGAGTGAAGGCCTGCACCCTGCCCTGGTGAAATCAGGAGCCACTGAAGGGCCCCCAGAAGTAGAGAAAAGAGCAGGATCCAGGCGGTATTGCATGTGTGTGAGAGAGAGTGAGTTTTACAATGTGTGTGTGCATGGTGTCTGAAAGCCTGCACTCATTACTCTGGGTGAGTGGATGGGTGTGCATGAAGGAACACGAGTGGGTGGGTGTTATGCACCTGATTTTTAAAGCATGGGCTACCTGGTCCCGGTCAGTGCTCACGAAGCAGTGGCTGTGCTGTGCTAACCCTCACCTCGTTGTGCCCCATACGCCCCAGCTCTACCTTACTCACACAAACATGCTCTGGGCCCAAAATCCTGCTCTCCTCTAGTTTCCCTTCTTCAGCACTGTTTCTGCCCAAGGACTGGGCCCCAAGGCCCTGATCTTTCTGGGGCTCCCCACAGTGGCCCCACTTTTCCCCAGGGCAGAATGTGGGGGCTCCACTGCCTCCCAGCAGGACCACAAACATGACCACCTTTGGGGTCCCACAAAGGGTGACCCCAAAGAGGTGGAGCCGCCAGGAGCCCTGGATTTTATCTTCACCCCGGGCCCTCCAGATTCTAAGAGCACACCTGCTGGGCTCAGCCCCCCTACCCCACCAGTACCCTTTGATGGCAAAGGCGGGGGTCTCCCCTCCACATTTGGGCTTGACTCCCAGGGGCCCAGAGCCCTGTGCTTTCTGTTCAGGTCCATCCATCTCCTGTGGGAAGCACCCCAGCCCCTGCCTTCTGGAGCCGGGAGCTCTGCTGAGGCAGTCAGAAGCTCCTCAAGTGCCAATGGCCATGACCCCTGAGGGCTCCCTGCTTCCCACATGAGCCACCCCTGGGATGACATTTCCTGGTGCCTCACCTGCTGGGACAATCCTCTTCCCTTTCAAACTGCCTCCGGGATCCCTGATGCAAATACTGAGCAGCTCCACTGCTTTACATCATTGGTTCTTCCTGAGAGCAAAATCTAGCCCTTGCCCCACCACGCACCCACCCACCCCCTGTCCGGAGGTGTGAACAGAGCCTACCTACCCATTGTGACTGAAACCTTACCCTGAAAACACGTGGCAGGCCCTTCTAATCTATATGCAGTAACTATAGTCCAAAGTGAGGAGCGGAGAACTCCTCCCCTTGACCCTCCAAAGCTCCACCCCCACCCATCCTCCAAAAGGGCCATGGTGGCTCCACCCATTGATCTAGCTGCCAGAAATTCAAATGCCAGCAGAGAGCAGAGTAGCAGAGGGAAGAAAACCCTCCTTAATTTCAGCCTTCTTGCATCCTCAGGTTGGGGGGTGGGAGGAAGGATAAAATTTAATCCAATCTCTCCCCTTCACCCCAATTTCAAGAGACTATTGGAAGCCTCCAACCCATCCCCTGCTGCTCTTATAGCCCCACTGCTGATTCATGCTAGGTTACCATGGGAGCTGGATTTCCTCTCCCACTAGCTGGTAGCCATCCCCCCATCTTTCACAACTCACCCCTTTTCTCTCTGGCTCCCCGTGGCAGTGTCCTCCTGCACAGACCGAAGCTTGTCCCCAGATCTCCAGGACACCATACAGGATGATACAAAAGAAACAGACAACTCCACCTCCTCTGATAAAGAGACCGCCAACAACGAGAATGAGGAGCAGAACTCGGGCACCAAGAGGAGGGGACCCCGGACTACAATAAAAGCCAAACAGCTGGAGACACTCAAAGCGGCCTTTGCCGCCACCCCAAAACCAACCAGGCATATCCGGGAGCAGCTGGCTCAGGAGACGGGGCTCAACATGAGAGTCATCCAGGTAAAAAGAACCAGGTCTCATGGTTGCCATAGTGGGGCCACAAGGGACTCACATAGCTTTGTTCCCCAGAGCTGCTGCTTCGTCGTCGTCATCGTCATCATCATCATCATGGGTGGAGGGTTAGGGAAAGGTGTATGCGGAGGAGAGATTTCCACAGCTGAACAGGTCACACTGCTCTCCTGTGATGCTATTTCTTGGGCTGAAACAATAGTGGATTAAATTTGTGGCGATTATTTGCATTTTTGGATAGCACTCTGAAGAATATCCACACCCAGAACAACTATTTGCATATTTGCTCATCAAAATATTCCATTTGGATTAATATGATATTCCCTTCCTTTCGGATATTTAGGTATTTCAGTTACATTATTTTGGCACTGTAGTATTGCACATGGGCAACTGCCAAAACAAAGTAACCATTATACCCCAAAGGACCAAAAACCTGAAACAAAATATCCAATGAAACAGGCATGCACAGCAGCCATTCTCTTTTTCACCAGAAATGAAACAAACTCATCAAAATATTAATGTTGCCAAATATTCACTTCAGCTAATTGTTTTTGGGTGCATTCTGCTTGGCCTGCTTTGCCCAGATGCCTTCTTTCCAATTGTGAGGTCACACTCTTGTGTTTAATGACATCACAGGCTTGTGGTCACTGTAAGGTGACAGACTCATCATGTTGGTCTCAACTGGGCTAGGAGGGAAACCAACCCAGCATTGTCAGCAAGATAAGCCAGTTGGAGGTTGTATCCAGGGTAGCAGAAGTGTGGATAAAAACTGGGGGAAGAGCCAAGATCTCTCAGGCTATTTTCAGCTGTGAAAGTCACCCCCTTTAAAATACTAATATCCAGCTCAGAAATAGATCCCGTCCTCTGCCACTCTCACAATGCCCTCTGAGAGAGGTGTGCCTGTAAGGCAGAGCCATTGTACAAACGGGAACTAGGGCTCAAGTTCATCCACGTTCACCTAACAAGGCAAAAGCAAGAGCTTTTCTGGTTCAATGTCCCCTGCCCTTCCCATTGGTTCATCCACCTTTTCTTCTAGACCTGAGCTGCACTGCTGTAAAACATGACCAGATGTGTAAATTTCCAGTGGGTAAATAATACCACCATAACTAACAGCAACAGCAGCTACTCATTGTTATTGTTAACAAGAGGACATTGGACACCTCTCGTTTCCAAATAGGCTGCTTCATTCTGGAGAGACCCTCAGATACAAGATTCAGATTAAGGTGCATGCCAAAGGATTTGGGATCCAGCTGTGAGACACGTGGGGCCTGATTCTCAGAACCCAGTTCTGTTGAAATCAGCATGCTTGCCCTTTGCAATGGATGCAAAGGCAGGGGTGGGTGGAAGGGGAGATTACCCCTCCTGCATTTCAACCCCTGTAATCCTGGGGTTGTGAAGGATACTGTTAAGCCCAAGGCTGCCCCCTGCCCCATTCTGCTCCCCACCAGGATTGAATTTCCCAGAAGTTGTAGAAGTTTCATAGATTCAAAGAACTAGAAGGTGTCTTGGGGGTCATCTAGTGTCTTGCACCAATGCAGGATTCACCACATCCAAGCCAGCTGCACAGAAATAATCCAATAAGAAACAGAGCCTGTAATAGAAATGTGCCACAAGCAGAGATCAGGAGTGACCAATGCATACTGATACCTGAAATAACAGAGAACACCCTTATAAAAGAAAAACCCAGATGTTTTAAACAAGCGTGCCACACCCAGAGCAAGGCAAGACAACAACAAAAACAAAAACCCACAACTCAGAGTGGACTGTCAATCTGACCCAAGGGGAAGTTCCTTCCTGCTCCCAAATATGGTGGTCGCTGAGCACCCAATATAAGGCAGCAGAACACCCTAGTCCCACTTCCATTGCACAGCTTTGATGCTTCAGGAAGAGAGATGGAAAGGAGGTGGGCGCTCTGACAGTTTGTTGGCATCAGGGGGTAGGACTTTGGGGGCTCAAGGGGAGGAGCTCCTCACACACAAACATACAGCCCTGAGAGTTTGCCCACTGGGTGTGGAATGAAAAGTCCTTAGAGTCAACTGAAAGACAGGCAGATGAGGCTGGGTAAAAACATGCTCATTTAACAGCCTTCATCCCTTGACACAGGCTTTGTGCATGCGTCTCTTCTTGGATGGAAAGTCTCAAAGATTGGTTGTTGTCCTTTCTACAGAGCAGCTGCAGGGGAAGCTCTGACAAAGTCAGTTTCCCCCTCAAACTACCATTGCCGATGTCTGTCCCTCTAGGAAAAAAAACCTAAATTCAACCACCCTCCTAACTTTTTGACAACAGCGGCTGCTTTCAGCGAGCTTTCCATTCTGCACAAACTTCTTGGCTCCTTCAGTCCAAACTAAATACAAGGGGAGAGACTTGGAGTGTGGCCTCCAAACGTGTCTTTTAAAGAAAGATAAATTAATCTCTTTAAAACCAGATTAGTTATGGCGCGGGTTGACCTGGCTCCCAAAACCTCATCATCAAACTGGCGACTGTGTCCTGAGAGTTTGTAATATCATGACTCTTGATTAAATGAATCTCCACCTTTATATAAAAACAAATTTTAAAGGAAGATTCTCTCCCCCCCCCCCCCCCCCCCCCGTTTTGTTGTTGTTAGAAGTAAAAAAATAAAACAGTCTCTGGTCTGGTAAAACAAACGGATTGTGGTGAAAAACAGAAAGCTTTCCCCAGAAGCATATTTCAATCTCTTGTTGGGACTCTGGGAATTTATTTAGAGAAGGTTTTCTTGTAGCAACAATCTTAATAATTAATAATTAATAATTAAATAAAATATTCTGCAGGGCTTCAGTAGGGCTACTCTGGAATAAGTGATTTTGTGGATCCTGGCTAATACTACTAATAACTTTGCAGTTTTATTGACAGGGTAGAAAATTCCAGATAGAATTTTCTATCGAAGGAGAGGTTGCTAACTCCAACTTTGAAATCAATGCTATGAGAAATTGACAACGAATCTAATCATCTATCTATCATTTTATCAATCTCAACATGCATACTCATTGTCTGCCTGTCTGTCTGTCTGTGAAAGTCAGGGAGGGAGGGAAGAAGTCCAGCAGTGTGTCCCTGACTCGACGACACTGTCCTAGGATTTGGGCTGGGGAGGAGGGGACGTGCAAGAAGGACATTCCATCCCCTGCTTCTCAAGCGTTTGCCACTCTTGGCTGGTTCTGGAGCTCGTTGTTCCTGTCTTGGCGGCTTTGTAATCCCCATTTCCTCTGCCCGCCTCTGGCACAGGGTGCAGCGCCCCCTCCCCCGTTCAAAGAGTCTTCCGTTGAGTCTTCTGGCAGATTCGCATCTGTGTGCGTGTGCGAGGCGGATCCAGCAAATCCCAAAGGCTTAATTGGTGTCTGCCCATTCGGGAAGGGGGGGTGGGGTGGCGTTCTAGAGGGCACCGGCCCCTCCCTGATGGCAACAGCTTCCTGGGGCACCTGGCGTGGAAACACAAGGCTGGCAGGCGCAATGGCGCTCCTCCTGGCTTAGCTATCCACTCTCTCGCTTTCCTTCGCCCCCTCCAAGACCTGCTCATACAGAGCTGCCGCCCAACTCCACTTGACACTAGCCGTCCCCAGAACTAGCCAGCCTGCCTGCCTGTGCCTGCCTTCCTTTCATCCATCCCGCATATACATTCTTTGTATCTATCCATCCCCATAGAGGCCACAACGATCCACGAAGCACTTACTCCAGAGTAGCCCTACCGGCGACTCCGCAATAAGTGGCTTGTGGATCGGGTCATTGTTTCTGAGCAGAGCCCTGGATCTCTGTATGCCTTAGTATCCGAGGCGGGATCGTGCAGGCCCGGAAACTGAGCAGGCTTTGGATAGGCGTTTAGTGCTAGGGCCAGGACAGGCCAAACCCCAAAGACAAATCACTCTTGAGGGATCTACTGGGTTCCTAGAAGACCGGTCCTTTGGAGTCTCGGGGGAAAGCGTGGGGGGATGGACTGGCTGCGGAGCTCCATCCCCATGTGTCTGTTTGCTTTGTCTGCAGGTTTGGTTCCAGAACCGACGGTCCAAGGAGAGGCGGATGAAGCAGCTGAGCGCGCTGGGGGCCAGGAGACATGCCTTCTTCAGGAGTCCCCGGCGCATGCGCCCTCTGGGAGGCCGGCTGGATGAGTCGGAGATGTTGGGTTCTACCCCCTACACTTATTATGGAGGTAATGAGCCTTTCTAGATCGCTTACTGCCTGACCCCGCGCGATCTTTCGGGCCAAGCTTTGGGAAGGTGCAAAACAAACATACCCAGAACCAAGTCATGAATCGGGGAGCTTAGTCCCCCCACCCTACTTGCTTTCTTTGGCCGGGATCCACGGGGCTATTCTGGAGTAAGGGGTTTCTGGAACCGCTCCCGGGATCTTTGCGGCCAAAGAAGAAAGCAGCCTCTCTCTCTCTCTCTCTCTCTCCTCCCCCTAGTATCTGTGCTGGCGCGGGTGTATGTGTGACGATCCATGGGGGAGTCAGGCAGCAGTGAGTCATCTGCCCTCCCCATGGTGGATCTCGGAGGATCCCGACTCGTGCGGATGTCCTAGGTTTACCGTGAGTTTCACTGTCCTGACTCGGGAGCCCCCACCCCTCAAGCAGGCCAGGCGATCAGGGGCGCTGGAAAAAATGGAACAGTTCTCGCTCCCTCCCCATAATATCCCTATAGAAATAGTCAAGCAAACAGGGGTACCTGGCTGTTACACGTGGGTGATAGATCCCAGGTCCCGATCCTGCGAGTGAGTACTCCTGCCAGTAACTTTAATCCTAATAGTAACTTCATTCCTAATAAATAAATTAAACCTCCTGTTAGTAGCGCAACTACTACTGCCGCCAGTAGTTACACTTGACACTGTTCCTGTCAATAACTATTCCTGCAAATAACCTCACTCCCAGGCGCAGTGCCGCTGAAACTGATGGGCCAGATTCTGATGTCATTTACCCCGCGGTAATTTCATAGACCCCGGATTCACACCATTGTAACCAAGATCAGTATCTATCCTACTAGCCCTGCTCAGGGGTGTCGGGTTTTTTGAATGATCGCTTCAGGACTTGGCCTGTAGCTATCCCAGGATCAGGCAAGGCAAACGGAGAGCGGTTCCCTGCGCGCGCCGAGGTGGCGAGGTTTGGTTTGGAGGCTGGTGGGAATGGGAAGGGCGCGTCACTTCTTTCACTCCCTGCGGATCAATCGCCTACTTTCCAAGTAGATTGGCGCGGGCGCGGCGACCCCACAGGCTAGCTGCGCTCTGGGGCTGCCCCATAGCAGCCAAGCAGGCTGCGCTGTCAGTAGGGAATCGGGACCGAGCTGTATCATCGAGGCCCGGTCCGGCCGGGGCGTTAACCCGCAAGGCAGAGCCGAGTGGGCTGCGGAGCAATCGGCCGGACACTGGCTCGCTTGAAACTGCCTGCTGCCGGGACTGGGCGAAATCCCGGGGAGAAAGGGAGCCGCCTAAGTCTTTTCTTTTCTTGATTTCATTCCATCTTTAACATTCTCTCACTTTCTTTTCCTTTCCCCGCTTACACGTGCTCTAGGCAGCACTTTCTCACTTCCCGCATCCCCTAGAACTTGCGTTCTCTCCTTCCCGTCCCGTCCGTCATTCTCTCTTTCTTCCTCCCGGGTTCCCTGCTCACTCTCTCCAGCCAGCCTCGCGGGGCCGTTTGACACGGGCCGGCTAAGGGAGCGGACGGCAGCGGAGGGGAAGGTGTCTGTCGGTTGCCATGACTTTGCCACCCTTCCCGTGGCATCTGTCTGAAGGTCCCCCCACCCCCCGCCCTGCACGCGCACACACGCCCTCCCCCTCCCCCCGCATGCCAGCTCGCCTCGCGGAGCTCGCCTCTAATCCCCCCTGTTAGAGATTCCGTCCGGTCCTTGGCCAAGTTTGCCCCCTGCCGCAAGTAAGAAAGAGACATTGTGATGAAGCTGTCTGCCAGAACAGAAGCCCCTGCCTCCATTCAATCCCCCCGCTCCCCTCTTGTGTGGGGAGAAACAAAGCTACAGCTGCACCCTTTTGTACCTCTTTCAGACGGCATTTGTTCCAATTACCTCCCAACTCCTGGAGCATATGGAAGGTCACTCGCGCGCAGGCCGGGCCCCTGGCTCCTCGCTATTTATGTTCTGCCACCGCAAAATTCTACCCCCACCCACAACACACACAGCCCGGCTCCATGTGGCCCCTGAAAATGTGACCCCTGAATGCCATGCAAACTGGGATGCTCCAAGCAATGGGCTGGGAGCGGGGGTGTTCTGCCACATGGGGGCTGGGGACTATGGGGTCTCCAGCCTGCTCGGCCGCCCTACCGGCTGGGAGTTTAGAGCGAACCCCTTTTTGCTTCCCAAGCCCAACATTGTTCCAAAGGCAGGAATCGGCTAAAGGAGCGATCCCCCAGTGCAAGGGGAGCTGAGCACGGAGCGCCTCATCCCATCCGTCCTGGATAGATCCCGTTTCTAACCTGCTTTAGTTCTAGGACTTATTTTCTCACTTTTGGGGCTTCTTAATTTCTCTGGAAGCTCGTTCCTTTCCTCTTTCGTTTGGAAGGACACCCCACCCCCCACCCCACGCCCCAGCTGCTTCTAGAGGGGAAGCGAGAGATTCCCTTCCGTTATTGGGGGGGGGTCGTCTAAAACCACCAACCCCGAGATTTTCCAGGGGAGCTCTGGGCAATCGAAGTCGCTTCCAATGAGACTTCTGTCCCTTCCTAAAATACATTTATTGGGCGGCGGGCTTGGGCGGGGAAGACTCCCATTGCCGTGGAAATCATCTCTTCCCTAGCGAAGAACTCGGATTACGCCGAATGATCCGCGCCGCATTGTCCTTATTGAATGATCAGGGCCGCATGGTCTCCCGCGGAGGGACTGTGTGGGGAATCGGGGGTTTCCCTAAAAGGGGCAAATATAGGGCTGTGTCCCACAGACCAGTTTGTGAATCGCGGCCACACAATAGAAAAAGGTCTCGTCGCAAGAGGCCGGAGATTCCTTGCCGGATATGCGACCCCGTCGCAAATTGGGGGTGGTGGTCAAGGCCAAGCTAATGGAAGGAAACCAGAGCCCCAAAGCCACCGGCACTGCAACCGCTTGTGTGGAAAAGGAAAAGCCACAGGCCCTGGGGCAGAGGATGGGCTCTCAGTGGGGAATTATGCGCTTTACTTCCAGGGCACTGGTGTGTCTCTGTGTGCGGGCGTCTGCCGTGCAAGGGTGGGTATTTGAGGGAGACTGGGTGATTTTTTTTCATGCGTGTTATCGGTGTGCATCCACAATTATCTTTGTGCCTTGGAAGGAGGTGCACTTTTGTGAGTGTACTCGGGAGTATTTTGTGTGGCTGGTTGTATTTGGAGTAGTATTTCTGAGTATGCATTTCTGTGCATCCACGTATGTGGCAACGTATATGTTTGCCTGTTTAGTGTTTATGTGCCTGTATTTGTGCATGCTTTTGTATATGTTTGTGTATATTTGCAGTATCTATATCTGCAGTGTATGTTTCTGCTTGGTGCATTTGTGTGGCTCCTCTTTGGGGTGTCTGTTTGGGCACTTGAGTGATGTGTATTTGTGTATATGTGCATTTTCATGTGCCTCTGTACTTGTGGTGCAGTTTTGAATGTGTGTGCCTGTATATGTGTGTGTGTGTGTGTCTGTGTCGGTGTGTGTTGTGTTTATTATTATTAATTATTATTACTACTACTACTACTACTACTACTACTACTACTACCATCACACCCTTTTCTCACAAGGAGTCAAGGTGGCTTGCAAAAAATAAAGACAGAATAAAAATATCCCCAAACCTTGCCCATTCACCCTCAAAAATGTATTATGATTTTAAAGTCACAATTTACAATGTCTGCATGTTTGTATGCCTGTGCTTCTGTGTTTGTGTCAGCTTATATTTATCTGTAATTTGTGCATGTGTTTTGTATATGTGTGCATAGTGTGGGTATGTACTTGTTGTATGTGTTATTGCATAGTGTGTTTCTACATTTGGGGTGTATTTCTGTAGGTGTGGACTTCGTGTGTGTGTGTGTGTGTGTGTGTGTGTGTTTTACATTTCCCTGTCTGTGTATTTCTGTGTGCATTTGCGTGTGCATGCATGTGTTTCTTGCTTTGAGCTCCTGGTGATCATTTGCGTGGTGTCTTTTGTGGATGTATTTGTCCGTATTTGTGTGGGGCATGTATTTGTATGTGTGATGTGGACATGTGTGTGCTTGTGTGTTGTGCATTCCAACCTTGTCCAGCCAGTGGGATTGTTGTGTAAATCCTGTGATCCCAGTATGGCTCTGTGTGCAATTGTGTGTACACTTTTGTGATGCATGTTTCTATGTGTGTGTGCTTGTGTGATGTGTTTCTGCGTGTCACTGGGTGTGAGTTCCTGTCCAGATGGCATCTCTGTCTAAGCCCTTCCCAGCCCCCTTTGATGACTAGGTGCCCTGTGCTGGGGGGGGGGGGGGGGGAAGCAAGTATCTCTAGCGCCAGTGGAAGCTCTGCCACTGCCCTCTCTGGGCTAGGGCTCCCCTTCCCCAGGGCTAGTCATAGGTGACTGGTCACTGTCGACAGTGGAGGGGGCACAGGAGTGGGGGCTAGGCAGGGGTTCTATAGGGCTCCAAAAATTTGGGGGCAACGTGCCTCCCGTGCCCCATCCCAAGTGGCCTATGGGGCTAGTGCTGCTCCAAGCCTCACCCCTCTCTCCCTCCTTCTCCAGATTACCAAGGTGACTACTACGGTCCAGGTAGCAACTATGATTTCTTCCCACACCCGCCCTCGCAAGCACAGTCTCCCGCGGACTCCAGCTACCTCCCGAACTCAGGAGCCGGCTCCACCCCCCTGGGCCCGCTGGAGCCCCCGCTGCCCGGACACCACTCCTCAGAAAACCAAAGGTACACTGATATGATCTCACACCCAGACACCCCAAGCCCGGAACCAGGCATGACTGGCTCGCTCCACCCCATCCCGGGAGAGGTGTTCAGCGGGGGGCCCAGCCCGCCCTTCTCCATGTCTAGCAACAGTGGCTACAGCGGGCCCCTCTCACATCCAAACCAGGAGCTGAATGAGGCTGCTGTGTGGTAGAGCCGGCCCAGTGGGGCGGCGGGAAGCTCCTGGATTATTTTTATGGACCCATTGCATCTCTGGACCAAGGCAGCAGAACCAACCCTCTCCATCCCAGCCTGGATGAGACACCAGAACCAAAAGCACTACCCACCCAGCCACATTGATGCCAAAATGAGCCCCTCAGCTGTCTTCTCCACCTCCCCTCTCCTTGGCCCCCAGTCGAGCCACTTAAGGACCTTTGGGGTCAATCTGGGCTCAGAGTTGGAGCAACACCTTCTTCATCCGAGCAACACCTCAGCAGGCAGGCACGGTGCCCAACCTGTGCCCAGGCTATGAAGAACCTCTCCATGAACCTGGAATCGCATTCCTTGGACCAAAGCTTGAACTCAACAACTGGGCCACAGATTTTCACCGGACTGAATGAACTTCCTGACTTTTGGGAGAGGGAGACTCTCCCTCAACCCCCACCCCTCCACAAAAATTGCATCTTGAGTTTTGGTTTTTGGTTTAAAAAAAAATCTTAATCAGAACAAACATACAAATTTTAACCCGTTTATTTTAATTAGAAGGTTTATTTTGTGTGTGCTTGTGGTGATGGTGGTGGGAGAAAAGAGACTTGAGTGAATCTTGCAGAAGAAAACCTGCTGGTGACAAGGCGCCCCCTGGTGGTAAGTGCTGGCTCAGCTTTCAGTGACTTGCAGGACTTTGAAAATAAATAATGTTTGGAGGGAATTTGGGGAGGGTTAGGGTACTTTATTTTATTTTTATTTGGGGGTTTTCATTTGGCAGAAATATAACTAAAACTACCAATAAAAATACAAGCCTGAATGTCTCTAGCAAACACCAAGTCAAATCCAAAATTTATTGGAGGATGTACATGAACTTAAGGATGTATTATAGTTTTTGCTTCTAGTTTCTTTATTTTGTATAAAGTAGAAACAAATAAAGTATGTTTTTGTGTTTACTGATTATTTATCATACTTTAGTTATCTGACGCATCAGCATTTTTATATTTTTAAGAAAGGGAGTGGGGTCAGAGTGAGAGAAAAATTACTAATAAAATAAACAATTTAATTTCCTACAAATGATTTTGAATTCCCTCAGAAAACTACCTTTTGCAAATGGTGGTAGGAAAAGAGGCTCTTTTAATTCAATATCAATTTTTTAAAATCTTATAGCCAATTTATGTTCATTCACCTGTTCTCATTTTATAAGAAATAGCATAAGCAGTCCTGCTTTCTAATTTATAGGAAGATAACTCTGGCTTTTTTGTTGCTCCTTTTCATGGTTGGGGAAATTGCAATGCTTCACATTTAAAATAAATAAATAAATAAATAAATATATTAACATCAGAATCTACCACAGTTAGTAGCTTATTGGCTATTGACTTTGTGGTATCAGGATTTAATATATTACAAGTCCAAAAGTTTTAAATAAGGGCATGATCCTGCCTCCACTGAAGTCAATGAAAGCTTGATCAGAGTTATGATATTTATTATTGTTGTTTTGTTTTGTTATTATTATTAATAGGGGTGCTACTCACCTCCACTGAAGTCGATGAAAGCTTGATCAGAGTTTTGATGATGATGATGACTTATTTATTTATTTATTTATTTCATAACTCTGATCAAGCTTTCATCAATTTCAGTGGAGGTGAGTAGCACCCCTGTTGGAGGAATGAAGCCCCTCAAGGCATCATATAACTTTGTAGAACAATATTTTAGACAGCAATACTACTGCTACAACTACTACAATGAGAAAATTATTATTAATTATTATTATTATTATTATTATTAAATAATAATAACACTTAATAATTAATACTATGTTTCTCATAGTAGTAGTTGTAGCAGTAGTATTGCTGTCTAAAATAATGTTCCACAAAGCTATATGATGCCTTGAGGGGCCGCATTCCTCCAACACGGGTGCTAGGCTTCTCTCACAAAGTGGTCCCATTGAGGCAGAGATTATGGGTACTTTCAGACATGACGCTAACCACCCTTGGTGACTATTTATGCATGTTGCAGGGCTGCATATGGCACCAATACAGCCCTGCAACATGCATAAATAACCACCAAGGGTGGTTAAAGGGTGGTTAGCGTCATGTCTGAAAGTACCCAATGAGTGTGTGTCAGGCAGGGGCAATAGCTACCATGGGGTGAGGGGCTCAGTTGAGCTAGGTCCCCTGACTCTGTGGGAGCCCTTTGCAAGTGACCTGAGTGCCACTAGGAAATTTTTGGAGTGGGAGGGAGCAGGGCCAACATGTCACCCCTGGCCATTTTTAAAATTTCTAGTGGCGCTTGTGCTACTTGCAAAGGGCCCTGCCAAGAAGGAAGTCTTTCAGAGTGGGTGGGAGTGGAGTGCTGTCCCCGCCCACTCTTTAAACTCCCAGGCCCACTACCACCTGCTACATCACTGGTGTCGGAACCCGGAGTGGGGCCTAGGGATGGGGTTGTGCTTCTGGTTGATATTTGCTATACTTTACATGTCTTTGTCGCTGTCTGAGGTTGTGGGATTATATTTAAATTTCAAAATGGGTCACACAGGTGACGTTTGGGAATGGCTGCATTAAGAGTAAGGAAGGCTTGCTGGCTGGAAACCAAATTCATTTCCCCCAACTCTGGGTGTTTCCACATGTGATGCCGGGAAGGAGGTGGCTGGATTCAGCTCAGCTCAGGAACATGCCACCAACACAGTCCCAACCAGGTCTGGCCATGGAACAAATATACCTGCAGCCAGGCCACTGGGGGTGGGGGTGGGAGATGCACAAATGTGCAGCCACCCAGCCCCGCCCTGCACCTAGCATCCCACCCTTGCCATGACAGGCAGCCATGACAGCCGGATCCCAATCGGGGCACAGTGGCCTGCTGTAGCCCTCTCTGGCCTCGTTGGGCGGACTGCAGCCCGGACTGTGATCCTGGAGATCTCTGGGATCACAGCTCAAGCTTGTTGCAGACATGCCTGGGAGTAATCCTGGGCAACATCTGGAGGCCAGTGGCCAACAAACTTGCCAGTGGCCTGCAGACCTAAGTGGGCCACCATCATGTTTGTTAATACTCAAAGTCTACCTGGCTTCCTTGGAGCTGCTTGGCTGAGACCGAGTGCTGAACAAATGAGGATCTTCCAATTTGTGAATCCAATTCAAATCTCGGTTTCCTGTCACAAAGATGCGACTTCCAGTTCTTGTCTTTTGAGAACTTCACTCAGAACTTTGGCTAGTTCAGTTTAGACTTTGCAACTTGCTTTGTTTTGATCCAATCACTTTAGGCAACCAAAGGAAACTGGTTGACTTGATTGATTGCAATCATCAAACCACTTACTCCAGAGAAGTCCCAGGGAAGACCTTGGGTTTTCACTGAGACTTCTCTGGAGTAAGTGGTTTGAGAATTACAGCCTATGTGACAGGCAGGCAAACTGCATAGTCATGAATTCACAGATGTTAAACGAATGACCACTGAATGCCAAACTCATGAGCATCCCCATTCCTGGATACCAAATAACTAACCACCTTCTGCACGCTTTGCCGTTACAACCAGAAAGGTGACTTTGTAGTTGCAAATTTGCAAAAATTCCTCAAATCCCAAACTCATGGTGAATATTTGTTTTGCTTTTACTAGCACCAGCCCCCACCCACAAGCCGAGGAAGTCAAAATTATTCACCCCCCATCCCGCTGCCTTTGGGCCATGGCACAGACCTTACACAGTTCAGGTTGATGGTGCTTCCCCATTTGTTTGTTTGTTGCCTCTAGAGGTTGGTATTAGCTGGAGGTCACTGAGTACACACTGCAGGCAAAGAGTGATAATAGATGTTTTGATTATCTCTTCATCTTCTCTGGGAAAGGATGGGGGGGAAGCAAGGCTGCAGTGCCCAGAATCTGTGCCTCCTTCAGAACAATTTACCAAATGAGCACTGTACTTGTCACAATAGCCCCAGCAAAAAGACAGAGCGAGTGAGGCAATTTTAATTAGCTGACAAAATTTCTCCCTCCAAAAGCAGCAGCAGCAGCGGTGGAGAAGGAGAAGGCAGAAAAAGCCATTCAGGAGAGGTTTGGGTTGCACATTTAAAAACGCATACCTAGCAAAAAGGGGATGGGGGAAATGGGATTCTCAAACCCTTTAGCACCAAGGCTAGGAGGATATAGAACTAGATCTAGACTCATTGCTTTCAAAGATGAAAGAAAGAGTTATGATTATCTCATCTGAACCTCCTGCAGAACACAGGCCAGAAAAATTCACCTTGTCATCCCTGCCGCATGCCCAGAACTTCTGTGGAGAGAGACAAAGAGAAAGAGAGAGAGAAAGAGCTATAGGGAGGAGGATAGATAGTCCTCAGCAATTAGTTGAAAGAATTTTAGTCTCAGTTGCTCTGCTCAGTCAGCACTGAGAGTTGAAGGATGCAGTTCTATTATTTTCCTATACACAATAGCTGTCTCAGGCTGCTTTTACATGAGCCTCAAGCAGCCTCATTACTTGCGGATTTTAGAGTCCAGAAGAAAAGAAATTAGTGCAAGGGGGTTTAGACATTCCCCCGTCACTACCAGAAGTCGAGCGGATGTGACTTGAAATAGCAGTTGCCGACAAACTAGGACTTCTTGGGGTATTTTTAGACATTACGATACCACGGTCAACCACAGTGAACCCCCTGTGGTGGTCACGGTACCGTAACATCTGACATTACCCAGGGTGGTTCCCGCCAGATATTCAGCACAGTGAACCTCTGGCAGGAAATACATTGACCACGGTTCTGGACCTCCGGCCGCCCGGAGTTCCAGAACCGTGGTTAGCTGGACCATGGTCCGGAATCAGCAGAAAGTAACGTCTGTTACCTCCGCTGATTCCAGACCGTGGCCCAGACCCCGATGCGGGATCGGGCGCATGAGCCGGATTGGCCGCTGCGCCTGCCCGTCTCCCAGAGGGAGGGCAGCCTGGACATTGTGCGGGGGGCAGGGCTGTGTACATCACGCCACGCAGCCCTGCCCCCTCCCCGATCCCCGAGCAGAATCAGCCCGGCACGTCAAAAGGACAACCGGACTGATTCCTGTCCGGGATCCGAAACGGATCCCGGACCGTGGCCAAATATCGTGTGAAATTACCCTTGGAGATGCTGCCTTGTAAAAACTCAATGTGGTTTTTACAAGGCAGCATCTCCAAGAAGCATTACTTTGCCAGCAGCCACTGTTTCAAATGGTGGCCGCCCAACTTCTGATGGCGGCGGGGGAATGTCTAAACCCCCTGTGCTAGTTTCTTTTCTTCCAGATTCTGAAATCTGCAAAAAATGGAGGCTTGTCTAAAAGCAGCCTCACACAATGTCCACAGGGACACAAACCACAGGCAAACACCCACATTCAGAGGTAGACAACAATGGCTAGAGATGGACATATTTTCACAGAGGGTGTTTTTAAAAGAGTACGGCTGGAGGAGGGGGTGTTCCGTGGCCACTGAGTGAGTGCATGGGCAGGGATTCTAACAGGTGGCTTCCAGGGTGACCACCATGGCAGCTGTCTCAAAGTCCTCCACCGCAGACCATGCGGGAGGGGGAAGCATGCCGGGTTGGCCTTTGAAATTGACATGCCCCAGCCGTGAGCGCTAGGAAACCAGGCTCCCCAGCGCTTGTGGTCAGTTCCTGTGACTTGGAAAGGCCATGTCCCCCTCCCACAGTGCCTATGAATGGGGGACCTGTCTGCTGGCATGAGTGACTGCCCCAGTTCATGTGGGCAGGGGATATGTGGGTACCCATTGCCACGCACTTTTTTGGCTTGCTCCACACAGGGCACTCCAGATTTTTCAGCAGTAGGCTGTGAGTGGCCATGAGTGGGTGCTGTGCAGCTCACGGGATCATGCATCCCCCCACTCCACCTTCAGATGGGCAGTAGGATGAGTGGTTACTGGGTTTCCATACATGGTAGCATCTCATTTAAAAACACCCAGAGACATGCATATGATCATTCACAAAAGATTCACAGGCCAACAACAATAAGTGAACACATAGCAACAACGTAGACACAAAGGGTGTCTTTAAACAGATGCGGTGGTGCTCAACCTCAGAGCAAGTCCCAATGTGCACCCCCGCGTCTGCTGCTTGCAGCTGCATCTGGGTCCGTTTTAAATGGGTCCTGCGCTGCTGTGGCCCACAGTCCACCCACACAGCACCACCTCCCCCACACCTTCAATCTGCAGCTGGATCTGCCGCTGATCGAGACTGCCACACACAGCTCTCTGGCATCCGCTGGGGCAACCCCTGGCTGGGAGTGGAACTGCAGTGGCCATCCACCAAGTAGACAGACCGCTGTTCCACCTCCGGATGGTGCCCTAGGTTTGAGCAGTCCACTCCACTGGCGCTGTTCCGGGATGTCTCAGAGCACCACTAGCTGGGCTGGAGCAGAACGGGCAGCGCCTGCTCCACCTCTGCTCTTCCTGCACATCTGACATGATGCTTTTAAACGGACAACCCACCCAGGGGTGAGGCGGAGCACAGGTCTGGGTGCGAGCCATGTAAAAGCACCCAAAGTTATCCTGCACTTCTCCAGAGACACAGACACGTGCACTCACAGGACCAGACACACACTGTTACACAGACAGACACAAAGAGGCGCATACACACACACACACAAATAAAATACGTGCCATGGGATTGGGGCTCACTACCCCACTCTAGGCTGCCATGACTCAATTTCCCTGGCTTGCAGCTCTCACTGGATCAGCTCTCTCTCTAGAACTGATTGAGCTGGCAACGGGTGAACCTTCTTGTCACCTTTTCAGCCACAGAGTTTCCCAGCACAGACTCTTTCTCTCTAGGTTCGTCTGTGTTTGTAAACACAGAATTAACCCCAAACTGTGTCTCACCAATGTTAGGATTAGCAATTCCACTGGACCATATGAAGTTCAGTAAAAAGAAGTTTAATGAATAAATCATGAATAAGCCTGCAGTACAAGATTATACTCGAGAGTGCAGAAATGAAAGTAACATAACCCATAACGCATTCCTAGCTGTACTTGGATTCTCCTGATTTAGGCTTACCCTAATCCAGGTCCAAGGGTATTTCAGTTCATGTCACAGCCAGCGATGGAAAGCTTGGCCGGGTATCAGTCTTAGTTTCCAAAAGGCCTTACTTCATAGTTCCTTTGGTGCAGTCCTTCTCTGGCTGGTAAGATAGGATTATATAGATGAAGCTCAACCATCTGATCTCAACCAACTGAGATAGTCAGAAGGATCACCCTTCTTTGTCTTGTCTCCCCCCTTAAGTACCTTTGCAGGGTCCTTTGTTTGATTTTCCTGCCAGGTGACTCTATGCTTTTGGTCACGTCCACAAGAAGAAATCCATTTGCAACTCAATTGTCTATGGCTAGTGTCTGCAGAGGTGTTTAGGCTCTGAATACACATTCAGCATGACTTTGCATTTCTCCATTGCATGAAGTGAGTTTCCAGTTCTCAGCTTTCACATTACATACATGTTTAACCTTTACCTTTACATATTTGTTAGACCTGTAGTCTACATGTAGCCTAGTATCTCCTTGTGACAATATGTATATACAAAGTGGCACAGCACCATACCCACACTCCAGTCATGTTCTTACAAACAGTTAATTTGATGTAGATCGGCCTTACTTCTGTGCGAATGCAGTTCAGGCGTTCAGTATTCGGCCCAAACGCAGCCTGTTTGGACAGCCGAACAGAACAGCTGAACTGAATGCGGAAGTGGCCAAACAGTTCGGGTGAGTTCGGCGGCGTTCAGGTGGGGAAAATGTGACTGGAAGGCCCGGGGGGGTGGGGTAGCTGAGGAGCAGACTTCCTGGAACCAGGGGTGGAGAGGCTTGGAGTAGCAGCCAGCCTGCCCAATCACCATCCCTCTTTTACTCTGCCCACTGGCTTCACAGTCTGCGATTGGCATGGGGCTAGGCTGCACGGAGCCAATGGGGCTTGTGGTAAGGCGATCGCAACAAATAACAAAAGTCATTGCTCTCCCACCTTCCAATTCCTTCTGAGCTAGTCACTGATCCTGTCAGCAGGCGTTTTCAGAAGTCTCCCTCTCCCAGCAGTTTGTGTTCCTAATCCATTACCATCCTCCTCCTATTTCACCCATTCCCACACATTTACCTCCATAGTTTCATTTATTTAGATGAGACAGATTTAGGTGTTATTTTTATTTTGTACCCCTCCCTGTGTTCTTTCTCCCTACCCTCCAGTGAATCCTTCCCTCCTACTACTATATATTCCATCCCTGATTCCCTTCCCCTGTTTTTGCATTTTTTAAAACTAGAATTAGATTGATTTAGGTTTCAGTTCAGTTTTGTACCCTTCCCTGTGTTGTTTGTTGTGAGCTGTCTGTGTCCCCCCCCCCCAATCCCTGTGGATAGATAGATAGATAGATAGATAGATAGAGTGTAGTGATTCAGTTTTAATATTTTATAGTGTGTTTGTAGGACTAGGCCTTTGTAGATATAGTATTGCATTTAGTTCCATAGATTTTAGAATAGTTAATTGCAGTTACTAGAGTTACTAGATATATATAATATTATATTAACAATTTGAATAAATAAATAAAATTTTAAAAAAATAAAATTTCAAAGTGCATTCTTTGGGTTGGGTTGGAAGACATGGAGAAGGGAAAGCAGGAGCAGCCAGTCTGCTGCCCATAAGGTGGGCAATGGGGCACGTGGCAGAGGTGGTAGGGGTCGTGCCAGCGGAGTGGCAGCAGGCAGCAGCCCAATCCCATCACCACACCCCAAACTCCACAGGCCTGATTTTGGGTGACAGGCTTCCGAGGCTCCCAGTAGTGGCACTAGGGGGGTGGTTCTGTAGCGCCTCCTGCCAGCATCCTCCACTCCCACGCAGGGCACTGGAAGGCCTGCAGTCCAGGAGGCTGTGGCTGCAGGAGTAGGTGTAGGTGCTTCGGGGTCGGATGTTCCTCAAGGGCCACCAATGTCCCCCATTGTTGAGGTGATCCCCAGCAGTCCAGGGCTGGTGGATCCAACCCTGCCAAGTCCCTTGGCAGCTGCAGGACATGGAGGGCGGTGTAGCTTTCAAGTGAAAACCAAACGCATGTTGGGGAAAATGATCACCCTGGTTGGGCACTGTAGGGGTGGGACTTGGGGCAAAAAGCCGGTTACCAGTTTTACCAGTTACCAGTTTACCAAAAAAATGGTTTACCGAATTAAAACCGGTATACCAGTACCGTTTCCCCCCCATTAATTTCAATGGGGAACTGTCCCCATTGAAATCAATGAAAACAAAAACGCATACCTCCACCCCCCCAGGCTGCGCGAGTGGAAGGGGGAACACCATCCTGAGTCGGCAGGTGGTGCCAGTCTTGTACAGGGATTTAAAGGAGCAGGTGAGGGAGCAGCTGGCAGGGACTGGGGGTGCCACCATCCACTTCACCTGTGGTCGAGCAGTAACACTCAGTACGTCTACCTGGCGGTGATGGCACACTGGTGGCAGGACCCGGAAGCAGCATTTGGCAGTGGCAGGAGGGGTCCAGAAGCAGGGTATAGGTGGGCCCTGCTTCAAGCGGAAGTAATGGACGGACCCCACACATCTCGGAACATTGAGGCAGCCCTGGCCGCCATAGTGAGGGAGTGGGTCATGCCAGGTACGCCCTTCACCAAGGGGTGCGTGGTCACCGATAACACGGCCAATATATTGAGGGCAGTCCACGAGGGGGGCTTCACTAGCATCCCTTGTGCCGCACACACCCTTCACCTGGTGGTCAGGGAAGCTCTGGGCTTGGGCGAGAAGGGGCAGGCACCCTTAGCTCCCTGATTGAGCAGGGGAGGAAGCTGGCCAGTTTCTTTAACCGGAGCGTGAAGGGTAGCGACCTCCTCCGGGCGAAGCAGGCTGAGCAAGGCTCCCCAGTGCACCAGCTGGTGCAGGATGTGTCCACCTGGTGGAATTCGACCTTCCTGATGCTCGAGCGGCTTCTCGAGCAGAAAGCTGCCTTGCATCAGGTTCAACTGGTGATGGACAGCAGGGCACCTCCAGGGTACAATGGGGTGGAATAGGAGATCCTGGCGCACACGGTCTTCATGCTGAGACCATTCCTGGATGTGACGGAGACCATCAGCTCGGCCACGGCCACCATCAGCCTGGTGACCCCTCTGGTCCAGAGTCTCCTCAGGAGGTTTGAGGAAATTATCCAGGGGTGGGATTGTGGCCCTCAGGGCAGGAAGCTGGCCGATGAGGTGGTTGCCCTGGTGTGGCAGCTGAAGGCAGGGCTGAAGGCGCATTCCGACGAGCTCCTCTGGCAGACAGAATACGTCTTGGCAACCATGCTGGACCCCAGGGTCAAGGGCAGTGTGGCACACCAGACACCCCTCTATGGCCACTGGAAGAGTGAGCTGGTGGAGAGGGTCCAGCATGCAGAGCGGGCTCTGGAGAGTGCGCGGCAGCAGCAGCAGGATGCGCCTGGGGCTGGTGGGAGTGGGAGCAGCCACCCCTTTCAGACAATGGGGTCTATCCCTGCCCCCAGCCCTAGCAGTAGCAGCACCAGCAGCAGGCTGAGCAGCAGCAGTACCCCTATTGCCAGCACCAGCAGCTCCTGTGTGCAAGCCACTCTGGGGAGCATGGAGTTGTGCACAGAAGGGCAAGCAGCGTGGCTGAGGGCAGTGGTGGAGGTGGTGCCCAGGCAGAGTTACCAGAGGAAGTACAACAGTGCCTCAGCAGCAGCGGAGACCTACCTGGAGAAGGAGCCATGCATAGAACCCAGCAGCGATCCCCTGGCCTACTGGGCCGGCAAGACCATCGTGTGGTCAGCCCTGTCCAAAGTGGCCAAGGGTCTCTTGTCCTGCCCACCAACCAGTGTCCCCAGCGAATGGGTGTTCTCCATGGCGGGGGACTTTGCTCACCGCATCGCCTGAGACTGGGGGCCAAGTTGGTGGAGCAGTTGCTCTTCCTTAAGGTGAACCTCCCTGAGCTGCCCCTGGATATGGATTGATGGTGCAGTGGCACATGGCATTCCATGCCAGGGGAAGTCTTGGGACAGGGCTCCTCCTTCATCTGGGCTGCTGCTGCTGTGCTGAGGTGCTGTCCCTCCCTCTCAGTGGGCCAGTCTCTTAGTGTACCACCTCCAGAAGGGGAATGGACCAGTTAGGATGGTCTGCCCCCGGAGGCTGACAGAACCTCAATGGTTCCAAGAGGCCCTGGGGAATTTAACCTTAGACCTTGATGGTCACTCTGTTGATGAACTCGTCCGGGTATGGAATATCTTGCTCAGGGAGGCCATTGACAGGGTGGCTCTGAGACGTCTCCTGTCTCTGTCTCATCACTGCAGGGCCCCCTGGTTTACCGAGGGGCTGCGGTGTATGAAGCAGGTAAGTAGGCAACTGGAGCGATGCTGGCGTCAGACTTGTGATGAATCTGACCGACTTCTCTGTAGAGCCCATTTGAGGTCCCATGTTGAGGCTGTGAGGACGGCAAAGAAAGAATTCTTTGCTGCCCTCATAGCGTCTGCAAAGTCACGTCCAGCTGAGTTGTTCCAGGTGGTGTGGGGGCTGGTCAGTCCAGCCTCCCTCCGCCTGGATGGGGATTTGTCCCAGGCCCACTGTGAGGAGTTTGCTATCTACTTTGCAGACAAGATCGCTCAGATCCAGAGCAACTTCGACGCTGAAGTAGAAACAGTGGAGATGGAGCGTGAGGTGATGGAGACCCCATCTAGTCCATCTTTCTGGGTTGAGTTTCAGGAAGTGATGCCAGCCAATGCTGTGGATGTCCTGGGGTCTGTCAGAGCCACCAGTTGTGAATTAGATCCTTTCCCGTCCTGGTTGGTGAAAGTCTCCAGGGAGACATTAGGGACGGTGCTGGCGGGGGTAATCAACGCGTCCCTTCAGCAGGGGAGATTGCCCCCCAGTCTCAAGGAGGAAGTGGTGTGCCCCCTGCTGAAGAAACCATCCTTGGATGTGGACGCACCCACCAGCTACCGACCTGCCTCAAACCTTCCCTTTTTAGAGAAGGTTATTGAATGGGCGGTGGCACTGAAACTCCAGACTCATCTTGACAGCATCGGTTTCCTTGACCCGTTTCAATCTGGGTTCCACCATGGCTTTGGTACAGAGATGGCATTGGTGGCCTTGGTAGATGATCTCCACCGGGAGATGGACGCAGGACATTCAACACTGCTGGTCCTGCTAGATTTCTCGGCTGCTTTTGACACAGTGGACCATGGGCTGCTGTTGAGATGATTGCGAGCCCTGGGTGGTCTGGATGGGACTGTCCTTGGATGATTCTGATCATTCCTGTCAGGGAGAAGCCAGTGGGTTGTCCTGGGGGCTGAGTCTTCCAGCCCCCGGGCCCTGGATTGTGGCATTCTGCAAGGTTCAATTCTGTCTCCATTACTATTAAATGTATACATGCCTCCCTTGGGGGAGATCATGAGAGGGTTTGGTGTGCGTTGCCACCAATACACTGATGACACCCAGCTTTACCTCTGTTTTTCAACTGACCCAGGTCCTGCAGTCTCAGTACTGTCCCAGTGTCTGGAGGCCATGACGGATTGGTTACGGCAGAGCAGACTGAAGCTCAAACCTGATAAGACAGAGGTGATGGCGGTGGGTAGGGTGGGGGAGGTGCTGGCTCCCCTTGTAGAGGGGGTCCGCCCTCCTGTAGCCCGACAGGTTCAGAATCTGGGGGTGTTATTGGACTCGGGTCTCTGCCTGGATCGGCAGGTAGCGATGGTGGCGAAGGCTGCCTTCCGCCAGCTGTATCTAGTGCAGAGGCTGCGTCCATACATTTCCAGACCTGACCTGGCCACCCTCATCCATGCCTTCATCATCTTGAGGCTGGACTACTGTAACGTGCTCTACGTGGGGCTTCCCTTGATGCTGGTTCAGAGGTTGCAGCTAGTGCAGAATGCAGTGGCTCGTCTCCTGATGGGGACGAGTCGGCGAGAGCATATTACTCCTGTGCTCCGTGCGCTGCACTGGCTGCCTATAATGTACCAAGCCAGATTCAAGGTATTGGTTTTGGCCTATAAAGTCCTACACGGTCTTGGCCCCGGATACCTCAGGGGCCGCCTCACCCTCCGCACCCCAGGGTGGCCCCTTTGGTCCGTCGGGGGTGCCTTCTTGGAGGTCCCCTGCATAAGGCAGGGGGCCACAATGGAGAGGGTGTTCTTGGTGGCCAAGGTTGCGATTATGGAACTCCCTCCTGGAGGAAGCCCATCTGGCCCCAAGTCTGTTGGCTTTCCGCCGAGCCTGTAAGACTTGGCTGTTCTCCCAGGCCTTCGGAGGAGGGGGGGTTAATTGTGGGGGAGGGGTGGTGGGTTTTTAGGTGTTTTTTTGATGTTTTTAAATTGTGTTGATGTTTTAAATTGTTTTTATTGGTGTTGTAAGCCACCCTGAGATGCCATGGGCATGAGGGGGCAGCAAATAAATCTCAGCAGCTGCCCTGAGATGCCTGGCACCTGCCCTGCCTCTCTATCTCTCTCATACTAGACAGCCTCGGCCGACCTATCTGACTGACTTCATGATGCAGGGTGGCATTGGGAAACTGTAAACCTGCCAGCTGGCCTCTAGCTAGACAATCTCGGCCCATCTATGTGACTGGCTCTCTCTTGCGCACGCTGCACAGTCTTCGCCAGCCTATCTGAGGGCCCTGCCTTCCCTACTGCCTCTCATGTCACGCTGCCTGTCTGCCCCCTCAGGTTGCAAAGCTCAAACCCTGCCTCAGTCTGCCTGCCTTCTGCTCATGTCACTCTGCCTGTCTGCCCACCCTGGTTGTCAACCTCAAACCCTGCCTCAGTCTGCCTGCCTTCTGCTCATGCCACACTGCCTGTCTGCC
>QEPC01014392.1:25400-47232 GCA_003113815.1 Sphenodon punctatus | reverse complement strand
TCTTCTTCTTCTTCTTCTTCTTCTTCTTCTTCTTCTTCTTCTTCTTCTTCTGCTGCTGCTGCTGCTGCTGCTGCTGGGTCTCAGACGGCCAGCCATGGTGCCATGGGCACCCCCAGGGGCTAAGCACCGAACCTGCCTGCCTGGGCAAGCCAGGGTGCCAAGCGCCAAGCCTTCCCAGTCTCTGCTGCTGCTGCTGCTGTGTCTCCGACGGCCTGTCATGCTGCCACGGGCACCCCTGGGGGTCCCTAGAGCACCCCAAGCCTCCCAGCGGGTCCAAACTCTGCTGAACGTTCAGCGGGACCGAAGTCCGTGGGACCGAACCCACAAACCCGAACTTAGTTTTCGGGCCGAACGGCCAAACATCCAAACCCGTTCTGGTCGCACATCCCTACTGTTTTACTCCTAAAGCATTCACATGAACAGAACGCTAAGCCAACATTAGTCAGGAGTAGAAAGAGAAGTGTTCCCCTTGAGTTTGTATTTCAAAATAACTGTTCGTGTGAACATTTATCAGTGTGAGAGAGGCACTGGCAACCACGATTCAGTGATCATTACCACAAAAGAGGAAACTGACATACTACTTCAGTTTACACTGTTCGTCTGAATGCTACCAAAGTGAAGTAGATACTTCAATTTAATTAAATCAAAGCATTTACTGCTGCTCACCTGAAGAGCAGAGAACAGAAGTGTTGTTGTTATTATTTATTATTATTATTATTACACTGCCTGCACTACATGACCCAAACTGGGTTCCAAGCTTGCAATGCAACACAAAGCGCTCATTCTCTTTGCCATTCCCTGAGCAAGAAAACTTGCAATGCAGGCAGGGGATGGGGTCTTTGATGCCTTGCACCGCAAGCATGGAGGGTCGATACTAACCACACACTGCCAATAAAAAAATAATATACTTAAAAGCCCTAATATTTTTATCTGGATGGGTATACTCTACACACAAAAATTCAGATTATCAGAGCACAGGATTTGACTTATCCAGTTCAAGAAGTAATACATTTTGTGAGACCTGGGGCTGGGAAAAATACATTTCTTTTACTTATGCAGAAATTTGAGTTACGAAGATTGACTTAAGTAGATTTCATTGTATACACCTATGTGATGTATACACACACGTGCAAAATGGAACACAGATTTGCACACACATTGAGTGACACACACAGTGGCTGTTTTCACACGTGACGGCTGTTGCTGCTCCAGACGATGGAGACAGTTGTCACTCCGGCCAGGATCCACTGGGCCACCAAAGAAGTGTTACAGCAGCCCAGCATGGGGAGGGGCAATGCATATATGTCTGCACATCCTCGTCCCTGCACTGCGTGCAGTCCCCCTCCACCCGACCTGATGGGCAGTCATGGCAGCCAGTGATGGCTACCATGGTGCCCATCCCCCACCACAACTCTGGACCTAGTTGAGTGAAATGGGTTATCAGCCGTGATAGCCCACTTTACTCTGGGTCTGGTGGCTGCCTCCCAACCATGGTGAAGCTTAGCCTGGGCTGTGGGTTGGGGATTTCTCCACCTCACAGTCCGGGCTAAACTCCACCATGGTCAGAAGCCAGACTGTGATAACATCTGCACTGCAAACATGATGCACTAAAGCAGATTAATCTGTGCCAACAGCTTGTCTGAAAACTCCCAGTGACACATACATATACACACAGAATGACACACACACATACGTAAACACACAGGGGAACACACATGCTCACATGCACTTTTCACAAATGCATTATACATAAGAAAATATTTCACCTGATACAAGCCAGCAAGCCATCCTCTCTGTTGCAAGCAAAGGCCACGTGCTGTTAGCAAGACGACCGACCCTCCTCAGCTTGGCGGGATCTATTGGGGATCATGGATGAGATGCTGTTTTCGGATAACACTGCATTTCATAGGTGTGGGCACCAATGTCAAGCAACTTCAGGCAATGCTCTCTGGTGAAGCACAGGAAAGGCAGTTAAGGGTCTGCAAGTGGGGCATGGATGGCATGGGGATGATGTAAGCTGATCCCTACAGGAGAGAGTGAATGATGGGCCCATTTGGAAACCTGTCCTCGCACTAGTGCTCTTACATTCTTGCTCTTGATCTCATTGGCAGGATGTTACCTGTTTCCCTTTGACCAGACTGTTCTCCCAAAGAGGAAGGAGCAGAGATCTCAGGTTGGGTGCAGGTTCATAGCTGGGACATTGGCATGGGTGAGGGAGGGAACAGACTGCATGACCAGAGTGGCAATTTCTTCAGACTAAGGCCCTTTTCACACAAGATGCCCCCACCCATCTCCATGCAGTTCCACTGCGTGGAGATGGGTGGAGGTGCCCGTGTGAATGCCACAGGGGATGGGTGGGGTGCATGCACGCTCCTGCACTACACCCATCTCCAACACCCAACGTTCTGTGGGTGGAGATGGGTGGAGGTGAGTGTGCACCTGTGGGAATGGGTGCACACTCACCTCCACCCACTGCAGCCACCCACCCGTCCCACCCACCATGCTCTGTTTAAAAGGGGCCTAAGAAACTGAGGGGAGAAACCTGGAGCACATCTTATTTCTACAGGAGGAAGGCAAAAAAACTTCCAGGGAGGCAGGTAATGCCCCCCACTCCATGTCTCCCTCGCCCCCTAGCTACGGGCCTGCTTCAACAGTGTATGCCCAATAAAGGGTAACTGAAGAGCAGGTTTTGTGCTTCTGCATAGGGAGCCAGCAGGTGGTAGTAGAGAGACAGTGCTTGTCTTGCGTGGCAAAATTTGCTGTTGGACATTGTTGAAAAGAGGAAGGAAACAAATGTAGTTCCTGCTCTGTGTGGTGAGGTGCCTGCAGTTCTGGACTAGCTGTGTAGCTACTAGAGGAATAAGCTGGCGGTACCTTTGAAGAGAGCACTCTTCTCCTTGCATGGGGTGCGCAAGAGGATGGATGGTCAGAACAGGAGGTCCTGTACTGACTTTCAGTGTGAAAAGCCTAATAAATGCATCCCTTTCCAGCTTCCAAGGCCTGGGGGACTTTCTGTGTTTCATGGTTCCTTTGCTCCATGTTCCTCCACCCAGCAATTAGATCTGACCTGCCTCTCCCTGCTCCCTATTAAGTTCCCCCTCACCCCTCTCTTTCACGCAGACTCTTTCTCGGATGAACCCACAATAGTAACTTGCCTTATGGCCTGATCATGGAAGAAGATGAAAAGTTGAGGTGAACAAATATTTGTGCAAATGAATTAATTCATCGAGTTTGCACTATCCAAACTGAATCCAGTAAAGTAGATAACTGCCATGAATTGGTGTTCCACTGAATGCCCATTTTGGCTATCTTGGCTTGGTTATTTGGGTTATTTTGTTTATTTCAGTGCTTCCAAGTGGTAGCATAAAGAGGTTTCTTGAACACAGGCTTATCTGAGGTATTTCTGTTTTCTGATTACTTCATTTCAGCACTCAGTGCTCTTGTGCGTGCACGGCCACCAAACCAAGTAACCAAAATAAGGAAATAAACTGAGGAACTGAATCAAAATAAATGAAATAATGAAATAAGCCAAATAACTGAAACAGAATACCTGACTATGTGGAGATACAAATACCCAGTTGTGGATATTATTTGGCTGGTTGGGAATCTGTCCCAAAATCCAGGTAATATCTGTGAAAATAGCAACTCATTTCAGATCCAGTGAAAAGGCTTCCTTGGAAGCCAGTGGGTTTTGTGTCTTGCAGTGGGCAGGGTTGCAGCTTTCACGCAGGGACTCTAAGCTATTGGGGAAGACCAAATTACTCCAGGTCAGCCAGAGGTGACCCTGGAAATAGGGAAAAATTGGGGTGGGGTGGGGTCCAGAGGTGGCAGGGGGCAGCCACCCCAGAAAGGGGAGGGAGGGGCAAAGGCACTTTCCTGCCCCCTTGCCAAGATGATCTCACCCCTATGGAGCACTGACATGCCATACGGGGTGGGGCTGCATCAGAAAAGGCTTCTTTACCCACCCTGCCCCCTTTCCAACATGGCGCTGCCCCCTGTGGAGCACTGTGATGTCACAATGCTGTGTATGAGGAGGGGTTGTGTCAGAAATGAACATGACAGCCCCATTGTCCTGACTCTTCCAATATAGCCCCACCCCCTCTGGGTTTCCACTATAGCCCCACCCTCTCTGGGTTTCCCTTCCTTTCCAGATGGAGATGGCAACACTAGCAGTGGGTACCTGGTGACTAGTCTCAAAAGGGGGCCTACCTCAACCCTAAAGCTCCTGGCCTTCACTATGTGCGTTCTGTGGCTTCTGCTGTGTAGCAGCCTGGATTTGAAGATGTTCAAAGGTAATGACAGTCCTGATCAGCGTGATGCATTGGATGTTTTTAAACGAGCAAGTCTTGGGAGGTCCATGGGCTGTAGCCACTGAGTGGCACAGCTGTGGAGCAGCCATTCAGGTGGAGTGCATGGGCAGGGATTCTAATGGGCGGCTCCCAGTGTGGCTACTGCAATAGCTACTATGCACGCCTTCCCCACCACCGCGGACCATGGGGGAGGGGGAAGCATACCAGGCTGGCCTTTGAAATTTACATGTCCCAGTATGAGTGCTGGGGAACCGACCTCCCTAGCGCTTGTGGCCAGTTCCTGTGACTTGCAAAGGTCATGTCCCCTGCCCACGGTGTCCCTGTCTGCTGACATGGGTGGCCGCCCCTGTTCGTGCGGGCAGGGGATGTGTGGACACCTGTTGCCATGCAATTTTTTGGGGTTGTGCTGCAGGGCACACTCCAGATTTCTCAGCAGTGCACTGTAAGTGGCTATGAGTGGGTGCTGAGTAGCTCACAGGAGCGCACATCCCCCTGCAACCCCTTCGGATGGGTGGTGGTCGGAGGAGTGGCTTCTGGGTGGCCATCCGTGGTAGCATCTAATTTAAAAACACCCGTAGTATTTCACCATCTTCTGCACCAGGACGCATGCCAACCTAGTCATGCCCCTGCAAAGTAAAAAAGGAAGGTTAATATTATAGGTAGTGTGGTAAGGGATCATTGTGGTTCATGACAAACTCCTAGGTTTGCATGTCTAGGAGCTAAGAGGATTGGGGAACAGTTTGTAGTTGGAATCACCAAAATGTGACAGGGTTGGTTAGGTTGAATGGTGAGGTTATCCTGAACATGATTCACAACCCACTTACTCCAGTAAGTGGTTTGTGGATCACAGCCCTGGTGTTTACTGAAGGAATAGGTGGGCTGGAAAGAATGAATGATGCTATTGCAAAGTAGACAAATGCTACTTTGGGCTGCTTTAGTGGAAGCAATGTATCTAAGACACAAGAAAGGATTGTATTGCTATACTCAGCACAGCGCTGGCTAGGCCTCTGATGAAGTACTGTGCCCACTGCCCAGTTCTGGACACCTGTGGGCACACTGGAGAGGACCCAGAGGAGAACAACAAGATAATAAAAGGTTTGCAAGACAAGTCATATGAGGAAAGAATAAAAGAGTTGGGAAGGTTTAGCCTACAAAAAAGAAGACTAAAGAGAGACATAAGAGTTTTTAAATATTTAAAAGACTGCTGTAAGGAAGACAGAGAACAATTGTTCCCCATTACTACTGAGGGAAGGACTAAAGACAATGACCATGATGCACAAACCAGTTGTTCCGGAGAAGTCTTGTCGAAGCCAGAAGGGCTTTAATGGGACTACTCCAGAATAAGTGGTTTGTGAATCATAGCCAATGGGTTTAAGACATTTTTAATTTTGAAAGTTTTTGTTTCAATGAAAGCATTCAAAATATTGAAATTTCATCCTGATTTTGATCTAGAAGTGTTAATTTTTATATATTTGGTGCAGGACAAGAAATGCATTTCCTTGTCAGTGCTAGAGTAGAAAGTCAGCCCCAGAGTCATCCTTTCTCCTCCCACAAGAAAGACTAACCAAGGAACTAGCCAGTCTGGAAAAGGGCCGTTAATTGGGATCCTCCAGCTCTTTAGCACCAATGCTAGTCTTTATCACTGATTTGAGTCATAGGGTGATTTCAGACGTTACGTGAACACGGTGAACCACGGTGAATACCCACCTGTGGTCACCGTGTCCCGTACGTCTGTTCACGGCGCGCCAGATGTTGGCCACGGTCAATCCCCACATGGGGTTCGTTTGAACCACGCTTCCTGGGCTAGCCGGGGGAAGGTCCCGGGAAGCGTGGTCAGACGGACCCCGGGCCATGGCCAAGGAAAAGTAACGTCTGGCCGCATGCCACGGCCCGGGATCCCCGGCGGGATCCCGGGCCATGGCACGATCGGCCGGACGCGGCGGCCGCATTGGCCCCGCCGCCCGCCCGTCTCCTCGGAGGGCGGGCGGCGGGGTGCGTGGAGGGGGCGGGGCCGCGCGGCCGCACGTTGCGCCGCGCGGCCCCGGTCCCTCCCACTTTCCCCGCCGGGATCCCCCCGGCAAGTCTGTTGTGCCGTTACGGGGTGACCCCGGCGGGGAATGAAGCTGTTGGTGCCAACGGCCCACGTATCGTCTGAAAATACCCATACTGAAGTGACTCAGTTCTAGCTAGCTCTGCACTAAGGGTTAGAATCAAGTTTATTGTTGTGAATGAATGACTGTCCATGTCAGGTTTCAAATGCTCTTTGAGACTTCTGAGTTCACTCTTCTCTGTTCAATAAAGCTGCTGGGTTTCTGTCCCACTTTTAGTTGTGTGTCTGTCATGGTACCCAAGCAAGCTTGGGTTCTCTGTACTCACAAACTCTGAACTATGAAACCAAACAGCTTCATGATGTATAGTTATGGGCAAGGCCCTGTGAATTCTGCACTGCTGCTATCATTCAATTTTCACAGAAACCGCCATAGGGAGCACCCCCTATGAGCGCCAATAGGGTGTCAGCACTGTTAGCAGCTGGTATTTGGGGAGACGGGGGCTTTGTGCCACAGCTGCTGGAGGGAAGCAGCCCACAACCCCTGAATGGAGAGAAAAGACATACACATCCCATTCTTTTGATAGATCCTTGTGGCATTTTGTGGGTGGTTTTTTTAAAAACAAAGATATGGGATATTCAAAATTGATGGAATAGCATGTGGGGAAATTCATTGCAAACAAAATTTGTCTAATTTGGAGGAGTCTGCTAATTTGCATAATTTATTCTGCTTGCAGAGCCTGGGTTTTCTGCTCACTGAATTTGAGTTTCCTGGTTGCAGAATTTGGGAGAGACATTTCAGAATATACAGGGCCCTGGCTATGGGGACATATTTATTTGTTTGTTTATTTAGATTTATACCCCACCCTACCTCAGACTTAGGGTGGCTTACAATAAATGCATAAAATACAAATATAAAATACACAATTTAAACCTCACAAAGTTAAAAAAAAAACTCTCGCCCCCCAATCTATCCCTGCCCATTAAATGCCTGGTCAAATAAAAGGGTCTTACACTGCGTCCGGAAAACAATCAAACTAGGGCTCAGACGAGCCTCCAAGGGAAGGGAGTTCCAAAGCTGTCGGGCAGTCACTGAGAATGCCTCTCTGTGGGCCCGAGTCATACGAAACTGAACCAGCCGTGGAACCCGCAAGAAGGCACTCTCATCAGATCTTAAGGGCAGCGAAGGAGCATAAGGAGAAAGGTGGGTTTTTCAGATATGTAGGGCCCAAGCTGTTTAGGGCTTTAAAGGTCTTGACTCCCTTTTTCCATTCCTTTAATCCATCCATGTCTTTTGAGAAGATGTTAGCTGTTTCATCAATGTAGTGGCTGAATGGTTAAGGCACTCAGTTCTATTCTATAAGGCTGTGGGTGCAAGTCCTGCTAAAATCAGCCATGGCTGCTCAGTAGGGTGGCCATACCTCCCCTTTAAAAGAGGACACATGCAAAATACATGTTGCAGGGCTGCATTGTTTCCAGTGAAACCCTGCAATGTGTATTTTTCATAAGCATACTTTTTAAAAGGGGCGGTATGGCCACCCTACTGCTCAGTCACTAGGATTGTTAATACTCTGGGTTCAGCCTGGAGAGTCTGGGCTTTTAAAACTGAATTCTCCAGGCCAAACCCAGAGATTTGGCGACCCTACCTGTGAGAGCTGTGTAGTGCTCAACTGAGGTGGAGTGGGGGAAGTGGGGTTTTGTCCCCCTACTCCCTGAATTTTCCTGAAACAATATGCCCCATTTCCCATCCCGTATAGGATGATTCTGGAGTCCCACACAGCAAGAACACAAAGGACATTTCTGAGCCATCTCTTCCCGCTGCAATCCTTTAAAAGCCAGGAATTGGTGCATCTTATTTATCCTCCCTTACACAGAGCTGTAATTCTTAATAAGATGTGGTGGTTAAACTCTATTGATCACAGCCGGTATCACTCACCCAGCCTCGCGGCCAAGTGGCTAAAGAGTGGCTTCTTTCTGCCCCCAAATATAAATAAATAAAGGCAGACTGCAGCTCTGAACTAATATTTAAAATGCAAAATCATTCTGGAGGGTCTCCTCCCCCACCCCCCGGTCTTGCAGTAAAAAGATATAAACAGAATAAATTACCTTCCCTGAGTGGATTATGAGAATACCTGCCTCCTGACCGGAATTTTAAGTCCCAACTTGCTTGTACCACCATGCATCAGTGATTTATGAAAGCCCAGCCACTTCTCTGCATATTTTCTCTGTTCAGCCAAGTGATGGAGTTTATCCTTCCTATACCATTAGAGATATTAACGGTTAGGCTACCTAACACTACAAATGAGCCATTCTCATGATGGACCAAAACTGACAGGAGCCCAACAATCCCATTCTTAGCGACACTATTCCAAGCCAATACCCAATTGGACAAATTTGGGATATTCCCATTCATTTTAGCAAAGCAACTAGGAAAGCGAGATTCACTTCATCTTCTCTTGTGGCTTCTAATTTCATTTCGGTTCTTTGCTTTGTTGGACTTTTTGGGGTCATTTTGTCATTTTAACATTCCTCTTTGCATTAGCAGACATTGAGCTAGTGGTGAGTATCAGGTCTGGAGCATGCAGCTAGCATAATGTCTGTTGGCATCCAGCTTTGTGCCAGCTATTCCGGAGGTGGAGAACCTAGTAACTTGTGGTCCATTTCTGGCCTGCAAGCAACTGCCCACCAGCTTCCAAAGGCGAAAGTAGCCTCCTGGGACACCAGGCACCAGCAACCCTAGGCTTGCCACTTTCGGTCATTTTTTACCTGACACTTCCATTTTGGCCTATTGGAGTGTCACATAAAAAACTACCACATGTGGCCACCCTAAACAACCCATCAGACATCTGTGGAGCATCCCTTCAGGATGGTCCAGCCTGCAGAGTCCTGGGGGGGAGGAGGATCCAGCTCCTGGCATGGTGAAAATTCTCCACCCCTAGACTACACACTTACCAAGCTGCTGTGCAGCTGCTTTCAGGCCCACCATGTGGAGCAAAGACCTGCACGTACTTGCTGTGATATGAGGATGGAGAAAAGCAAATAGAGCCTGCTGGTAGCCACCTGCTTGTCACCCCAGCCCCACACACTTACCTGGATCCAAAGAGCAGTGGTGGGGCAGTGGTGTCTCTGGGAGCAGCAGTGTGGCTGCACCACTACCACACACCCCATTGCTGATACCAGCAGGGACCAGCCACCATGATCAATGATCCTGGTAACTTCCCATCCTTCAGCTCCTATACCAGCTATCGGCCTCTGCGTGCTCAAGCAGTTACCCAATAGCTGGTACATCTATTCAAGGGGCTACGTGTCCAGGATTGCCCATGGTGGGTTTTAAGGGTATGTTAGAGTAGCAGTTTTTTAAACCGATGAACCACTGTAAATCTGCAGCATTTTTCACAGGCCCCTGTGCACCCACTATAAATGGCCAAAGCCCAGCACATGCTCATTGCAAGCAGCTGCAAGTGCACAAGGAAGATGACATCTGTCCCTGCTTGTGCCATTTCTGGTGAGGGGGAAGGGGACCAGGGGATTTTATTTTATTTATTTGAATGTATACACCACCCTTCCCACAATGACTCAGGGCATCTTACAAATTAATCCATAAAAAAGACAATAAAACAATAATAAAATTCATACAATAAAAACTCCCCTTCCCACCCCCCCAAACCCCTCCCCCTAGCCCTCAACTCTACCCAAAGCCTCCAACCAGCTGCTATTCCTGCCTGCCAAATGCTTTTTCAAATAAAAAAGTGTGATGCTTTGGCCTGGGCCCAAGAGAACCTCCCAGGGAAGGGAGTTCCACAAAACTGGGGCAGCCACCGAGAATGCTCTCCTGTGACCCCCCGTCCTAAGGGTGCAGACAGAACCTGCAGGAGGGCACTCCCAACCGACCATAGGGACAACAATGGAACATGGTAGGACAGACATTTCAGATATTTGGGGCCCAGACCATTTAGGACTTTAAAGGTCAAAAATAGCACCTTGAATTGTAGCTGAAAAGGTATAGGCAGCCACTGCAGACTTCAGAGCACGGGCGTAATGTCCTCCCAGTGACTCATTCCCAAAAGGAGCAGAGCCACCATGTTCTTCACCAGCTGCAGCTTCCGAACAATGGGGCAGCCCCACATAGAGTGTACTGCAGTGAGCTAGCCTTGGGCTGATAAAAGCATGGATGACAGTGACCAGATCAGGCCACAGTCTCCTCACCAGATGGAGTTGATGAAAAATGCTCCTGGTCACTGCCACAATCTGATATCCCAGGCACAGCAAGGGGCCAGAAGCACTCCGAGGCTGCAAACCTGATTGACCCAAGGGGAACGGACTCCATCAATAACAGGTGTCCCAATCCCATCCAAGTCACAAGGCTGGCCAACCATCATCACCTCAGTCTTGTCAGGATTCAGCTTCAATCAACTCACCCTCATCCAGTTCCCGACAGCAGCCAGGCATCAGGTGATCACCGAGACTGCGGGACCCGGATGACCAGAAAACACATGTACTAGCCAAGAAGAAGCCAAGAAGGACTGAAACCTGCTTCCAGCAGATGCTCCATGGACCAGCTGCCTCCCATCACTTGCCCAACAGAACAGAGTTTAGGAACTGTCATTCAGATTGATACCATGGAGAAAAGGGCCACAGGGATTCTCCATGGCACACAGCCTTGGATGAGAAGCAGCAGGGAAAGCTTGTCTCTGCTGGCACCCACTGCAGAGCCAGGGAAAAAAATCCACCTCTACTAAGATGAGCATAATTATCAGGCCCAAATCCTCAGGGAAAGTTTGGGTCTTAGCAGAGAGAGCTACAAGCAGACGTTGGAGAAAATGGCAGACCATGGGGCAGTTTGAGAAGATACTATATTGTTGGACTTTGGGGACTGAAGCAGTATCTGTTTGGGGAAGGAGTACTGCAGATGCTGCCAGGAGCTTCCCATCCATCCCTCCTTAGCCTGTAAATCTGGAAATAAATGGATTTATATAACACACCATAAGACTCCAGTCTCTCTCTCCTCAGAAGAAACTAACCCAGGAAAGGTTACTCTAAAACCTTCTGACCTCTCAGGGAAGAGGGAGCAACACACCTCATTAGTAATTGCTGGCACCCACTGCAGAGCCAGGGAAGAAATTCACTGTCTCTGCCAAGATGAGCATAGTTATTGGGCCCAAATCCTCAGCTGGTGTAACTCTGCTCATCTCCCTTGACCTCAGTGAAGGAATTTCCTTTTGAACTTCCCTGGTCTTCATTTAGGACCAAAAAGAGAATTACTTTTTTGCAAAAATTCTCTAGTGATACTTGGGTAATAGGACTCTTTATAAGGGAAATGAAGTGAAGCAAAGGAATTGCTAAATAACTTTTTTATGGTATCTTTATGGTGAATGTAAAGCAAGGAATCTATAAATCAAGGTCACTGCGATGGATATTAGACAGAAGAGATGTTCAAGGCTTTTCCTGAGGACAATAGTAGGAGTCTAGTATTTCTATTGCAAACTTTGAGAAATAGAAATATTTTTGTGCTTTTGGCATTTTTTGTGAATTCTGAAAATTCACAATTTGAGGGAGATAATTGATCTGTTTCTTTCAGGTTCTTTCTCAAAGAGAAATAAAGCAGAAACATTCTGATAAATTTCTGATGGAAATTTTAACAGAGTAAAAAAAATTGATGGAACCGAGGGGTTTTTTCTGAGAGATTTTTCAGTTTTTAGAAAATGCAGAACTTACTTTTTTTCTTTTTTCTTCAAGACATGATTTCAAATGGCTTCATTAGTGAGCTAGGGGACTTTGATTATTTATAACTTTTTAGGATTTGCATAAATTTAAATTTACAACTTTACAAATGTAATTTTGACTTCGTAGGAACAACAAAAAAATGTACCAGATTGCTCATTATTTTTGAACCAATCGGAACATGACAATACATGTGTACTTACTGGAGCTAAGTTTGAAATTAAATGGACTTTCCTAATTAGAAAATAGGCAGTATGTATAAATAAATAATTTTTAAAAGGAAAAATTAATAAATAAATGTTACCCAGACCTTGTGCCTAGATCAAGGTGGAGAACCTTTTCTCTCCCATGGGCCACTTTGAAAACTGGTAAATTTTCTCTGTGGGTAGCACAGGAGTTGTTGATAGTGGTGCTTAAGGGGTGCGCTCAGGATGGAATGGTCGAGATCATGAATCTATGCCATGGATCCATCCCCTATCCTTCAGTGTTTTCAGACGAGATGCTACCCCACATGAGCTATGGATCCAAGCGCCCATCTAAAGTTGAAGGAGCTGGATGCACACTCCCATGAGGTGCAGCACACTTAGTCTCAGCCACTCACAGAGCAATGCCAGGAAACACTGTGCAAGGCAAGCTAAATGTGCAGTGGCTGCCTCCATGACCACAGTAATCACACTGGGAGCTGCTTGTTTGATTTGCACGCCAAGCACTTTACATGTATAGGTGCTCTGTGGCAGAGTCAGTTGGCAGCCATGGACTTCCCCCTCCCCCACCCTCCCCATCAATTTGCTCATCTGAAAACACTCCTTGAGTGCATGACTGCATCTCTGGTCTCTCCCCCTGAGCTCATTCTTTCAGTGCTGGAGGACAGGGGCTGGATTCATGGGGCAGATTAAGGAAATGGAAAGGACCCAAATAAAAACTAGCTGTGGGTCAGATTTGGCCCACAGGCTAGGTGTTCCCCAAGTATGGGCTAGGATCTGTCTCTTGGCATCTGATGGAGACTGCCCCTCCAGGGTAAACATAACAACTCATCTACCTTTCTAAGGCAAGATGACACTGGCAAACAAGAAGGATTTTAAAGGAATATCATCTGCACAGGATCTAATTCAATAAGTAGCAACTTACCATACATACCCAGAGACCTCAGTACAAGATTTCTCTCCCACAGCCCCACAGCTCTTTTTCAGAGAAACTTTTGTGTTTGCTCTGAAGCCCCTGACGTTATTTTATGTTTTCTGAGGGAAGGGTTGGGGAAGGTGGAAAGTAATCAGTTTTCAGACTTAAGATAAAAAATTGCCAGAGTAGGTTGGTTGACGCCTTATAATTAATCGCATACCTTGTAATAGGATTCGCCAGCCGCCGGCGCTCCTTGGAAACACCTTTTTACATAAGATATTGCCCACAACAGAGTGATGGAGCTTTGATTTATGTGGTTCCATCCTCCAGAAAACATCTCCTGGGGTTTCCCGGTCAGCGAAATTTATCAGGGCAATGGGAGAAACAGAAGGAAAGAAAGGAATAGAAGAAGGAAGGTTTGCAAACCCTCATCTTTCAACAAAGTCATCATAGCTCCAAAGATGAAATCCTAGGGTTGGAAGGGACCACAAGGGTCACCTAATTCGACCTTATGTGCCAGGGATGGATGCCCTACCAGGGGTCGGGAACCGCAGGCCCAGGGGCCAAATACAGCCTGCGGCAAGTTTTTATGTGACTCCTTTTCAGTTCATGGATCTGGCCCTTGGATCCAGTTCCTATCTGCTAATACTGAAAAACTGAGCTCAGGAAAGTGAGCAGAGATGAGGGAATGCACACAAGGATAGGGGACAGATCCATGGCACAGATCCCTGATCTGGCCCTCCTTTTCTTGAGTACATCCCATAAGCACCCCTGCCCCCAACTTCTGTGCAGCCATTAGAGCTTGTTCTAATTTTCGAAATGGCCCCAAGAATGGAGATTTTTCCCCACCCATGCCCTATACCTATAGGAGAGCAGAGCTGACCAACTAGCAGCCCATGGTAGGGTTTCTTCTGGTCCACAGCCTTAAAATGTTATGTTATTAAATGTCAGTATTTATTTAATATAATATAAACTTTCAGAACTGACATCATGTAATAACACTCCAAACTCTGCATGTTTAACTCACACAGTTCGTGTTGATAAGTTTGAAAAGGGTGTGACTACCCCTGCACTATAGAAATAGTGTACACTAGCTTGCTGCACAAGGAGAGCTTTTGTCCAATATGGGCTGCCAGCAAAGTGCTGTGAGGTGATCTGGTCTGCAGTGGCCAAGAAGTTGTACAACCCTGACATACATCCAGGCACGGTGCCACCCCTAGGATGGATGGGGCAATGCCCCTCCTGGCCCCCCACGCACCCAGTAAGGTAGGTACCAGTACCATTTACCTGTAATCCTGTCCCCGGTGCTGACCGCGCATTCAGAGGCCAGAGCGGCTGTTTCAAGCCGCTCCGGTACTCTGAACTTCCTGTTTGGAGCAGTGCACATGCACGAGCGAGCTCCTAGGCTCTGCGAATGTGCAAAGTGCGGTGGGGGTGGGGTGTCAGGATTTTCAGGGAGCTGCCTGGGAGGAGACTTGGAGAGTCAGAGGCTCTCCCTGAAGGAGGGAGGAGTCAGACTCAGAGCGTGGTAGAGACCTGTAAGGGTCAAAACTTTGCAGAATGTGCATTAGGCGGCTAGGGAGTGCCGTCCAGAGCATGTTCATAGGCAAGAGCAATGCGTTGCCAGGATCGCTTGGAGCAGCATTTCATGGCGCTCTATGGAGAGGCAACCGGCAGCACAGTAATGTTATATGGGTTGTAGCCTTTGGTGTCCTGTGGGCAGGAGAGTGGGCAGGAGGGGGAGCAATGGATGTGTGTGTGTGTGTGTGTGTGTGTGTGACTGTTGTGATGTGTGTGTATGCTATTGGCCGGTGGAACAGCAACTGCAGGGTAGGGGGAGTGGAGAGTGCTTGTGGTTTTTTGTGTAACTTTTATTTAGGGTCTCTGAGTGTGGGATTTTTCTCTCTCACATGGTGTGAGGGTGAGGGCTGCCTCCTGCAGAGACCGGAGCATATATAAAGGTGACTCCACCAGGTGCCATTTTATCTCTCTTTCAGTGAGAGAGAGAGAGAGAGAGAGAGAGAGAGAGAGAGTTAGAGTTTTCAGTTGGCCATCCAGCTGGTGGTCAGACTGAATCTTTTTCATTCAGGATCACTGTTAGATTATATCTATTTATAGATAATATTTTATTATTAATAATCATCTCAAGGAAGCAAGTTAGGTAGTGCCAAGTCAGACCAAGGGTCCATCATCAAGCCCAGCATCCTGTCCTCCGAGGAGATGCTGCTGAGCTCAGCCTGTCCTGTCTGGGCTTGGCCCTGCTGGGTGAGTTCATTGGGAACCCAGCTGGGGCTTGGCCTTGGCTTTTTGGGGGGGTCCCAGGGGCTGCAGCTGATACAAGTATTTGAGAGGATGAGCATGGATGGGACGAATGGGACTGGAGCAGGTTTGCAAAACCCCCTTCCAAACCTCCCTCCACCCACAACCAGGAGATGAAAGACCTGGTGATGGCCAGGGACATGGCTCAAACAATGAAGTTGAGCTTGCCAGACTCAAACTGGAGCAGTTAAAACTGGAAAAGGAGGAGAGGGGAAATGCAAAGACTGGAGAACAAGTCTCTCCTGACTGACAATTCACCAGGTGATAAGGGTTTTTAAAATGCAAAGTAACACAGACATCATGATGGGGCTACTAGGCAATGCAAAAGGTTGGGCATTTACTACATACACTCTCTTTTGTCTCCTACTGCTGCTTATGTCCTGCAGGCTGGATAGTTCAGGTACATCAGACAAAGAAGTTGTGACATGGTGGAAAGACATAAGGTCAATGAGAAACAAGCTACCAGGGAATTTGGGAACATGGTCAAATTTTGTAACAGGGGAACAAAAGGTGTTGACATGGCATTGCCACACTTTTGTCACATTCTTGCGCAAAGTCCTAAGAACCCCATCACCCATACTGATGTACCTCAAAGGTTATGTGCAAGAGGAACCCCACATGCAACACGGGGTGGAGGGACATAGACACCTTGGTGTATACCCCTACAAGATAGTGAACCCAGAAAGAGTGAGTCCCGATGATCACTTCACTATGCAGTGGTTGAACACAAGGCAACATAATAGCCCCACGATGCTAACAGAGTGTTTCAAGCACCACATGAATCAAGCCACGAGAAATGAGGTGGGGAGGTGGCATAACATGACCCCCACCAACACAGCACACCAACCACTTCAACATGTTCCAGATACAGGTTGGGTTCTACATCCTCCACATGTTTTGGAAGGGGAGGAGCTGTCACAAGGAAATAATGGCCTACAAGTACGACTACAGATCTAACAAACACATAAAAGGTAATAATAATAATAATTAATCATTAATTAGGTTTATTTGTTTAACCCATTGAGTTTTTACAAAAATAGACACAAATAATCCACATACAATTAGAAAATGTCACACTTCAAACACATCCAATTACAATAAAACGCATTTAGTTATACATGTTCAATAAAACATTCTATTTAAAAATTTGCTTTAAATATACTAATAACTAATAACTATTGCAATTTAGGTTCTCCTATGTCACAAGAGATTTTATATGAAGGGAATGAATTTGAAGTACTCTGTTGCAAAAGGTTGCTACTGATCTGGACTTAGCCGAATCCATTGGGTTCAGAAGTTGCAGTTAAGTGCTCTTCCTGGATATGATCAGAAGTCAAATAGGTTGTAAAATACTTCTGTCTAGGGACCTCGTAAACCAGCAGTGAAAAAAGATATGTTCAATTGTCTCGACAGCTCTGGAGTCACAAACCTTACAGAATCTAACTTCCCAAGGTGTGCCATCATAACGGCCATCCATAATTGCTGAAGGATGAGCATTGAGTCTGAATTTTGTAAAAGCAATTCTTTTCGGGGACTATGCCCAGACGAAAAGGTAGCCAAAAAGTTGAACAGGAGTAAACAACTCTTTATACAAGGGGGCTATCTGTTGAGAGTTCATCAAAGAATTTTCCAATTGAATGGTTTGGTTGAAAATACATTGTTTAACCAATATTTCTGCCCCCCCTTATGACCTTTAGATAGCAAATAGTCCCTGGTGAAGCCTAATTTGGTGACCTCCGCAACTACAAGGCTATCCCATGACACCATCAGATTTTCTTCCAAAGATATCAGTAGCAGAGGATTATTTGTTTGTTTAAAAACCAACTTTAACCAGAACCTAAGGAGACAGTTCTTTAAAATGGAGCTTATTGGGAAGGACCCTGTTTCAAGGCGCAATAGTACCTGAGGTGTTCCCCTAGGGGCTTCCAGAATTGCTCTAAGTATTTTATTCTGAATTAATTCCATCTGAGAAAGATACTCCAGGTCCCATACTGGAAAACCATAAACACATAAAAGGTAAACAGAATGTGGTAGCAGAGGCACTATCACGCAGCGACACTCCAGTTCAATCATGTTACGGGACACTGTCGTGCCCACTCCACATGATCTCTAAAGGGGGGAGCTGTCACAAAGAGCTACAGGTCTAACAAATATGCAGACCTAAAGGTTAAGACTAGCTAGGTTCCCGGCTTGGAGAGTTTCCAAGAAAGTCTTTACTTCATAGTTCGTTTGGCACAGCCTTTCCTGGCTGCAAGATGTAGATGAAGCTCTCAACTTCAAGAGATAGCAGGAACTCTTCCTTTGTCTTGTCTCTCAGTTTAAATAGTTTTTCAGAGTCTTTTGTTCAAGTTTCCCACTCGGTGAGTGTCCATGTTACATCCGCAGGAAAGGTGCATTTGCAACTGAATGGCTTCTGTCTGGTGTATGCAGTGAATACACATTGGCATATCTTTGTTTCTCTCCATTGCATGAAGTGAGTTTACAGTTCTCAGCCTTGACATCACATTCATGTTTAACCTTTAGGTTTGCATATTTGTTAGACCTATAGTCCAGTATGGGAGGAGGGGGGAACGTTATAATAAATAGTGATTATTATGGGATGATATTACATATGGTTATTACATACAGATTGGTTCTGCCCTTTAGTATATTTTTTGTATTTTTAGGATATTTTAAATTAATTTTTAAATTGTGAGTAATAGTATGTTTTAATTATGACTTGTAATTGTTGATTGTGTGTGTTGTAAGCTGCCTCAAGCTGCTCTGTGAGCAGGAGGGTGTGGGATAAAATTGAAATAAATAAATAAATATGATTGTGCTACCAGCTGCCTCAAGACATTAATTCTTAATTTTTAATTGAGTAAAGTTGAAATTGTCGCTGTGTAGTGTACTCTAACTTCAAGGAATAGACTTTAAAACCACAACTACTTCTGCTATTAGTAGTTCTGCTACTAGTAATAGCAGAAGTAGCTTTTCAGTCATTTTCATTAGGTAATGCAATAGTGGTTTCCAAGTGCTAAAAATATCCTATGTTCACTGCAGAGATAGATACTACTAGTAGTGTGAACAACTTGGGTTTTTCTTTCTCACTTGGAAACCACTATTGAACCCACCCAATGCCCCACCAGCCAAACCCACCAGCCGCCACTGCATACAGCATCACAGACAGATGCTTGTCCAGATTGTTTTTGAAAACATCCAAAGAAGGAGACTCAACAGTTCCCCCTGCCCCCTGGGGGGAGCCAGTCTATTTCATTGTCCGTGAGGATGTTTTTTGCTAAAATGTAATTGAAATCTACCTTGCAGCAATTTAAGCCCATTCCCTCTTACTCTATCTTTTGTGGCCATAGAAAACAACTGGCCACCATTTTTTGTGTGACATCCCTTTGACATTTGAAAAATGCTCTCAAGTCCGCTGTTAATATTTTTTCCTCGAGGTTACACATACCCAATTCATTCAGCCTCAGTTTTTCTCTGGTGCCCCAAATATAGGGTCTTTACAAAAAGAAGCAACCATTTTCCTGGCATTTATTTCCTAAAGTTAGGCCCCTCTAGTACTGTATCTGGTATCACTGTGTGCACTGTGCAGGAATGTTGGGAGTTTAGAATTCTAAATCAGTTTAGAATCAGTTACCCTAGTGACCAAAATGGCATACAGGATAGAACAGTTGCTCCATAGAACAACATAGAATAGTTGCTTACAACATAGACCCTCCCCTAAGGTCTTCACTAGTTTAAGGCCATGTACACGTCAGTGTACACATCAGTACACGTCAGTTGTAGAGGGACCCTATCAAGGAATCCCCTATGAGGATTGAATTTGTCCTTGTGGTCTTGAGGTGGAAGATCTCAGACATTATGTCCTGATATGACCCATCTATGAGAAATTGTGCAGTCAACTGCATCAAGAAATAGGATGGGACCTTTCCAGATCGCCACTGCAGCAGTTAATATTTCTGCTGGCAGACTCTGTCCTGATAAAAACTAAAGCTGTGACAGTTTTCGCCTTTAAAGCAGCAAAGTTACAGGATGATTATATCTGGTTGAGTATATCGGATGAGACTGGCAACTTCAATACACGTTAGAAAGTCCAGGGTTGAATCTCTAATAAGCCCTAAGATGTGACCTATGGGAATAGGGAGGTACAGGAAATATGGGAGGATGTATGACAATTCTGTCCATGGTTTAGAATGTAATATGATGATAAGTTAAAATAATCACATATACTTTATTCGTCAATCATGTTTGGCTGATCTACACGGTGTTATATGTTTTACATGGGTTTACTCGTCCCTATGTTTATATGGTTTTTATATATTTCTACATTGTTTTATATGATTATAATCTATAATCATATGTATATTTTATTGACTTAATCAAAGTGTGGGTGTTCTTGCTTTACCGAAATACTATTATGTTCTCTGTGGTTTCTTTTTGTTTTGATTTTGTAATTCAATTTGTATGGCCATGTGGCCCACAAATAAATATACCATACCATACCATAGAATGGTTGCTTCTTTTTGTAAAGACACTGTACAATGTCTTCCTTCTAGAGCTCAAACTCACATTCACTGAAAATATAGAATTTGGTCCATTCAGCCCATTTGCATAATAGATAAATGAATTTGGGGATCGGGCCCAGGTTCTAAACTAAAGCTTGGAAGATGCAGACAGTTTTCCAGTTCACATGTTTGTCAGTTTGCAATTTAGCCCTTCAATATTCTTTACAACTCCATTCACTATACCTCCTTCTGTCCCTCCATGGTCTCTCAGATCACTTGCGAGTGCCCTCTTGCAAGTTCCATCATTGGCCCAGGTGGCAGAAGCTGCTAGGAGCAACCCTGCCTTTCCATGTGACCTTCACTGACACTCTGGTTTCCAGGTTGACTAGGCCTGGTTTCGCAACCGGCCGCATGGCAGGATTTTGCAATACCGGGGGAAGGGGCCTACAGACAGCATGGCTGGGGGGATCTTTCTCCTAACTGTGTTCTGATCAGTTGCTTTTGCTCAAGGATTCAAAGTACCTCACGTGTTTGTAACCTGTGATGCTTGATTTAAAATACCATTAAAGTAATATTCCTTTTTCTGATCTAAAAGATCTCTGTGTATATGTTAGCATAAGTGCCTCTGTATGCTCCGGCGACAGTAATTGGGAACTGTTTTATCCTGGCTTAAGGGCCTGTCCAACTAAGTAAAAGATAGAGGACTCATTCTCCCAGAGGGGTGAGACTCATGGTCTAAGTAATCTCTGGGTGGTGACAGCGGAAAAGTACCAGATAATAGGTGGGTAACGGGGTGCCGGGAAGCTGGGGTTCAGGAGTGGAAACCCCAGTGGGCTCTGTTACGCCACAACCGGTGGCAGTGGTGGGATCCCCAAAGGGCAAGAGAGAAGCCCTAAGAAAGGGGCATACCCAAAGCTACACACACATGTTTGTTCCCAAGGTTTTTTTGTTTGTTTGTCCTAGCAGCAGGCAAACCAGTTTTACTTGTTTGATTGTTGGGCAGATCAGGGCAGAGAAAAGCATTCTTCTGGCCAGTCTGATTCACCCTTTCACCCATTGTTATGGTGATTTGCTGAAAGGGGGTGAGGAGCCTCCCTGGCAAGCTGGTTTTTCTTTAAGAGGATTTTGATTTTTGAACTTTGAGAAAAACAGATCTGAATAAATCTGGTCCGGATCTACAGGACAGGGCTTAGATAAGCAGTACAAGGGCAAGGAATTGCATGAGCGCAGGAGCCCAGGGAAGTGCCCTGTTTGGGGTGCCAAAGGGGCTCAAGAACCTCCCGAAGGCAGACCTTGTAAAAGAGGCTCAGAAGAAAGGCCTCCCCAGGGCCGGCCCCAGGCATGTGCCACATGTGCGGCCGCACATGGCCCCACCACCAGCTGTGGCCCCGCACTTGCCTGGCTGGGCAGCAGGTTGCAGCCAGCTTCTCCCCCAGAAAGTTATTCTTCCTCCCCTCCCTGACCCCAGACCCCATCCCTCACCTGCCTCTGCCTTCTAGTAGTGCTGCTGCAGCAGCAGCAGCGGGAACACTGGATCGGGCGGGAGATAAGGCTGTTTACAAACAGCTCCTCCCCACGTGCTGATCAGAAGGTTGCTACCTTGTAAAGAAGGTTCTTCAAGATGGCTCCCAACATTCTCACAACTGGGTTGTGCGAGCTCACCCTGTTCAAATAATAGACCACATTATGGTCTTGAGCTCCTCTGGTATAAAAAGAACCCTCCCCCTATGAATGACAGTTCCTTTCAACCCTTTCTAGAAATATAAGAAAAGAATTCCATGCGGGGTTGGAAGGGTGGGTGTTGTGAGAATGTT
>QEPC01014392.1:0-13060 GCA_003113815.1 Sphenodon punctatus | reverse complement strand
CCCCCCCCCCAATTCCCACCACTGACTGGCCCTGCTGCCACCAGGACCAGCCCAGTGGCAATTTCCTGACCCAACCTACCACTAGGTAACGGAGAAGCTTCCTGGGCTTCTTCAATAAGGCAGGTTACTGCCCAATCAAATTAAACTATAGGACTCTCAACATTGTCCAAGTTTCTTCACTGGGATGATTTAGGGCTTAAATATCAGGTCAGTTACAATTAGAGACTTTATTGGACTATATAAAAGGAATACAAGAGCTGCACTCTTAACACTAGCATGGACTGGTCCCTGTTAACCATGCTGGTTTCGAAAATGAGCTGATGGGGCTTGGGGGCCCATGGGGTGTCGCAATCTCAGCCCCCTTTCACAGGCATTAACCCCGGGCAATATGGGGAGGTGAGCGGGCTGCCTGGGAGCGCAACGTCAGATGCTACTACCCAGCTACTATGGTGGAATGGGGCCTGGGTACTGGTAGTGCGCCCCAGCAGGGCGGCAATTGCTGGTCCTCCCCCCGTTATCCCTACGATCCCCCAGCAGCCAAGCTGGGTATGCACCTCCAGGTGTGGATGAACCATCGTCCTCCAATGGCCACAGCGTCACAAGGAATCCCTCCCCAGGTGTTCCTGGGGTTCCCCAGGCAGGTCAGGCTGGGGCCCCAGGGGTGGGCAACCGCAGGTGCCGCTGCAGCAGTAGATGTGGGAAGGTGCAGTCTCCCAGGGGTAGGGTATGCACCAGTGTCACCTCCCATTGGGGCGCACTTGCTCCCAGCTACATAGGGAAAAAATATGGAAGGGTGAATTCGTGGACCTGTTTGCCCTTTTGTTTCAGGATCCCCTAGTCAACCCGGCAGAAGTAGAGGACAAGAAAGAGAAGGAGCGCTTTAAGCGCCCTGAGGCTGACAGGAATTGGTCAAATTGGACCGCAGCCTTTGCCATATACTATGGGATGGTGATTCAAGCCTACCCTGCCAGGTCCCCGGAGTTGTTAAAGTACGTGGATATCGTCCGCCGGACATATGAGTCAGGTCCAGCTGGGACCTGGCTCCTGTATGATGAGGAGTTCTGGAACCATGATGCATTCACCCCGGGCATGAAATGGGACACCCATGTACCTGACTTATGGTTGCACTGCATGGTGGACGGGGCCAATGCACCCAGAGACCATAGTGGCCATCTGCTGGAACGGGGTGGTGTGGCCCCCGTCAACGATCTTTTTCGAGAGGAGGGTAAAAAGGGGGCCAGCAACCCGGCAAGGCAGTGCTGGGAGTTTGCGCAAGTTGGAAAATGCTCCCAGCCAACATGCAGAGTCCACCATTCCTGTCCCACCTGTGCGGGCCTCCACAATGCAGCAGCCTGCCTAAAAGCAAAGATGGGGCTCAGAGGGAGGTCACCCAATATCTCAACAGGGAGAGGGGGCCAGGGAGGAGCTGCCTAGCCCCCCCAACCAAAGGGCCACAACACCAATTAGGGTGGAACGGCTGGCAGCAGCCCTCCTTCACACCCAGATCGGGGAGAGGTAGCTTATATAATAGAAGGTTTCCGGGTGGGTTTCCATATACCAGCAGGGGAGGTGGAGCCACGAAAGCCTGCACCCAACTTAAAATCGGTACAGGGTCTGGAGGACATGGTGCAGAATAAAATCAACAAGGAGCGAGCAGAGGGCAGGATGGCTGGCCCGTTCACTTCCCCTCCCTTTCTGAATTTGATAGTGTCCCCACTCAGCATCGTCCCTAAGAAGGCCCCAGGGGAATTCCGGTTAATACATCACCTGTCTTTCCCGAGGGGGGTGTTGGTGAACGATGCTATCCCAAGGGAGTTAGCTACGGTCAGGTACGCATCCTTTGATTCAGCGGTCACTTTAGTCAAGCAGCAGGGCCCTGGAGCTCTCTTGACAAAGTGCGACATCAAGTCCGCCTTCCGCCTCCTCCCGGTTCATCCCGATAGTTTCCACCTGCTAGGTTTCTATTTCCAGGGGCAGTTCTATTATGATAGGGCCATGCCCATGGGCTGCTTGATTTCCTGTTTGGCCTTCGAGCGATTTAGTTACTTGGCTGAGTGGGTGGTTTGGTGGCGCGCAGATGGGGGAGAGATTACCGAATACTTGGATGATTTCTTATTCATTGGACGTGCTGGAACCAATGCAAAAGGCTGATGAAGACATTTCAAGAGGTGGCATCCACCCTGGGTATCCCGTTAGCCCCTGAAAAATCAATGGGGCTGTCCACAGTACTCCAGTATTTGGGGATAGAGCTAGACACAGTGGAAGGGGTATGGCAGCTACCAGTGGAAAAATTGGAGGACATTAGAATGAAGATCGGAAGGTGTATGACAGCATGCAAGATCTCAGTGCGGCAGCTCCAGTCCCTGTTAGGCAACTTGTATTTTGCATGCAGGGTAGTGGCCCCGGGCCAGGCTTTCTTGTCAGGGTTGTATGCCAAGCTGGGGAAGGATGCTCAGCCACACTACCACATTATGGTTACTCGGGACATGAGGGAGGATTTGCAGACATGGGCGTCGTTCTTGCAGGGTTTCAATGAAGTGAACATTTGGAGGGATAGACTCCTGGTAGAGGCGGAGCTCCAGGTCCACTCCGATGCTGCCGGGATAATGGGTTTTGGGGTAGCGTTCAGGGACAGATGGTGCGGGGTCCCGTGGCCCGCCATGTGGGTGGAAAATGGAATCACGAGAGACTTCACACTTTTGGAACTATATCCCATTGTATTGGCGGTGCACATGTGGCCGGAGGAGTTCACCAACCATATGGTGCTCTTCTGGTGTGACAACCAGGCAGTTGTGCACATCATCAATACTCAGTCATCTCAGTCCCCAGGGGTCATGGGGTTAGTCAGAGCATTCGTCCTCACCTACTTTAGACATAACATACTGTTTCAGGCTCGGCATGTCACAGGTGTGAATAACGGTCAATGCCCTCTCTCGGTTCCAGATGGAGCGGTTTCGCTCACTCGCACCTGGAGCCAGACCGGATCTGGAGCCCTTACCCCTTTGGGCATGGACCCTTGGATGTTAGAGGTTGTCCACACCGTACAGGGATCCCTGGAGCCAAGGACCAGGGCAGCATACAGACGGGCATTCGCATAATTCCAGAGTTACCGTTTGTATTGAGGTTGGGATTTGGGCTTTCCCATCCCGGAGCTACAAATGCTTCAGTTCTTGCTCAACCTAAGATGTAAGGAGACAGCAGTGGGGATGATAGGAATCAGAGTGGCAGCCTTAGCATTCAGGAGCAGGCTCGCCGGCCATCCATCACTGGACAAGAGTTTTTACACGAGGCGCATGTTGGAGGAGTGGGCCAGAGAGCGGGGGGCTCCCCCTGATAGGAGGCCGCCCATAATGCCGCAGCTGTTGGCTGATATGTGCGGAGTCCTCCCACGAATTTGTTTATCGGATAGCAAGGTTAGGTTGTTTACAGCAGTATTTGTAGTTGCCTTCTTTGGAGCTTTCAGAGTCAGCGAGTTGGTGACTGACTCTGCGAGGGAAAGATCAGCAAGGACGCTGGCAGTGGAGGATGTAAGGCTGGGGGAGCGCGAGGTTTCCCTGCACCTGCGGCGCTCCAAGATGGACCAGAGAGGTAGGGGATGCATAGTCAGGCTCGCTCAGGCAGGGACTCTAGGGTTATGCCCGGTCCGGGCAGTAGCCCAGTATCTAGAAACATGACCTCCATGCCCAGGGTTGCTGTTCCGCCACACAGATACGAGCTTGGTCACTAGATACCAGCTGTTGGCAGTAATGTGAGCATCCTTTTCAGCCCTCGGCTAACCAGCTGGGCTGTTCGCGACACACTCATTTAGGATAGGTGCAGCTAGCTTTGTGGCGGCAGCAGGCATGAGGGAGCAGGAAGTCAGGAACATAGGCAGGTGGCAATCCTGGGCTTACATCCGGGCCTCCCTGCCTGTGACACAGCAGTAACAATATTTGTTTCTCTCCACAAAGTCCCTCCCGTCACCCAAGGAGCCTGGTGTGGATCATGGTCCACAGTCTGGTCCACTGGGTGGCCAAAGTGGCAGAGCACTCGCATTGGGGAACCCAACTGGGGTTGTCGACTTGTGCGCTTATACGTTGGCTGGGGCACAGTGGCATGCGGTGGCAGCAGTTGCTCCCTACGCTAAGGAAGGAAGGTGGAGCTGGCCATCCAGGGGAAAACAATCTGGTTCAGGTGAAAGGAGTTCAGATGTTAAGGAACATCAAGAACAACATCTGGGAGGTGAAACGAATGTTTCCCTGGGTAAAGATAGTATGGTCAGGTTTAGTTGAACGCATGACATGGGGGAAAGGGATCCCGGCAGGGAAGATAGGTAGGACTAGGAAAACCATCAATTGGAAGATCGGGAGGTGGCTTGGGGAACTGGGTGGGGCTATAATTGACCACCAAGCCATCTCGCACAAGAGTCCTGATTTGTACAGGCAGGATGGAGTCCACCTTTCCCCAGCAGGGAATGAGTTGTATTTGATGGCAGTGGAAGAGAGGTTAAGGGAGGTGTTGGAAGATGGAATGTTAAGGGGGGGTGGGGGCAGACCCGGCCAGAGGAGACCGGCGGACCCTTAGTGGCAGGGGTCCAGCACACAAGTTGGGATAGGAGATAGTTAAAATAAGGCATCTCCTTAAGAGATGGGGGGCGACATCAACTGCATTGACAGGGTATTGCAAGCGGTCGAGTCAACCCCTGGGAGAAGTGATTGTGAGGGCTGTAGGGATATGTATTGTCCCCAGCCCGAGGACACTACCCTCCTTCCTTGGCTCTGGAAAGGGCCTTGTCCCCCTCTTAGAGCCAGTTGTGATGGAGGGGGAGACGTTTTGAGCAAGTTAAGAGGCATCGGCACCAAATGGTATATTCAGCCTATGCCTGAGTTAAGGTTAGTGTTGTTGATGGAGGTGCTGGACCCGAATCACTGTAGTGATTGCCCCCCACCCATTCCAATTTGAAGGACAATTTGAACAAAGAGTGCAGCCATTTAAAACCCATATGATGTGTCCTGTCTCATTTGGGGGGGACGGGTGTCGGCAAATGGAGAGGTTGTCTATAAACAGAGTGTGCGTGTGTATACGCATCCATGCCTGGTTAGAGTGTGTGAGCATGCATGGTGTACATACATGTCTGTGTGCTCACTCACTGTTTATGCTTGGCTAGAGGTTGTGTGTCTGTGTGTATGCTTGGCTTGAGAGAGAGGGAGAGACAGAGAGAGAATGCTTTAAACACTGCTCATAAAACCCAGCCAATAAATCACTGTAACAAGCAAGTCTATACGTGCATTCTCCTCTGACCACAGACAGCACATCAGGAATGGGAGAAGATTGTAATAATTAATAATAATTATGATAATAATGCATAAAGACAGTAGCAAAGTAATTAGTCCAAGGAGGTGCACTTGTAATTATGGTATGGAGCTACAGTCAAAACAAACCAACTGAGGATAAATATTAATGGTGATCAACAATAACATTCACCGTGGTAGGTGAGCCAGGGCCAGCACTACAGACAGGATGGAGGGGTGGTACTTCTCCAAGGCAACAGTTAAGCTTGACAGGAGCCAAGCCTGGGTCTCCATCGATTTTAATCAGGTTCATGTGAGGCAAGCATGGGTCGCTATTAATCTCAGGAGGAACTGGAGAGGATCTATGTTTGGAATCCACTGATTCCAGTTTTACGCCCATGCCACTGACAGCTGTCTTTCCCTCTGTTCCCCCTTCCCTGTCTCCCCTCCCCCTGTCTTTAGATTGTAAGCTCTCGGGCAGGGACCGTGTTTATCTTGTTTTTTGTAAAGCGCCAGGTACATCACTGGCACTATATAAATGCTAATAATAATAATAATTAATAATAATTAATAACTGAGTCTCTAGAAAGCCTGCAAAGGAATGTAGAGAATTCCTGCTTACAATGGCCATGACCCGGAAACTACTTACTCTGCGAGTTCCCTGTGGGCTTCAATGGGACTACTCTGGAGTAAGTGGTTTGCGGACTGTGGTCCTGTGTAAACTGGTTAGAAGACAGTAAACAAAGGGTAGGAATAGTCATTCTTTCACAATGGACAGAAGTAAATAGTAAGGTGCCTTGGAGTCTGTCTTGGGACTGGTGTTGCTTAACATATTCATTCATGAATTGAAAAAGGAGGCGAAGAGCAAGATGGGCAAATTTTCAGATAATAATAATAATAGTAATAATAATAATAATAATAATTAATAACAATAATAATAAATACAACATGAATTTTATTTCTAGAGTGCTCCACCACCAATTAGTGCTCGGAATACTTTGCAATATAAAAATACAATATATAACATCCATTTAAAATATAAATCTATGTAAAAACTTATTAAAAGGGGGAAGGAAACCAGGGGAGGACAACACACATTAAAGAGAACAGCAATGAATCCTAACAGCACCAGAAAAACAAATAAGTCTTTAGGTTTTTTAAAGGTAAGGAGGGAGGAACTAAGATGGACATCTGGAGGGAGCAAGTTCAACACTGAGAAGCCTGCCACAGCAAAGGCCCAGTCGCCCGCTGACTTACGGCACATTGTGGTTTCTGAGCACAGATAACCATTAGTAGTTATCAGGAGCAGCTCTCCTGAACCTTCAGGAGCAGGTCTTGAACAGAGCCAGCCAGAGCCTGTACCATTCATGCCCTGAGAACCAGCATTGTAACATTAAAAACTCAGTCTGTCACTCTACAGGAAGCCAATCTAGGATGCAGCCACACAAGATGGCTGGGGCAGGCTACCATGCTTTGGGCAGCCTCAACCTACCCTGGGCAGCCAGACCACGTGATGCACTACATCGTGTGGCTGGCTGCCACCAGTTGTTGTCCACGCTCTCCCCCCCCCCACGTAACGTGTCCTCAGAAAAAAGCCGAGAACACATTGCATAGCAGCCTTACCCCAAATGGGGAATCAACATTCAGCCCATATGCCAGGGGCCCCTCCTGCCCCACCACATGCAGCGAGCTCCATGGTGGGGCATTGAGCATCAGGCACTGTTGCCCATCACACGCTGCCATGTCATGGCTGGGAGCAGGATTTTGGTTGGGCCAGGGAAGGGAAACAGGACAGGGCCAAGCACCCACGTGTGTGGCCGCCAGTGCCTTGGCCTGCCCCAGCCGTGACGGGAGCTCCAACAGCAGCTTGGCCACCCATCTGCCCTGCAGGGGCGTCAACCATCTGCTCAGCTCCTTGCGCTAGCCTCGCAGCGTGGCGGCAATGCTTGCCCATAACAGGGCCATGCGGGGATTGGGCCCACTGCAACTCATCTGGCTGCACCTGTAGAGAATGCAAGGCAGGCATAATATAACCAATGGCTGCCCAAACCAATAAGCAGCCACACTGCTGCATTCTGAACAAACTGCAAACTATGGATAAGTACCACTGGCAGCTCGTAGAAGAGGGAGCTCAAGAAGTCAAGCCTTGAGATCACCAGGGAGGGCATGGGTCACTGTGGTACGGGCACAGTAAATAAAGGCATAGCTTACACAAATTGTGTAGCTGAAAAAACATCTCCTTCTGATACCTGAGTTTTCATGGATAGAGTGTGTCTGAAAATGACTCACAAGTTCTTTACATGGCCCACTACCTCTACCCAGACCCCATCAACATGCAGGGGCCTGAGAGAGGCAAGGGCATCTTCATATCAACTGCACCTCCCCAACAGCATCACCTCAGTCTTTGCCAGACTGAGTAGTACAAGGCAGCTCCAATGCATCCAGCTGGCGATATCATTCAAGCATTCCTCCAAGGCAGAGACCAAGATGGCAGGGCTCATGGGGCAAGCAATATACAGTTGTGTATCATCAGCATACTGATGATACTCAGGCCCATGCTTGGTCATAGCATCCCCAAAGGGTTGTATATATATATACGCTGAACAACACAAGCAAGAGAACAGAACCTTGGGGCATGCCAGAATTCTGGCAGCTCAGGGATGACGCATATTCATCCATCAACACCGACTGACACTAAAGATAGTTAAGTCTAAAGCAGATTGTAAAGAGTTACAGGGAAACTTCACACAACTGGGAGACTGGGCAATCAAGTGGCAGATGGAATACAATATTGATAAGTAAAAAGTAATGCACATAGGGGGAAATGCTGGGTTCTAAATTGGGTGTTACCACTGAGGGAAAGGAACTTGGAGTAATTAATAATGACTCGTTATGGATAGTTCAATAAAAACATCAGCTTAGTGCACAGCAGTGGTCAAAAAGGCAAACAATGCTAGGAATTACTGGGAAAGGGATAGAAAATTAAACAGAAAATATCCTAATGCTGCTATATAGGCCCTTTTTAAATGGACACCCCCTCCCCTTGCCCACGTGTACGACTGAGTGGGTGGGGGGCATCTGTGTGACCACCGGTGGGGATGGGTGGAGGTGCGTACACACTCCCGCGCTCCACCCACCTCCACACCTTGAATTTTGTGTGTCATTCTGACCACCTCATCTCAAAACGGACATAGTAGAACTGGAAAAGGTGCAGAGAAAGAAATTATCTAAGGTATGAAACAGCTTCTATATGAGTAGAGGCTCAGTAGATTGGGCTTTTCAGCCAGAAAGGAGATGACTTGGGGACAGGGGGGATATGATAGAAGTTTCCAAAATCACAAAGTGGTGTGGAACAAGTAAATAGGGAGCAGTTATTTATCCTCTCAAATAATACTAGAACTACAGGACACCCAATGAAATTAACAGACAGGAAGTTTAAAACAAAAGGAAGTGTTTTTTTAAGCTGTGGAATTCATTGTCAAAGGATCTTGTGGAGGCCAATAATGTAACAATAACAATAGCAATCCTTCAAAAAAGATTGGATAAGTTCTTAGAGGATGGGTCCATAAATAGCTTATTAGTCAAGGTGGTTAGAAGAAGCAGTTAGTTATAGTTTATTTGTTTAGCCATTTGGCTATAACAATGGATAAATACATTCATGAGAGAACATTACACATATGTCCAAACACATAAAGTATCAAACCCAACGAAAATAAAACATAATAAAATATATAAAATTCATTCTCAACCCTATTCTTAGCTGTAATTTCGTTGCCCTAAGCAAGAGGTTACAACCCTCAATAACTTTTACCGAACTCAGCTGGCATCCAGCCATAACAATACCTATACAATAGGCATAATTTTAGATTACACGGCATTTAAACAACTTATTCTTTAGAGTTTTTTATTAAGAAGACACAAAATAAGTATTGCGCCACCTTCACTGTGATCTCCCTAGATGCATCATTGAACAATTTTATCATAATGGCCTCTCTAGGCCACCTCTCCATCCTATTAACCAATGGAAGTATTCGTTTCTGTCGCGGGACCTTGTAATCAGGACAATCTAACACTATATGACCCAAAGTCTCCACCTGATTCAAGGAACAGTGGCAAAAACGCTCAGCCAGAGGTAACCCCTGGTATCTCCCAGATGTTACTGCAGAGGGGAAGTAATTTACCCGAGCCAGAAAGAAGAGCCTTCTTTTCAGCACCGATAGTCCATAATCGAAATATGCCCTTGGCTGCCCACAATCAGCTAACAAGTACATCTGTGGACCGTGGACCGTGCTATCACTAAGCTTAGCGTGGTTAGAAGATGAAATCTCTGACTATTGGGAGCTGAGGTGACTAGCAGGAAATGGATCATTCCAATATGACCTGCTGTGTACTTCCCTGAAGCAACTGAAGGTGGCCACTGTCAGAGACAGGATGCTAGGCTCAATTAAATATTGATCTGACGTGGTATAGCAGTGACTATGTTCTTATATTCTTAAATGTGGGGGTCCACACTGCTTCTCGTGTCCCCATCCCCACCCTATTAAGTTTTTGCAGAGCTCCACAGCTGTAACATTGACAGTTTTTAGCCGTGTGGCCAATTCTAGCGGATTTAAAAATTCATTTTTAGAAACCTTGCACGGGTGACATTTAGATGTCCCTCCCTGCATCAGAAGTCACCTGGCCACCATTGGAAACAGCGGCACCAGGCAACTTGCACATTCTTTTTAAAACCGGATTTGTCAAACCTCTATATCGATCCACTAGATTGGCCGCATGTCTAAAAACGGCCACAGAGGGAGCTCTCCATGTGAGCAAGCACAGAGGACACTAGAGTTGTTAGCAATTAAGGCAACCAAAAGTTCTATAATTATCAAGCTCCTTTGTGAGCAATCCCGGCCTTCTCCCTATGAGCATCTGAGTATCCACGTGGCCGAGCAGGAGAAACTACTTGCTTCCTGTTTCCCCATCCCGCTCTCCACTTAAGCATCTGGAAGCCTTGGCCTTTTCCAGCACAAAGCTAGGGGAAGGAACACTGAAGCATGGAGACAGCAACAGGGGTTCTGGCACTGGGAACCTCTGCTCCCTGCTGTTATTCCAGCACTAATGGGGAGGGTGCAGAAAGAGAGAGCAAGGCCCTTTTTAAATGGGCTGTGACGGGGGTGGCGGGGCGGTCCGTGGGCGTGCCACTGCAGGGGCGGTTTGGGGTGTGTGCGTGCACACAGGTGCACACCCATCCTCCCACCCCACATCCCTACACATGGAGCAACCTGCATTGTCACCGGTTGTTCCGTGCATGGGGGGTGAGTGGGAATGCGTGGGTCGTGGGAGCACACCTCCACGCACCCCCACATTAACACGGGATGCTCCCCCACATGGACAATGGGTGTCCATGCGTGGGTGCATCTCATGTAAAAAGGACCCAAGTTGCTCAGGGTATATAGCTGCTCTGGAACACCTTGTGCCTACAGTGAGTTGCTCCATAGTAATTTGCTTATAGGTTGGAGAATGCCAAATAAAACTACCATGGTAACATTCAACTTTAAAAGGGGGAACTATGCAAAAATGAGGAAACCAGTTAGAGTGAAACTAAAAGGAGTAGCTGCGAGGGTTAAATGCATGCAAGAGGCGTGGAAACTGTTTAAAGACACCATCTTGGAGGCCCAGATTAAATGTATTCCACAAATAAAAAAAGGTAGCATGAAGACCAAGCATATGCCAGTCTGGCTAAATGGGGAGGTGAAGGAGGCCATTAGAGCCAAAAAGGCATCCTTTTAAAAATGGAAAGCTAGTCCTAATGAGGAAAATAGGAAAGAGCACAAATTAAAAATAAAACATTAATAATGTAGGCCAAGAGGGAATTTGAAAAGTGACTGGCTAAAGATGCAAAAACTAATAATAAAACTTTTCCTAGTACATCAGAAACAGAAAGCCTGCTAGAGAGTCAGTTGTTGGACCATTTGATGACCAGGGGGTGAAAGGGACACTCAAGGATGACACAGCAATTGCAAAGATGATAAATGAGTTTTTTGCTTCCATCTTCACTGCAGAGGATGTGGGAGAAATACCCACAATGGAACGATTCTTTGTAGGTGAGGAACTGTCACAAATCAACATGACTCTAGAAGAGGTACTAGAGCAAACTGACAGAGTCACCAGGACCTGATGGTATCCCACCCAAGAGTTCTGAAGGAACTCAGATATGAAATTGCAGAACTACTGCTGGTAACTTGTAACCTATTGCTAAAATCTGCTTCTGTACCTGAGGACTGGAGGGTAACAAATGTAATGCCAGTTTTTAGAGACCTAATCTGTGAGTTAATGACCCAATTAGGGGTGATGCCAGCCCTCAGCTGAAGTCTTCTAGACCCAGGGAGCGAGCAAATTTAAGACATGGAGAGCAAGGGAGCCATTGTAGTGACCTGCAAGATGTGTGCTATCTTTCTTTTTCTGCCTGAAGACGTAAGAGACTACATCTGCAGCAAGTGGAACTTGGTATCCCTGATGGAAGAGGCAATTGAGAAACGAGTTTCTATGCTTTGGCTTATTAGGGAGGATAAGGAGTTCTTGGATATGACACAGGAAGCACTGCAGGAAGGGACTACAAGGCTGCTTTCAGGCTGTTTCCACTGAGAGTAACTCTGAGTCTTCTGTAAGAAGAATGCTACCCCAGACTTGGCTAGACTGGAAGGAGAACTTTCGACCCCCTGTAGATCAGAGAGATCCAACCATCACACCCAGGAAGAGAAGGATGGTGGTGGCCGGTGAGTCCCTACTGAGAGGCACAGAGGCGGCTGCATGCCGACCAGACCTAACATCTTATGGGGTATGCTGTCTCCCCAATGCAAGGATCCAGGAAGTGACATGAAGGTTGCCGCACTGATCATTATCCATTCCTGCTGATCCGCATGGGAACAAATGATACTGCCAGGCACAGCCTTGAGAGTATCACATCTGACTATGAGGAGGCTCTGGGAAAGAAAGTGAAGGACCTTAGGGCACAGGTGGTGTTCTCATCTATCCTTCCTGTTGAAGGTAGAGGCCTAAGTAGAGAGAAGAATACAGGAGGTGAACGACTGGCTACGCAGAAGGTGTCGACGAGAGGTTTGGTTTCTTGGACTATGGTCTATGCTTCTGTAATGAAGGACTTTTGGCAGGAGATGAGTTACCACCTCACAAAGGCTGGGAAGAATGTATTTGGCAGGAGCCTAACAACCCTGATCAAGAGGACTTTAAACTAGATCCTGTTGGGGATGGAGACAAAAGCCCAAAGGTAAGTACAAAAGAAAGGAACTTGTGTGATACATTGGGAACTGGAAGAGCTTGGGGGGGGGCTAGTAAACCCCAAAGTAGGGGAACCATTGGGGTGTAAGTCTCATGGTCTTTGATGTACACTATCGCATAGAATATGGGAAATAAACAGGATGAACCTGGACTGATAATACAGGAAGATAAGTATGATTTAATAGGTATTACTAAGACTTGGTGGGATGACTTCCATGATTGGAATGTAGTAATTGAAGGATATAACCTGTTCAAAAAGAATAGATGCAACAGAAAGGGAGGGGGAGTAGCATTATATGTCAGACATGTATACAACTGCCCAGAAATCCATGAAAGTGAGCATGGCACTCCTGTTGAGAGTATCTGGGTAAAAATAAAAGGTGAAAGAAATAAAAACGATTTCATTGTTGGAGTCTACTACAGACCGCCAAGCCAAGCAGAAGACCTGGATGATGCCTTCCTGAAACAGACTGCAGTTCTTTCACAGAGGCAGGAAGTAGTAGTAATAA
>QEPC01014390.1:5780-23244 GCA_003113815.1 Sphenodon punctatus | reverse complement strand
CAGCTCCTGTCTCTCAGATTGTAAGCCCTAGGGGCAGGGACCGTGTCTATTTTATTACTTTGTAAAGTGCCAGGTACACTGCTGGCGCTATATAAATGTTTGTTATTAATAATAATAATAATAATCATGAAGATTATGAAGAAATTATGAAGAAATATAGATAGAATATAATCTTAAATTGTTAGTATGTTGGAAACTGACTATTGTGATTAGTAATTTTTTTAAAACAGCCATTAAGGATTAATTACCTATCTATTCTTCGGTAGACGAAATGCAGTTAATTTGCTGCCTGACACCTCTGAGCATGGTACTGTTGAGCTGTGTATGCTGGTGTGCTTGTTTGGTGCATAAGATGAAGGTGAAGTGGTGGGGTACTATAATACTGATTACTGTGGGTATTTTCAGATGTTATGAGATCACCATCAACCACGGTGAATTCCCTGTGGGTGAGCATGATCCCGTAACGTCTGGTCAGTGTTATGCCAGATGTTCACCCCCGGGAGGAGGGACGGAAGCGTGGTAAATCTGATTCCCCCCCTCCCGTGATTCACGGGGTGACGACCCGGCGTAACACTGACCAGACGGGATGTTGACATGCTCAACCACAGGGAATTCACAGTGGTTGAGCATGTCAGCATCACGTCAGGCCGCTGACCACGGCCCGGAATCGGCGGCCGTGCTCACCACTGATTCTGGGCCATGGTCAATTTTCCGGGGGCAGGCGGGTGCAGTGGCCGTAATGGCCACAGCGCCCACCCATCTCCAAGAGTGTGGGCTGCTGGGGGAACGTGGGGGGGGGGTTGGGGATGTGTGTCCACTCGTTGCTCCGCACAGCCCTCCCCCTCCCTGATTCCCCAGCGGAATCTGCCTGCTCGTCTGTTGACGGGCCAGTCTGATTCCGCCAGGGAATCATTTGGCTGATTCTATGACGGGGCCAATAGGGCCACCGTCACATCTGAAAACACCCTGTATAGGAAAATGAGCAGCGTGTTAATATATATGTATATTTTATATGTTTTTGTATGTTAATATAAGTCTTGCCAAGTAAAATCATCCTGCTTGAAAGCTGTTTTTAGTATATAAATATATTTCATAAAGAGTGAAGGATGTCGGACAGCATTTGGATTATTGGGGACTCCTATGTGAAAAGATTGGAGACTTTTTTAAAAGCAGAAAGAGTCGCACATTTTTCAAGGCAGGAGATATATCAACTGATGTGGTTTGGTAACGGAGGCATGAAGTTGGAAAATGTGTTGCCAAAGTTACAAGAAATTCTTGAGTCAGGCTTGTATACAAAGCCTTTTGGAATTGTAATACATTGAGGATGATATTACTTGTGTTGTCAGAATGGTGTAGAACTTGTGAAAAATATGAAATCCAAACTATATGCATGTCCCTGGAAATCAGATTTGAATGGCTGAAAATGTTAGGTAATGGTGTTTTTGTTTTGTTTTGTTACATGGGACTATGCATGGAGGTTTTTTAACTGGAAGCCTAAATTGGTTTGATGTAGAGAAGGATTAAGTAAAGGACACAGGAGTTGGAGATGGTTAAGTATAAACTACGCACGTTTATAAGTACATGTGTTTTTAACAGAATGTCGGTCAGTTTATGGTAGATTAGCTCTTTTCATGAAGAAATGGTTAGCTCTAAAAAGAGGGGGTTTTTTTGTTTTTTTTTAAATGCTTAGCTCTAAGAAGAGCCTAAATTTTTGTTGTTGTTGTTTTATATATATATATATATATATATATATATATTCAACTCAATTTTTTTTCAGTTTATGTCTTGGAAAAACTCTTCTCCCACTCCTCAAAGCAGAAGGTTTTTTCCCACTTGTTGAAGCAGCTAAAATATCCTCATCGGAGATGTAGGTGCTAAAATATCCTCATCGGAGATGCAATGTAAATCAGGAGCTGGAGAGGGGCTTTCTGGGGAGGGAGGAGAGGGGGCAGCTATTCGGATCATTATTGGGGCATAGGGAGGTATGGAGTGAGAGTATAGACCGTTGGGTTTTGGGGAGAGAAATCTGATGTCTGGGACTAGGTTCTAGTGTCGCCTTAGCCAGAACTCACCGGGTAACCTTAGTCCAGGCACATCATTGTCTTAGCCTACCCTACCACACAGGTTTTTTGTGAGGATTGAATAGTTGTTAGTTTGATGTAAAGCACTTGGAGTGCCATGGCACGGAGGTGCTATATAAAAATAATGATGATGATGACGATGACGACGATGGAGGCTTGGTTGGATGAGGAATCTGAGCCAGTATTTTCCGAGATGGTGCCAGTCAGGTACTCAGTGCAGCAGCATCCATGCTCTGGGTATCCCGGACAGAGGGGCAGAGTGGCTGTGATTTGTAAAGACACCTTGACCTTTCAGAGGCTCATTCAATATAGAGTATGGCTACGTTGTGCTAGATTTGGCTGGGCATAGATTGGGGACCCACTTGGTGTACCACCACCACACTGCGCAGTTGATTCCCAAATGGCTCTAGCTGAGCGGGTCTTGGAGATGGTGTTCAGATCAATTGGACTTGTTGTCGTGGGTGACTTCAACATACATGCTGACACCAGCCTTTTATGGGCAGAGCAGGAGTTCGTAGCTGCCATGACAACCACTGGCCTATCCCAAATAATGTTGAGTCTGACACAAGAAGTAGGAAACATATTGGATCTGATGTTTTACATCATCTTGGAAACAGGGGTTCCAATTAAAAGGGGTATTATTACAACAACATTGTCATGGTCAGATTATTACCTTCTGAAGGCCTGGATCCCAACTCTCCTATGTCTTTGTAGGGGAGGTGGACTGGTTAGATTGGTTAGCTCCCAGAGACTGATGGATCTGATGGATTTTCAAAATTCTCTGGAGGATATACATACTGATCTTGATGCCTGCTCTTTTGATAACCTGGTCATCCTCTGGAATTACATCCTGACCGTGACCATTAACATGGATGCAACAAGGTGTTCACTGCCACCGCTTGGTCAGTGGTTAGAGTGCAGATGGTGCTCAACTCGTGCTAAAGCTGTCCTTTTGCAGCATAGACCATTTTTAGATTATGCCGTGGTTATGATGGGAGTGAAGAAAACTTTCGTCTGCAAAGTCTCGTCCAGTGGAGTTGCTCTGGGTTGTGAGGAGCCTGGTTAACCCAGCCTGTTTCTGCCAGGAAATGGAGTCATGTGCTCCCCACTGTAACACTTTTAAAAAATATTTTGCAGACAAAATTGCTCACATTCACTATGACTTGGGTGCTACTATTTCAAGTGCAGGGTCAGAGTTAGGGGCTATGGAAGCTCAGTCTAGTCCTGTTTATGGATCAGTTTCAATTGGTATCACTCACTGATGCAAGGGATATGCTTGGGGTGATGAGGGCAACCAGTTGTGAATTAGATCTTTGGATGCTAATGCCCCAGACAGCTATCGGCCTGTCTCTAAGTTTCCCTTTTTAGGGATGGTTATTGAATGGATGGTTGCCTGACAGTTCCAGGCACTTCTTGATGCTGTCAGATTCCTGGACCCATTTCAGTCAGGTTCTCATCCTGGGTAGGGAACAGAGACTGCACTTGTGGCCTTGGACAATGACCTGCACCTGGAGATGGACAAGGGGTAATCTATCTTGTGAGATCTTTCTGTGGCCTTTGATACAGTTGATAACCAGGTGTTGTAGATACGACTGCGGTACCTGGTGGGCGTGAGCGGGACCGATCTTGAGTGATTCCACTCTTTCCTGTCAGGGAGCGCCTGTCTTCCCTCTTGTTCAACGTGTATCTGAGGCCGCTGGGTGAAATCATTCAGAGGTTTGGGGTGAGGTATCATAAATATGCTGCTGACATTGAGCACTCCCTCTCTTTTTCATCCAACCCAAGTCCTGCAGTCTCAGTGCCTACCCAATGTCCGGCTGCTGTTAGGGTCTGTATGAGGGTGAGCTGATTGAAGCTGAATCCTGACAAAACTGAAGTGATGATGGTTGGCCAGTCTTGTGACTTAGAGGGTATTGGGACCCATGTCACTGATGTGGTCCGGCCCCCTCTGATCACTCATGCTTGCAGCCTTGGAGTCCTTTTGGAACCCTCACTGCACCTGCATTGTCAGGTGGCGGTGGTGTCCAGGAGCACTTTTCCAACTCCATCTGGTGCGGAGGTTGCAGCCTGTTCTTTCTGAATTGGATCTGGCCACTGTCATCCATTCTTTGATCACCTTGAGGTTACTTACTGCAAAGTGCTCTACATGGCACTGCACTTGATGACAGTTTGGAAGCTGCAGCTGGTGCAGAATGCGACGGACGGCTCTGCTGCTCCTTTCAGAGATGAGTTACCGGAAGCACATCATACCAGTGCTCCAAAGTCTGCATTGGCTGCCTAAAGCTTTCTGGGCACAATTCAAGGTGCTGGTTTTGACCAATAAACTAAACAGTCTGGGTCCCACTTATCTGAAAGACGGCCTATTCTACCATCTCCCTTACTGGCCCCTACGGCCGGCTGTGGGCACGCTGCTGTGGGTTCCATCCGTTGCCCTTGTCTGTGGGGCGTGTGTACACCGGAGAGCTTTCTCGATTTCTTTCCCCATTTTGTGAACCTCCTTCCCACAGGAGATTCATAGGAGCCTGGGTGTCTTCCGGAGGCGGTGCAAAACTTTTGTATTTGGAAGAGCATTTGTCAGGCAGGGATAAATAGGGCTTGGTTGGGTTTCTGGGAAGTGCTTTGGGGGAGGGTGGGAGTTTGAGGGGAGGGATGGGACTTTTTATTGTATTGATGTTATTGTTTTGTATGGAATGTAAGTCATCCTGAGCCTTGTGGGAAGAGCATGATATCAATTCAAAAATAAATCAATAACTTTATACAATCATTAAAAAGTTTAAAAAAAGTCACCACCTCAGAATACAAATAATTACTGTCTCCTTTCTCAGTCAAACATCATCCCCATCATGCGCATGACATCCCTTCTCTCCTTGTGGCCTTCTGGCTCTCCTACCTTCCGTGCCCCTCCATGCCCTCCCGTTATGGATGTGGCATTCTCACCTACCAGTTTCATATATCACACTCCTCTCAACCCTCCTCACTAACCTTATCGCCCACTCAGTGTATAACCCTCATAACCCCCCCCCCATTATAAATAGAAAGTATATTGTCCATAACCTAACACACACACACACACACACACACACACACGCACGCACGCACGCATGCACACGGCTTCATTCCTTCATAAGGAAACAGTCCCCAAACTGCCAGCTGCTTTTAGTGCCACCCTTCAGCAGTAGCCTGTCCTAGAAGGAGGACTTTCAGGGAAGTTAGTGTGAAGGAGCGGGAAGCCCCAGTCAAAATTTTCAATTCTCTGCAGGGGGCCTTTTATAGAAGCCAGAGTGGGGGTAGGTCGTGGGCAGCAAACCCAGTTGGAAAAATGTCCAGTCCCCACATGTCCAGCATGAGAAAAGAGCCAAAACATGAAAGTCTAGAAAAGAAATCAAACACATTTAAAATAAAATAATAATAATAATAATAACAACAACAATAACAATAGCAATAATAACAATAATAATTAATAATTAATAAATAACTTGTAGAATGTTTCTATGGTCTGAGTCATTTACCGGATTTGTTTGAAATCATCCCTTCCAGGCATGGTGCACAAACATAGCAGCAAACTGGCTCCCCCTCTTGAATTTTCCTGCTGTTTCCTGGATGACAGCTCTCCATGCACACAGAATGGGGCACAGTCTGGCCATAAACACAAGCAGGTGGAGATTTTCATAGAGGAAAATAATAATAATAATAATAATAAATAATTAATAGTCCTGATGAGTCCGGCCAAGTGACTAGTATTGGAATCTGAACAGTACATTCAGTGGGAGAGGTGGCAGACTGGGCTGGGGTAGGGAAGGCATGACTTTACTATATGTGCACACAAAAGCAATAACCAAAACAACAACAACAACAACAGCAACAACAAAATGTTGGCTTTTCCCTATCATACCATGTGTGTCTCCTATGGCCTCTACTGACCTGCTGGGGATTCTGTATGGATTTTTAACATTCTTTTGTTTGTCCTAATGTAATTTAATTTAATTCGGACAGACAGACAGACAGACAGACAGATCCCTTTCTCAGAATCAGAGATGGTTCTGTCCATATACATGTCAGCTTTGCTCAAAACAACTGAAATTAACACTAAATTTACTAAAAATACATGTCCCATATTTATAATGGCCTCTTCTTTCAGTGTTTGATACAGAATTGTAGAGGTGGGACCCCGGGCCCATTACCGGTTACCGGATTTACCGGTTACCGGTTCTCAAAAAACTGGATTCCCGGATTAAATCCGGTATACTGGTACCGGTTTTATTTCATTGATTTCAATGGGGCACTGTGTCCCCATTGAAATCAATGAAATAAATTAATTCCTCCCCCCTCCCCCTCCCAGGCTGCGCGGGTGGAAGGGGGGACATCCCCCACCCACCCTGCCCAGCCTGGATTTTTGTTTAAAAAAAGAGCCCATCCCCTCGCACCAGCAGCCGCGGCGTCCCCGCAGCCGCCGGTAAGTATAGACCCAATCCCTGGGGGGGGTTAACACCCCCCAATCCCCCAGGGATCACCCCTACTAAAGTTGAGTGCTTGCTTACCTTTGCGGAGCTCCGGGTGCGGCGACGGCGGCGGCCGATCCGGCGGCTTCAGCGCTGGCTGTGGCTGCCGGCATCAGAGATGCTCTAGGCCTTCCAGGGAAACCCGGAAGTTCCCCGGAAGGCCTAGAACGTCTCTGACACCGGCAGCCACAGCCGGCGCTGAGGCCACTGGACCGCCCGCCGCCCGCCACCGCCGCCGCACCCGGAGCTCCGCAAAGGTAAGCACTCAACTTTAGTAGGGGTGATCCCTGGGGGGTTGGGGGGGTGAACACACACACACCCCAAGGGATCGGGTCTATACTTACCGGCGGCTGCGGGGACGCCACGGCTGCTGGTGCTGGGGGGTGGGCTCTTTTTTTAAACAAAAATGCAGGCTGGGCAGGGTGGGTGGGGGTGTCCCCCCTTCCACCCACGCAGCCTGGACTCAGGGAGGGTTGTGGTTTTTTTACTTTTTTGGTGGGGCTTTTTTTTACATTGCAGCCATTTTTAAATGGCTGCAATGTAAAAAAATCCGGTACCCGGAATCCGGTAACCAGACCGGATTTACTGGGTCGAATCCGATAATACCAGTACGCCCAGTACCGGCATTATCGGATTCCGGATTTACCGGTTTTCCCGTGCCTACAGAATTGTCCTGTGTCTTAACTCATATCTTGTAAACAACATTTCTGAGATTCCTCAATCTTTTGAAAGAAAAGAGCAGAGAACTATTACATGATAAGATATGTTGAAAACAAACATATGTCATTTGCTTGTTCATTATTTTTAGGAACAGCAGTTACTCAAACAAATGGGGCTCCATTTGTTTTATAACTAATATTAATGAAACCAATTGCATACCTCTAATCGTAACTTGTAACAGATAATCAAAAGTTAAAGTGAAAACTAAGCTGTGATTAGAGAAACCAGCTTAAGGTTTATTTAATAATTCTTCTTAGGAAAACTGAGATGCTTTATATCTTGTATCCAAATGTCTTGGTGGAAGGTCACTGGATCAAAAGTGTCATGTGCTGCATAGGATTCATTCACATTTGTAGTATCAAATGCACAGTTTCTCCATATTTTCAAAAACTGACCCTAAGGTAATTTACATGAAATGAGTGACTCTCTTGCATATAATTTTTGATTGCCCACTCTTTTCAGGGGCCTGCACCACTCATCTAGCCCCTATAATGTCTAGCACTAATATTTTCAGCCTGTCGGACCTATTGTCCTATTTACTTACTGGTCGGAAATAGGATATAACGAATTGTGTGACCAACATTTTAGCAGCTGTGATTGAACTCAGATTTGAAATATTGAAGAAACCCTAGATTTTTAACTGATTTTTTAAAAAAACCTCTATTTGGTTTTTGTGGTTTGAATGTCATATTGTATTGTAAATGTTTTGTGATGCCTTTTGGCTTTTCAAATAAATTGAACTGAACTGAAGTGCACTGCATAAGATTCAATCACATATGAAATATCAAATGAACAGTTTCTCCATACTCTAATTTACATGAAATGGGTGATGCTTGGGCGAACCTAAGGTCAGGAAAACTTCTGGGTCCATCTGTTAAGGACCCAGGTGGGTCTGGAAGTGGGCAGACATGGGCAGCCTCTGCATCCATATGTTTACACCCAATGTGAGAACCGTGTCCCAGCCTCCCCTCCTAGGCATCATCAGTGACTCTGAAGGAGATGCTGAGTGAATCTGTGGGTGAGATTCACCCACAGCAAGTTGACCGGGTGGTGGAGGGGTGGTTGGGTCCGTGCCCACCGTGTGGTTCTGCCATGGACTGCATTGGAAGTTTATCAAATGGCCATCTCTCAGCAAGGCTACTGCTAGCACAGAGTCAGACACCATAATTTGGTTTTCCCCACATGACACACATTGGACTCCTCGGCATGGCTCTGTGAGTGGCTGAGAGAGGGTGCTCCATGACTGGTGGGAGTGTACATCCAGCTATTCCACCTTCAGATGGGCAACTGGATCCAGGGCACATGGGTGGCCACGTAGGGTAGCATCTCATGAAAATACACTGTATGTCATGTTAAATGTGTGTCACAGAGGAACATAGGGTCACACACATGTAACATGGGCCTACATGTAGACTACAAGTCTGGTAAATATGTAATGCAAAAGGTTCCACATGTATGTAATGTTACAACTGAGAACTGTACAACCCAAATCAGAGCTGTGACACGTGACCAGGCTCTAGGAAAAGGAAAGACAGTTTTGTTGATTGCCCCAGATGGATGGCCAGAGGCATTAAAAATGCTAATGCCGGCAGCCATTCCCCACGTGCAGAGACAGAGAAAGCTGATAACGAGAACAAAGGGCATTCTAGTAGCCTCGAGAAGATACGAGGAGTTTCCTCCTGGGGATATAAGGAGTTGTACCCCAGAGGGGGCAGGGACTATCAGAGCTCTTACTTAGCCATCTTAAGCACTCTCATCTGCATGCTAAAGCTTGCCAGCAAGCTAGGCTGGAAGACATGAACTGAGAGAGAGGACTTTGCTCTCTAGCCACTCTAAGGCTGAAGGTCCAGTCGCTTACATCAAGGACTGAGATGAACTTATGGACCTTGGTGTAGGGTAAGATGCTTATTTAGGATTTCAACCAATATAGATCAGGAATGCGTTATATTTACCTTTGATTTCTAGTAACCACTCTGTATCAACTATCTTGCTTATGTAATCAATAAACTTACTTATCTTTATAAAGAAGCGTCTGTGTCTAACATTGGAACACAAGTGAGCAACAAGAGTTCTCAAGCTCTTGCGAACCCAGAGATTAAAGAGTCTGTAAACAGGAAGGATCGGGCCCTTGAGTGACAAAGGAGTTGTCCCTGCGGCAGGTTTGAACCGGCCAGAGTGAAAAACTGGTTCAAGTGGGCTGCACGTGAGGGAAACTGAGTCACTTAAACCCGGTAAAGTGGGGATGCGGACCCTCCAACTCGTGACAATGTGTGTGTGAGTGTTGGGGGGGGGGGGACAGGAATCAACCCTGCAGTACAAAGTCCTCCCATGGTGTAGCAGTTTCATCAAACATTTGTACTGCCTTGAATTTATGCCTTCACCCTATGGGCTGTGCCTACCAGGGGGAGCCCTTTGGGTGGCAGCATAAACATGGGAACATACCTGTCATATACCCTGTAACTGACTAACTGCTGCTGACCTGCAACTGTCTTATTGTACAGCAGCCTCAGTTCTACATCTGAGTCCCAAGAGGATCATTAACCCATCAGTCTTCCACGGTCTCTTTCTCAGCCTCCCGGCCCAGGACAGGTTGGCAGGTGCTTTGTATTCTTCCTGCCCTACTCTCAGCAGCAGAACAGCAAATGCCATGTGGCCGGGTGCTTCAATGAGCAGACATAGTTAGTCTATGGTTTTATCGACTGCTTCAATTGTCCCCACATGGGTATCAAGGATAATACCATCTTCACATCTTACTTTCCGTGCATACTTTCACTCCAGGAAAGAATCCAGAAGCCAAAACATGCGTGGGATTCATGGGGTGTGAATGTCCCTTAGGCGGCTTTGTCGGTGATCACCTGAATATTGCAGACTCAGAGTAGGGAAGTCCTTTCTGTAATCTTCATCGGGCGGCAGAGGGTGGCATTCACACCCGATGAACTCTTCAGATATTTTTGACTTCTGGATGCTTTCCTGGAGCTAAAACACGAGCAGGATGTAACGTCTGAAAGCAGTATACATTTGATGCTGCAAACCCACATTTAATCCATGGCAAAACCACATTTTTGAGTGACCAAATGTAATAGGGATACCTGTGTGAGGTGGCTGAAAGGCCAGCAACAGTTATGTGGAGAGACATTCACTGTGTCAGCAGCAACAAATTGAGAGGGGGAATCAGAGTCAGGCGAGGAGATACCTGAAGAAAGAGGCTATAGGACCAGCCAGTATGGGGGCTACCTGGACAGACGGATAATGGTGAACAGGGATCAGCCAGGCTATGTAGTATTGGAAAGGCCCCATGGGATCTAGAAGTTAAACCCTCCCAGGGGTTGGGACATCTACCCACATTTTGAACCCTGGTTAAGCCATTTTATCAGTGAGATTCACCATGCATGGCAGGAGGGACTCCCATGGGACAGGACTATATCTCTGTCCCATTCATTTATAGCCCTGTAATCTCAATTTAATTCCCCACCTGCTTAAACATTTCAGGCCACACGATGGTGTCTTCGTTAATGGTGAACTCCTCGCCTGGTGGAGCCCGGAGGTACATTTGTCCAATTTTCTCTCTAATGAAGGATCCATTAGGGGAAATGACCCAGTTTATAATATCGTATCCAGCTGCTGTTTTTCCGGTATGATCAAACACGACCTCGTCCCCAACACTGTTGTTAAACTTCATGTTTCTCAGAAAAGGGTGAAGCTGATTTCAAAGAGAAAGTGAGAGAGGTTAGGAAATTGTGTAAATGGACACACATTTTTGGGATCCCTTCCTTTGCTTTGCCCATTTCTCTCTGTGGGACACAGCATGTCATAAAAGCAGCTATTTCTGAGCTAGGGAGAACTGAGTATTTACAAGTTGAAATTTTCTTTAACGTAAAAGACCCCTCCGCTGTGCATTTTCCAGTGTCTTTCACGTTCTTGGTTGTACCTGAGAACTAGGGCCAAGAACAGGCCTAGATGAATTTGATGAAAGGGAAAAGGTTATTTGACCATTTCCCCTCTCCATTCTCATGACCTCATGGACCTACTGCAATTATTTTTGCGTCAAATCACTCCTGATTTAAATGTGCTTTGAGTAAAAGCAGAAACATACCCGTTATCAGTATAATACTTTAAATTCAAATCTGCTTCAGCGTAAGGAGAATCAAGTTCCCTTGGTTTTGTTTGGNCCCCACGTGCAGAGACAGAGAAAGCTGATAACGAGAACAAAGGGCATTCTAGTAGCCTCGAGAAGATACGAGGAGTTTCCTCCTGGGGATATAAGGAGTTGTACCCCAGAGGGGGCAGGGACTATCAGAGCTCTTACTTAGCCATCTTAAGCACTCTCATCTGCATGCTAAAGCTTGCCAGCAAGCTAGGCTGGAAGACATGAACTGAGAGAGAGGACTTTGCTCTCTAGCCACTCTAAGGCTGAAGGTCCAGTCGCTTACATCAAGGACTGAGATGAACTTATGGACCTTGGTGTAGGGTAAGATGCTTATTTAGGATTTCAACCAATATAGATCAGGAATGCGTTATATTTACCTTTGATTTCTAGTAACCACTCTGTATCAACTATCTTGCTTATGTAATCAATAAACTTACTTATCTTTATAAAGAAGCGTCTGTGTCTAACATTGGAACACAAGTGAGCAACAAGAGTTCTCAAGCTCTTGCGAACCCAGAGATTAAAGAGTCTGTAAACAGGAAGGATCGGGCCCTTGAGTGACAAAGGAGTTGTCCCTGCGGCAGGTTTGAACCGGCCAGAGTGAAAAACTGGTTCAAGTGGGCTGCACGTGAGGGAAACTGAGTCACTTAAACCCGGTAAAGTGGGGATGCGGACCCTCCAACTCGTGACAATGTGTGTGTGAGTGTTGGGGGGGGGGGGACAGGAATCAACCCTGCAGTACAAAGTCCTCCCATGGTGTAGCAGTTTCATCAAACATTTGTACTGCCTTGAATTTATGCCTTCACCCTATGGGCTGTGCCTACCAGGGGGAGCCCTTTGGGTGGCAGCATAAACATGGGAACATACCTGTCATATACCCTGTAACTGACTAACTGCTGCTGACCTGCAACTGTCTTATTGTACAGCAGCCTCAGTTCTACATCTGAGTCCCAAGAGGATCATTAACCCATCAGTCTTCCACGGTCTCTTTCTCAGCCTCCCGGCCCAGGACAGGTTGGCAGGTGCTTTGTATTCTTCCTGCCCTACTCTCAGCAGCAGAACAGCAAATGCCATGTGGCCGGGTGCTTCAATGAGCAGACATAGTTAGTCTATGGTTTTATCGACTGCTTCAATTGTCCCCACATGGGTATCAAGGATAATACCATCTTCACATCTTACTTTCCGTGCATACTTTCACTCCAGGAAAGAATCCAGAAGCCAAAACATGCGTGGGATTCATGGGGTGTGAATGTCCCTTAGGCGGCTTTGTCGGTGATCACCTGAATATTGCAGACTCAGAGTAGGGAAGTCCTTTCTGTAATCTTCATCGGGCGGCAGAGGGTGGCATTCACACCCGATGAACTCTTCAGATATTTTTGACTTCTGGATGCTTTCCTGGAGCTAAAACACGAGCAGGATGTAACGTCTGAAAGCAGTATACATTTGATGCTGCAAACCCACATTTAATCCATGGCAAAACCACATTTTTGAGTGACCAAATGTAATAGGGATACCTGTGTGAGGTGGCTGAAAGGCCAGCAACAGTTATGTGGAGAGACATTCACTGTGTCAGCAGCAACAAATTGAGAGGGGGAATCAGAGTCAGGCGAGGAGATACCTGAAGAAAGAGGCTATAGGACCAGCCAGTATGGGGGCTACCTGGACAGACGGATAATGGTGAACAGGGATCAGCCAGGCTATGTAGTATTGGAAAGGCCCCATGGGATCTAGAAGTTAAACCCTCCCAGGGGTTGGGACATCTACCCACATTTTGAACCCTGGTTAAGCCATTTTATCAGTGAGATTCACCATGCATGGCAGGAGGGACTCCCATGGGACAGGACTATATCTCTGTCCCATTCATTTATAGCCCTGTAATCTCAATTTAATTCCCCACCTGCTTAAACATTTCAGGCCACACGATGGTGTCTTCGTTAATGGTGAACTCCTCGCCTGGTGGAGCCCGGAGGTACATTTGTCCAATTTTCTCTCTAATGAAGGATCCATTAGGGGAAATGACCCAGTTTATAATATCGTATCCAGCTGCTGTTTTTCCGGTATGATCAAACACGACCTCGTCCCCAACACTGTTGTTAAACTTCATGTTTCTCAGAAAAGGGTGAAGCTGATTTCAAAGAGAAAGTGAGAGAGGTTAGGAAATTGTGTAAATGGACACACATTTTTGGGATCCCTTCCTTTGCTTTGCCCATTTCTCTCTGTGGGACACAGCATGTCATAAAAGCAGCTATTTCTGAGCTAGGGAGAACTGAGTATTTACAAGTTGAAATTTTCTTTAACGTAAAAGACCCCTCCGCTGTGCATTTTCCAGTGTCTTTCACGTTCTTGGTTGTACCTGAGAACTAGGGCCAAGAACAGGCCTAGATGAATTTGATGAAAGGGAAAAGGTTATTTGACCATTTCCCCTCTCCATTCTCATGACCTCATGGACCTACTGCAATTATTTTTGCGTCAAATCACTCCTGATTTAAATGTGCTTTGAGTAAAAGCAGAAACATACCCGTTATCAGTATAATACTTTAAATTCAAATCTGCTTCAGCGTAAGGAGAATCAAGTTCCCTTGGTTTTGTTTGGTTGATTCAGTTGAGGGTAAAATTATAGAGGGGAATGCATTCCTCAAATGCTCATGGGGGATCTGAACCCCTGGTTCTATCCAAACCAACATTACCTGCCATGGCTGCATGCTCTGAATCCCCAGTCTGTCTCCATCCCCCATCGTTGTCTGTTTGGATCTGGATGAGTACATGTTATGTAAAGCATGTGCCACAGCATAGACAGCATTGTAGATAATGTAGCTCTGGCCACTCGTGCTCATTTCAAATGCAGACCCAGACAAGCTCTCCAGTTTCTCCTGCCCTGTGCAGACTCTGTAAGTATCTTGAAAAGAGGGATCTGGAAATGAACAGTGGAACGCATCTTCCCAGAAACTCTTAATAAATGCATCACCCTGAAATTGGTTAGGACTGAGGTTCTGGAGAAAATACTGGAATCCAGGAACCTCATTTGTGTGGACTGAGAAGGACAATGCACCATGGAATAATGTCGGATAAACGCTATTTCGACTTGTAAGTGCGGTGAAATCCCCTTGGGCTGTCATAACCCAAACATTCTCTTTGATGGTTCCTATGGATTGTTCCTTTTCTCTCATTGCTAACATTAAATATGCAGTAGAGTCAGCATCTCCAAAGAGAACAGTCACGTTGGCTTTGCTCAGAAGGAAAATACCAACCATTTTCAAATGTTTCTCCCAAGACTCAGGACGTGTGAATAAAGAATCTGAAAGCTGGGCTTTTTCTACGAATTCAACACAAATGTTGCTTTGGGAGAGCATCGGTACTAGCGTCTGCACAAGCATTTCTCCACTGTCGTTGTCTGAAGCAATGAGGCTGATCCACGTCCATCTGAAATGCAGCAGTAACTGGACTATCCCCTTGTACTGGGGAGCTTCATTTGGGGACATCCGGTAGAAAGAAGAGAACTGAGTTTTGTCACTCAGCACAGGGTCAAACAAGACATAACTGAGCTAAAGGAAAAGAGGTGAGAATCTTTAGAGTCAAAGGACAGGTCCCAATGCACCCGAGTCCCAAACTCAGCCTGGACCATGCAGGTATCAGGGAAAGTCTACTCTCAGGAGTGTCAGTGACCGGAGCTGCCCTACCCTTGTACCTACTGCACTCTCCCCCCCATTCTTGTTTTATTACCCAGACCCCCTGCCCAATTTTACTCTCCCCTGTGCCTGTTAGCATAACGGACATCAAAGATATGCTTAATTAAACAGTCCCACTAAGTCTAAACAACAGGCGTGTTTATTTTATACAATGTCCTACAAACACACAGTGTCCATGGTTTTTTTAAAAATCAATCTCTTGGCAATCCTGTGCTTTCCCCGCTAACTTATATGCACACTTCGATTCTCTCAAAAGTTTAATTGAATAAAACTGTCTCGGGGGCAGAGACTAGGTTGATTCCCCAGGTCTGCGTCAGGAGAGAAGTTTGGGGAAGCCACAGTTAGAAAACCCTAGTTCTGTAGTTTCCCTGACACAACCAGGGCACAAACAGGAGAATGAATCACATGCAAACAAGCAAATATTGCTACCTCAGATTTAACTCCTACCTGAAGGTGGAAATAACCTCCTGTTTTGAAAGTTTTGGGTGTAGTGGCTCCGAAAGATGAGTTTCTCTGTGTTTTGTGTTAGTGGTGTATTGTTTCTGTTTATTCTTTTATATAATATATATTATTTTCTTAAAAAACAACAACCCCAAAACTAGAGAATGAATCCAGAAAGGACACATCTACTCTTGCCCCTCAATGTCCCTGATGATCTTGTTCTGCCCTGAGTGCAGTTTCCTTGTCCCCGCATGACAGAGCTATGAAGTCTCCATTCTACCCCTCAGCCACTCTCCCACTCTCCATGCCCCTACCTGTGGGATCTTGTAGAGTCCTAAGACAGTTGCCATCTGGATCGAGAATTCAGAGTTTAGCCCCCCGATGACAGCCAACAGCTTGTCCTGCCTGTCACAGTTGTAATTATGAGCAATTGCCTTCCCCGTGGAGAGCAGGTTCAGGGTGCTCTGATATGTCCCCCATGCATTGAATAGGTTATCGTGGATGGAGAAACCCAAGGTGACATTGGGTAAAAGCCTCAGACTTCTGTTGATCTCATCGACAGCAAACACCAAGGCCTGGATTTGCTGGTAGTTCTTAGACACAATCCTGCAATGAGATGTACATTCTGGATGCATACCTCCACCACTGAAATCAATGTGAGCTGAACCATGATCATTAATGGGTAGAGAATTACCTTCTCTGTGTCATAGATGCAGCCTCCAGACAATGCCAATATTTTATCAGAGCCCTATTCCTTCTGCCTAGAGTAACTGGTTTATCTGTCTGCCCATCCCAATGAGTACTAATCCCTAGGATTGTTCCAAATATTTAAATAAAATATTAAAGAGTATTTCTGAGATTCCAAGGACTGGCCCCTGATATTTAAGCCAACATCAGGACCTCGTAGAATACCTAGGATTCAGAGGGGCCATGCGAAGGAAGGGGAGGTGTGGAGGGTAGGGCATCGTTTCCAGCAGCCCAGAGCACCGAAATGCAGGGAAGGAGTGTACGGATGGGAGGAAGGCGGGTTACAGCGTCTGGGAGCAAGCTGTAGCTCGACTCCATTTCCCAGAATGCTCCCAGAGAGCTTTAGGAGCATGCTCGGAGAAACCTCATTCAAACTAGGAAGCAGTGTAAGCCTGCCTGGCTCCCGTGATGTGAAGCCAAGTCCAGACTAGAGCAGCACACCTGGTTCCTATACAGCTTTTAGGTGAGTGGTGCCTCATTCCTTGCACCCCTTTCCCTGGACTCGGTACCCTATTCCCTGAATTCCTTTCCCTGGCTGACTCTGCTGGCTCTCCTGTCCTCTGCCATCCCTTCTCGCTCTAGGCCGGGTTTTTTTCAAGTCTTGAGTACTCGGTCAGGTACTTGGTAAAACTGAATAAAATCTGAGTACTGAGATTCACCCCCACTTGCAAGTGATGTAGCTGAGAGAATGAAAAATTATTTATGCACAGATTAATGCAGTATGAAAAAGAGTCTGTCCTGAGTCAGACTGATGTAAATATGGAGAAACCTCTAAAATGGAAAACCTGTTAGATTCACAGTGATGCGACTGAGAGCAGAATTCAGCTCTGTCAGTTTCAATAACTATAGTCGTCTACTTAGAGGAGCTGGGTCTCTGAGACAGAGGGTGTAAACTAGAGGTGGGACCCCGGGCCCATTACCGGCTACCGGATTTACCGGTTACCGGTTCTGCAAAAACCAGATTCCCGGATTAAATCCGGTATACCGGTACCGGATTTATTTCATTGAGTTCAATGGGGCGCTGTGTCCCCATTGAACTCAATGAAATAAATGAATTCCTTCCCCCTCCCCCTCCCAGGCTGCGCGGGTGGAAGGGGGGACACCCCCCACCCACCCTGCCCAGCCTGGATTTTTGTTTAAAAA
>QEPC01014379.1:27995-41760 GCA_003113815.1 Sphenodon punctatus | reverse complement strand
CTCTATTTGCAGAGAGAGAGCGTTTGCTGTGTTGGTCCCAAAAATAGGTTGTAGAGACAAAGTAGTGTAGAGATATCTTTTATTGGACCAACTTAGGTTGGTGGAGGTTTGCAAGCTTTCGGACCTCACAGGATCCTTCGTCAGACAAGTCAGAAATCCAAGCTGTACAAATAGATCTCTCTATTTGCAGAGAAAGATAGCAATTGGTGACCTCAGTGTTTTCTACCACCCAGTCCCTGCCTACTCCCCCTTCTTCTTCTTCTTCTTCTTAGTTATCATCAGGATGCAGACACCAAACCTCCCTTTAGCATTCACAGTGTGTCACTAAGTGTCTCAGCAGACTTCACATTTTAATGCATGGCTCTTTTAACTTCTCTTGTCTTTGTAACAACTCTCGCAAGACACTGCAATAGGTTCATAATGCAGCTGCTCAGGTATTAACTGTGCAAGGTCTTTGGTGCACTTTCCCCTGCCATCCCTCATTGTGGGCAGCAATGTAGCAGAGCGTGACTATTTTATATGCCTGAGAAAATGCAGAGATTTGTTTTTTTAGAGAGGTGGATATGCTCTTGCTATGGACATGCCTCTTTTAATACTTAAGCTGAATTATCATGCTGTACTAATTAAAAACACTGGACTTGATTTTCTCCTGTGCCTGCGAGAATTGCCAGGAGGAAACCAGTCTCAGTTCCCTGATTCTCACCTGTGCAGCCTCGGTGTAATTTAAAGCTGTAGGGAATACTGAAGTCAGGGTCTCTCACACAGAGCCTTGCAATCTGCTTCTCTTTTTCTCACCACTCCTCTATCATTCTACAGCTTATTTGGTGTTTTCAGCATTTTCATCAGGAGGGCAGGAGCCCTTCTGGCACAAGAGTTGGTGAAACTGCCCACTCCATCTTTGTATCAGTGAAGATGCTGACTTTGAAAGGAAGGGTTCCAACTTCGCCAGGAGGCATGCCCCATCATTTTTGTTCTGCAAAGTAAATTTGGATGACCAGAAATTTTATCTCGGCATTATTCTTTGATGGTACAACACTGCCCCTAACTGTGTAGCAGAGTAGCTAATGAACTGGCCCAATCCTGTATTATCAGCCCTGCAGCCAACCAGCCCTGATTCTAAACAGTCAAGAGAGAGGGGCAGGGAACTTAGACCTAGCCACTGTGCTCTTTGCACACTGACTAGTCCTATTCACCCCTTCTGCCAAAAGCAAAAGCTCAAATAACCTACATGTTTACTTTTAGTGTGGGAAAAGGACCTTTGGGCCACCTGAGCCACTTAACCTAAGGTAAAACAAGTGCAAAGAAGAAAAAGCCCTACAGTTTAGATAAATGGAAGACTGCTTTGCATAAGTGGTATTCCTTCAGCAGCAGCTCACCAGTGAAAGATATCCCTCCAGTAGCTTTCACATTTATGTTTACAGGCTCCTTTGCAATTTCAGTCTTACCAAGACTCTGAGAAAATCATGCAACAGGACTGTCTCAAGCTGTGCATTGGTTCTGCTTCACAGGAGCAAAACACATCGACAGACTAGTAACCATTCCACCAAGAAACAAATCATCTTTCAGGTTTTAGTCCTGTCAGTGGGTATTTTCAGATGTTACAGTAGCACACTCAACCATGGTGAATTCCCCGTGGTGGTGAATGGTCCCGTAATGTGTGTTTGCGCACCGCCAGATGTTCACCACGGTGAACCACCGGCGGTGAGCAAAATAACCATGCTTTCGAGGATGGTCCGGGCACCGTCTCCAAAGCGTGGTCAAAGTGATTCCCACCGGGGGTGAACACCCGGAGGAAATAACTTTTTGCCCCAACAGATGTGATGTTACGATGCTCAACCACGGCGGGATTCACCGTGGTTGAGCATGGTAACGTCTCGTCTGGCCCCTGACCACGGCCCGGAATCGGCAGCCATACTCACCACCGATTCTGGGCCGTGGTCAATACCATGGGGGGCGGGCGGCACCGCGACCGCATTGACTGCAGCACACACACCCCGTCTCCCAGAGGACGGGTGTCCTCGGGAGCGTGGGGGGGCGGGGCTGTGTGGCCACACATTGCGCTGCGCATCCCCGCCCCCTCCCCGATTCCCCGGTGGAATCTGCCAGCTCTTCTGTTGACGGGCCGGTCAGATTCCACCAGGGAATCAATAGTGTGATTCTGTGACGGGGCCAATAGGGCCCCCGTCACGTTTGAAATCACCCAGTGTTTCAATTCTGTTCCAGTAGCAATTGCTAATTGTTAAGTCATACAAGTCACTTGTCAGAAGTTTTTATTAGAGTGTCATTTATCTCTGTTGGCAAGAGGAGATCAGCTTAGCACTTCAATTACAGAAGCTTGTCAGGAATGACTTTATACAGAAGGTGACATCAATGTGCATAATGAAAAGCTCCCTCCCAAGGTCAGAGGGGGGTGGGTCTTTTCTTCTCACACTACTCTTAATGCAAACTACCTGTATTAGCGACAGAGAGAGAGGGGGCGTTTTCAGACAGCCAAAGTAATGTGCACTAGTTTGAAATATGGTGTTTGTTAGTCCACACTAACATAGTGATGCCTTTTAGATGGACAATGTAGTGTGGACTAATTACTCAGAAAATAATTGTAACCTACCAAACAAGGACATTAATGTGGACTACTTTAAGTACGGTTCTTATAAGAACCGTACTTATTTCTTAAGAGTGTTTTTAGACGGCCAAAGTAGGGCACATTAGCTTGAAATAAGTATGGTGTTTGTTAATCCGCACTATCATAGAGATGCCTTTTAAATGGACAATGTAGTGTGGACTAATGACTAGGGATGTGCGAACAGAACCGAGTTCGGAAATTTGGTTTGGCTAGGTTGGAAAATTGTGTTCAGTTCGAAAGTTCAGTTCGGTCCACCGAACTATTTGAGTTCGGTTGAATTCCAAACTTCTGAACCGAGTTCATACATTCAAAACGGGTTTTTTTTTTGCCTTCTGAACTGGTTCGGATTCGACCGAACAGTTCGGTCAAATTCGAGTTCGGTTCGAAAGTTCGGTTCGGTCGACTGAAGTAGTTGAGTTCGGCCCAAACTCCGAACTTCCGAACCGCGTTCACACATCCCTACTAATGACTCAGAAAGTAATTGTAACCTACTGAACAAGACATTAGTGGAGACTATTTTAAGTACAGTTCTTATAAAATCAAGTGATTGGGGTTTTATAAGAACCATACTTATCTCTTAGTCTGCACTAATAAGTGCTGATAACAGTGTTCAGATGAACAATCTAGTCCACACTAGATTCAGTTTGTACAGACTAAGTGTCCATGNATTTTCTCCTGTGCCTGCGAGAATTGCCAGGAGGAAACCAGTCTCAGTTCCCTGATTCTCACCTGTGCAGCCTCGGTGTAATTTAAAGCTGTAGGGAATACTGAAGTCAGGGTCTCTCACACAGAGCCTTGCAATCTGCTTCTCTTTTTCTCACCACTCCTCTATCATTCTACAGCTTATTTGGTGTTTTCAGCATTTTCATCAGGAGGGCAGGAGCCCTTCTGGCACAAGAGTTGGTGAAACTGCCCACTCCATCTTTGTATCAGTGAAGATGCTGACTTTGAAAGGAAGGGTTCCAACTTCGCCAGGAGGCATGCCCCATCATTTTTGTTCTGCAAAGTAAATTTGGATGACCAGAAATTTTATCTGGGCATTATTCTTTGATGGTACAACACTGCCCCTAACTGTGTAGCAGAGTAGCTAATGAACTGGCCCAATCCTGTATTATCAGCCCTGCAGCCAACCAGCCCTGATTCTAAACAGTCAAGAGAGAGGGGCAGGGAACTTAGACCTAGCCACTGTGCTCTTTGCACACTGACTAGTCCTATTCACCCCTTCTGCCAAAAGCAAAAGCTCAAATAACCTACATGTTTACTTTTAGTGTGGGAAAGAGACCTTTGGGCCACCTGAGCCACTTAACCTAAGGTAAAACAAGTGCAAAGAAGAAAAAGCCCTACAGTTTAGATAAATGGAAGACTGCTTTGCATAAGAGGTATTCCTTCAGCAGCAGCTCACCAGTGAAAGATATCCCTCCAGTAGCTTTCACGTTTATGTTTACAGGCTCCTTTGCAATTTCAGTCTTACCAAGACTCTGAGAAAATCATGCAACAGGACTGTCTCAAGCTGTGCATTGGTTCTGCTTCACAGGAGCAAAACACATCGACAGACTAATAACCATTCCACCAAGAAACAAATCATCTTTCAGGTTTTAGTCCTGTCAGTGGGTATTTTCAGATGTTACAGTAGCACACTCAACCATGGTGAATTCCCCGTGGTGGTGAATGGTCCCGTAATGTGTGTTTGCGCACCGCCAGATGTTCACCACGGTGAACCACCGGCGGTGAGCAAAATAACCATGCTTTCGAGGATGGTCCGGGCACCGTCTCCAAAGCGTGGTCAAAGTGATTCCCACCGGGGGTGAACACCCGGAGGAAATAACTTTTTGCCCCAACAGATGTGATGTTACGATGCTCAACCACGGCGGGATTCACCGTGGTTGAGCATGGTAACGTCTCGTCTGGCCCCTGACCACGGCCCGGAATCGGCAGCCATACTCACCACCGATTCTGGGCCGTGGTCAATACCATGGGGGGCGGGCGGCACCGCGACCGCATTGACTTCAGCACACACACCCCGTCTCCCAGAGGATGGGTGTCCTCGGGAGCGTGGGGGGGCGGGGCTGTGTGGCCACACATTGCGCTGTGCATCCCCGCCCCCTCCCCGATTCCCCGGTGGAATCTGCCAGCTCTTCTGTTGACGGGCCGGTCAGATTCCACCAGGGAATCAATAGTGTGATTCTGTGACGGGGCCAATAGGGCCCCCGTCACGTTTGAAATCACCCAGTGTTTCAATTCTGTTCCAGTAGCAATTGCTAATTGTTAAGTCATACAAGTCACTTGTCAGAAGTTTTTATTAGAGTGTCATTTATCTCTGTTGGCAAGAGGAGATCAGCTTAGCACTTCAATTACAGAAGCTTGTCAGGAATGACTTTATACAGAAGGTGACATCAATGTGCATAATGAAAAGCTCCCTCCCAAGGTCAGAGGGGGGTGGGTCTTTTCTTCTCACACTACTCTTAATGCAAACTACCTGTATTAGCGACAGAGAGAGAGGGGGCTTTTTCAGACAGCCAAAGTAATGTGCACTAGTTTGAAATATGGTGTTTGTTAGTCCACACTAACATAGTGATGCCTTTTAGATGGACAATGTAGTGTGGACTAATTACTCAGAAAATAATTGTAACCTACCAAACAAGGACATTAATGTGGACTACTTTAAGTACGGTTCTTATAAGAACCGTACTTATTTCTTAAGAGTGTTTTTAGACGGCCAAAGTAGGGCACATTAGTTTGAAATAAGTATGGTGTTTGTTAATCCGCACTATCATAGAGATGCCTTTTAAATGGACAATGTAGTGTGGACTAATGACTAGGGATGTGCTAACAGAACCGAGTTCGGAAATTTGGTTTGGTTAGGTTGGAAAATTGTGTTCAGTTCGAAAGTTCAGTTCGGTCCACCGAACTATTTGAGTTCGGTTGAATTCCAAACTTCTGAACCGAGTTCATACATTCAAAACGGGTTTTTTTTTTGCCTTCTGAACTGGTTCGGATTCGACCGAACAGTTCGGTCAAATTCGAGTTCGGTTCGAAAGTTCGGTTCGGTCGACTGAAGTAGTTGAGTTCGGCCCAAACTCCGAACTTCCTAACCGCGTTCACACATCCCTACTAATGACTCAGAAAGTAATTGTAACCTACTGAACAAGACATTAGTGGAGACTATTTTAAGTACTGTTCTTATAAAATCAAGTGATTGGGGTTTTATAAGAACCATACTTATCTCTTAGTCTGCACTAATAAGTGCTGATAACAGTGTTCAGATGAACAATCTAGTCCACACTAGATTCAGTTTGTACAGACTAAGTGTCCATGTGCAAACATCCAGAGTAAGCGGTGTCCCACTGTTGCAGCATTAGTTTCCAAACTGCTATACATCATCTGCCTGGATTTCAAAGGATGCTATTTGTCTGAAATACCTGCTCATGATAACAAGAATTCACCCAGACTCTAATAGTAATAGGTTTTAGTTAGAAAAAAAGCTCACCGGGGCTACTGGAGGTGGAAGACTGCGAGTGCAATCCAGAACCCCTATGTGGGCAGCTTGTGTATGTGTTCATGCGGCTGCGCAATCACACATGTGTTCCATGTGGTCTCCATGTGGTTTGATCATGCTCCACTGCCCCCATAGCGGGAGTATGTGCAGATTGTGTACACACATATGCGTGTGTCGCGTGTGCCCTACACGTGCTTCTGTGTGGCTTAGGATTGGCCCACTCATTTCTTATCAGTTTTACATCAGACATAATGCATTCCTACAAGGAATGAGTTTTCTCTCTAGTGTAACCAAAGTTTTCACTGGTATGACATATTTAATAATGGAAACATTACTGCCTGCATCGTTGGCTTGCTAAGTTTCTTTTTGTATTGGTACTATTACTGCTATGCTGGTAACTCACTATAGTTTGTGTTATTTTTCACCCATTGAAATTAGCAGCAAAACTGCCATTGATTTTAATGGTGGGGGCTGGGGGTTGTACCGTAAGTCTGCAGTATGGATCAAGATCTGGCCTGTCCTGAGAAAATTACAGACTAAAACACATTGGGTGCTTTCACATGCGATGGGGCCCGCCACCACCATGGACTGCTCTGGGCTGTGATAGGAGCTGTCACTCCGGCTGGGACTCAACCTGTCCGTCCAACAAATGTTACAGTGGCTGGGCCACAGAGGGGGCAGGGAGATGCATGGAAATGCATCTGCAACTCCCTGCCCCATGCTATGTGGAGCGGCCCACACCCTCCCCTGATAGACAGCCATGGCAGCCTATGACGGTACCACCTCTTTGGACTGCGGTAAGTACAGCGGGGCACCATCTGTGACTGCCTGTTAGCTTTACCCCTGGTTGAGTAGCCGTTACCCAGTCAATGGTAGTGCTTAGCCCAAGACTGTGACTTGGGAATGGTCCTCACAGCCCCATCTAATGCCACCACCAACTGGGTAATAGCCCAGACTAACATCTGGTGGGCACTTTTCAGCATGACAGTGGCACCCAGTTTAATCTGCACAAAACCAGCTTAAACCATGCCATCATCACATCTAAAAATATCCATAGACAAACACATAGACAGACCTAGACCATCCAGTGGACAGGGCATTTATATCTAGTAATAAATGTATCCAGTGGAAATGACACTTGGAAAGTGTGCTGGAGGGGGTGGGGCAGGTATTCAAACTCTCCATCATATATAATGATAAAACCAGTTTCTCCCCACCACAGTGCAACAGTTTTGCTCTGTGGGTGAGGAGGGGCAGGCCCAGTATTAGGGTTTAGTAATGAGGGACAGACTTCCTAGTGTGCTTGACTGGCATGAGGTCTGGTTAAAAACAAAACCAGAATGCCCTGGCTGCAGGAAATCTTAGTGTCAGGTTGCTGAACAGCCCCCTCTTTCAGGGGGCATGGAAAGCTTCTTAAACCTGAGCAGATGGGGGTTGGGTGAGAGCAAAAGTGCACTTCCCAGTCCTCTAGAGCCCAACACCCCCTTTCCCCTACACTTTATGTGACCGGGCTCTACAGCCAATAGGAGGAGCCTACAACCCACATCCCAGGGTGAAAACCCTTTCTCCCCACACCCCCTTGGCTATGTGTAATGCTGTACCACAGGATGGGGTATAGCACTAAATTTTCCCTTTCCTTCTCCAGCCTTTTCTGAGAGACTTGTTCTCCAAAGAGATGGAAGAGGCTTTGTTTACCTCTGTTCCCCCAACTTCTGGTCAAGGACAAATCATTATCTCATTGAGATGTTTAATCTGTATGGTTGAAGACATATTCAAAGCAATTGAAAATTTAGCTATGTGTTCTAGCCTATGTCTTTAAATGCTCGTACTGCTAGTACCGAATGAAAGAATAACAGTAATAGATTCAGCTTCATGCACCCAGGGTGGGATGCACTATTTCTTTAAGTGTAGGAATGCCCATTCCCTCCCCAGTCTGGCTCTGTCCCACTGCTCCCTTAGCACTTATACATGCTCCAGGTAGTGATGGGGATGAGAGAAGGGAGTTGCTCTGACTTGCAATGCCCTCACTCCCAAGCCTGTGTATAAGAAGCTGGTACTTCCACTACAGAGTCTGTAGTATACTGGGGATTCGAGTACTGCTTGGGCCCTGGATTTGAACCCCATCCTGTCCTGAGCTTGATGCAGTCACACTCTTGTGAGCCCATGCCTGATGCATGCAGGTGCCCCCACACTTTCTGGAGCACTGCAATGTCATGGTGCTCCAGAGGGTGTGTGTCCAAATCAGGAAAGGGGCAGGGGAACATTTCAATATGGCTACACCCCCCAAGAGTGCCAGAATGGCACAGTGCTCTGTGGAGAATGGGACCTCCTGCTGTGCTGGGGAGCCTGGCTCAACCTGATCCTGTCAGTCTTGTGCTAGGCCACGGGACTCTATTTGGGATACAATAATCAGGGACTTGTATTCACTGTGGGTTTCCCCCATTGACGCCAATGGGGAAAATGCAGTGATCATGGGTTCCTGACAAGTTTTGGTTCCAGTGCATTCCAGTTTCACTACAACACTGCTAAGGCCTCAGTCTCAAAGTTTGATTTCAGCAGCACTACTTCAGAACAAGTAACTTTACGACTGCAACCTAAAATGGATTAAACCCATTCAGTATATAAAGAAAGGTTATTATCAGAATGGTTGGGGTTTTAGTTCATGGTATACAAACTATCACAATATACTTCTGCTTGGAAAAGACTGTATCTCCAATGTGCAGTTTTTGAGAAACAACTTTCCACATCTGCTGTTAGATCATTTCCTTTGCACTACACATATTTCTTATTTACTATCTCAAAATGTTGTTTTGAATTCCTACAGGAAGCAATAATTCTCTAGCTCTTAACATTCAGTCAGTGTGGTTTAAAAGTTGCCATCTTATTTTCTTGATAACAAGTTATAAAATAATTGTGACTTGTTCTGAGTTTCTCCTAGAGAGTCACAAGCTCACACAGTCCTTTCAGGCTTGCTGTAATAATTATCATGTTTTCTGTAGGCTGGTTGGAGCAATTTCTCAAATGGAAGAGTAGATCAAGATTTTACAGGCCACATTATTACTGACGCGACCAGTTGCAAATGCACTGTCACTTTTAATACGGTTGTATCTTTTACTTATGATTCAAAACAAATATATATATCTGCCCTGACACTAGGGGTGTGACCAGGCCCCCATGTCATTTTCATTTTCATTATTAAAGAATGTCATTTTCATTATCATTATTAACGACAATGTCATTTTTGTTATTGTTGTTGTTATTGGTATCGGTATCATTTCAAGCAAACATTTAATACAGTTGTATCTTACTTATGATCCAAAACAGATCTCTCTCTCTCTCTCTCTCTCTCAAACGATATATATATATATCTTTTTTGAATCATAAGTAAAAGATACAACTGTATTAACAGTGACAGTGCATTTGCAACTGGTCGCCTCAGTAATAATGTGGCCTGTAAAATCTTGATCTACTCTTCCGTTTGAGAAATGTCTCCAACCAGCCTACCAAAAACATGGTAATTATAAAGCAAGCCTGAAAGGACTGTGTGAGCTTGTATATATCTGCTCTGGCACCACATTGGAGATTTAAAATATTTGTTTAAATGAGATCCTATGTTGATTCTCTTTTAAGATATAGGATATGACGAGTCAGACAGCTAATTAAACATTAATACAGTTCTTACCATGAACACAATAACTTCACACAGTAATAAAAGAACAGAGATAATCTTGCCTTCTTTACAAGGTTATGTAAAGACAATGCACAGCTGAATGGGCAGTTGCTGTATGTAAAAGGAAACAAGGAAAAATAGCAGCAACTACAAAGTGCCATTATTCTAGTTCAGAGCTGATCCTGGACTAGTCTGTATGCAGCAGAATGGAGAGCAGAAACATCTATGTGCCTGTGCAGATGGGAAAGCAGACATTGCGTTGTGAGCACCTCATGCCGCTAGTCTAGAGCACCAGTGGACTGCAGTTTTTGTGCACATGTGCCCTGACACTAGGGGTGTGCACCAGGCCCCCATGTTGTTTTCATTTTCAAAAAATGTCATTTTCGTTATTATTAATGACAATGTCGTTACCGTTATCATTGTCGTTACTGGTATCGGTATCGTTTCAAATGAAGATTGTATTTTTGGTATCGGTATCGTTATTGGTATCGATTCCCGTGTGCAAATATTTATACAATATGCTTATCCTATAATTCTAATATATATAATAAAACAGACTAGCCTAAATACCTATATAATATCTAATCTCTCTATATATGTACACAACTAATATCTATCTAAACCTCAGGGAGACAGGGGAAGGGAAAAGTAAAACTATCTATTATCTAACCAATTATCTTTATAACTATAATATTAGTTAGTTATAAAGATAAAGGGAAAGAGAGAAGGTAAAATGTAGGGTATGATACCAATAACGATACTCTCTTTCCCTGCCCTTCTCCCCCTGTACATTATATATAGATAGGTAGTGTGTGTATGTATATGTGTGTGTGTGTATATATACACACACACACACATACATACACACACTACCTATCTATATATAATGTACAGGGGGAGAAGGGCAGGGAAAGAGAGTATCGTTATTGGTATCATACCCTACATTTTACCTTCTCTCTTTCCCTTTATCTTTATAACTAACTAATATTATAGTTATAAAGATAATTGGTTAGATAATAGATAGTTTTACTTTTCCCTTCCCCTGTCTCCCTGAGGTTTAGATAGATATTAGTTGTGTACATATATAGAGAGATTAGATATTATATAGGTATTTAGGCTAGTCTGTTTTATTATATATATTAGAATTATAGGATAAGCATATTGTATAAATATTTGCACACGGGAATCGATACCAATAACGATACCGATACCAAAAATACAATCTTCATTTGAAACGATACCGATACCAGTAACGACAATGATAACGGTAACGACATTGTCATTAATAATAACGAAAATGACATTTTTTGAAAATGAAAACAACATGGGGGCCTGGTGCACACCCCTAGTGTCAGGGCACATGTGCACAAAAACTGCAGTCCACTGGTGCTCTAGGCTAGCGGCATGAGGTGCTCACAACGCAATGTCTGCTTACCCATCTGCACAGGCACATAGATGTTTCTGCTCTCCATTCTGCTGCATACAGACTAGTCCAGGATCAGCTCTGAACTAGAATAATGGCACTTTGTAGTTGCTGCTATTTTTCCTTGTTTCCTTTTACATACAGCAACTGCCCATTCAGCTGTGCATTGTCTTTACATAACCTTGTAAAGAAGGCAAGATTATCTCTGTTCTTTTATTACTGTGTGAAGTTATTGTGTTCATGGTAAGAACTGTATTAATGTTTAATTAGCTGTCTGACTCGTCATATCCTATATCTTAAAAGAGAATCAACATAGGATCTCATTTAAACAAATATTTTAAATCTCCAATGTGGTGCCAGAGCAGATATATACAAGCTCACACAGTCCTTTCAGGCTTGCTTTAATAATTACCATGTTTTTGGTAGGCTGGTTGGAGACATTTCTCAAACGGAAGAGTAGATCAAGATTTTACAGGCCACATTATTACTGAGGCGACCAGTTGCAAATGCACTGTCACTGTTAATACAGTTGTATCTTTTACTTATGATTCAAAAAAGATATATATATATATCGTTTGAGAGAGAGAGAGAGAGAGAGAGATCTGTTTTGGATCATAAGTAAGATACAACTGTATTAAATGTTTGCTTGAAATGATACCGATACCAATAACAACAACAATAACAAAAATGACATTGTCGTTAATAATGATAATGAAAATGACATTCTTTAATAATGAAAATGAAAATGACATGGGGGCCTGGTCACACCCCTAGTGTCAGGGCAGATATATATATTTGTTTTGAATCATAAGTAAAAGATACAACCGTATTAAAAGTGACAGTGCATTTGCAACTGGTCGCGTCAGTAATAATGTGGCCTGTAAAATCTTGATCTACTCTTCCATTTGAGAAATTGCTCCAACCAGCCTACAGAAAACATGATAATTATTACAGCAAGCCTGAAAGGACTGTGTGAGCTTGTGACTCTCTAGGAGAAACTCAGAACAAGTCACAATTATTTTATAACTTGTTATCAAGAAAATAAGATGGCAACTTTTAAACCACACTGACTGAATGTTAAGAGCTAGAGAATTATTGCTTCCTGTAGGAATTCAAAACAACATTTTGAGATAGTAAATAAGAAATATGTGTAGTGCAAAGGAAATGATCTAACAGCAGATGTGGAAAGTTGTTTCTCAAAAACTGCACATTGGAGATACAGTCTTTTCCAAGCAGAAGTATATTGTGATAGTTTGTATACCATGAACTAAAACCCCAACCATTCTGATAATAACCTTTCTTTATATACTGACTGGGTTTAATCCATTTTAGGTTGCAGTCGTAAAGTTACTTGTTCTGAAGTAGTGCTGCTGAAATCAAACTTTGAGACTGAGGCCTTAGCAGTGTTGTAGTGAAACTGGAATGCACTGGAACCAAAACTTGTCAGGAACCCATGATCACTGCATTTTCCCCATTGGCGTCAATGGGGGAAACCCACAGTGAATACAAGTCCCTGATTATTGTATCCCAAATAGAGTCCCGTGGCCTAGCACAAGACTGACAGGATCAGGTTGAGCCAGGCTCCCCAGCACAGCAGGAGGTCCCATCCTCCACAGAGCACTGTGCCATTCTGGCACTCTTGGGGGGTGTAGCCATATTGAAATGTTCCCCTGCCCCTTTCCTGATTTGGACACACACCCTCTGGAGCACCATGACATTGCAGTGCTCCAGAAAGTGTGGGGGCACCTGCATGCATCAGGCATGGGCTCACAAGAGTGTGACTGCATCAAGCTCAGGACAGGATGGGGTGCAAATCCAGGGCCCAAGCAGTACTCGAATCCCCAGTATACTACAGACTCTGTAGTGGAAGTACCAGCTTCTTATACACAGGCTTGGGAGTGAGGGCATTGCAAGTCAGAGCAACTCCCTTCTCTCATCCCCATCACTGCCTGGAGCATGTATAAGTGCTAAGGGAGCAGTGGGACAGAGCCAGACTGGGGAGGGAATGGGCATTCCTACACTTAAAGAAATAGTGCATCCCACCCTGGGTGCATGAAGCTGAATCTATTACTGTTATTCTTTCATTCGGTACTAGCAGTACGAGCATTTAAAGACATAGGCTAGAACACATAGCTAAATTTTCAATTGCTTTGAATATGTCTTCAACCATACAGATTAAACATCTCAATGAGATAATGATTTGTCCTTGACCAGAAGTTGGGGGAACAGAGGTAAACAAAGCCTCTTCCATCTCTTTGGAGAACAAGTCTCTCAGAAAAGGCTGGAGAAGGAAAGGGAAAATTTAGTGCTATACCCCATCCTGTGGTTCAGCATTACACATAGCCAAGGGGGTGTGGGGAGAAAGGGTTTTCACCCTGGGATGTGGGTTGTAGGCTCCTCCTATTGGCTGTAGAGCCCGGTCACATAAAGTGTAGGGGAAAGGGGGTGTTGGGCTCTAGAGGACTGGGAAGTGCACTTTTGCTCTCACCCAACCCCCATCTGCTCAGGTTTAAGAAGCTTTCCATGCCCCCTGAAAGAGGGGGCTGTTCAGCA
>QEPC01014379.1:0-10091 GCA_003113815.1 Sphenodon punctatus | reverse complement strand
GAGGGAGCAGGAAATGGGAATAGACAGCAAGGCTGCTTTCCGACATTGCATGGGCAGTGGGACTTGTGCAATCATGACCGCAGCTGTGTAATTGCAGGGATTAGCACCTGTGAGAATGCACTAATCCCCTTTTATCACATGAGAACACTTATGCATTACCAGGTCCCCAAATGTAGCCTTTACAAGGACGCGTGTTTTCTCATGATAAAAAAAGGGGATTAGTGCATTCTCACAGGTACTAATCCCTGCAATTAGAGAGCCACAGTCGCAATTGCACAAGTTCTCCCCTCCCATGTAATGTCAGAAAGTAGTCTAATTGCCCCTTCTGATATTCCATGGCCTTTCTTCCCCCTACCTTCATCATACCTCCCCATGCCCAACATGACCCCAGTTGGTTTGATAGCTGCCCCAGTCTCCACCTCTTCCAAACAGACCTCCCTCACTCACTCCTCACTACCAATCCCTACCGTCCCCACCCCTGAAGATAATAACCCGCAGAGGCCAGCAAGCCCCAAGGGTGATGAGTGGCCAGAGAGTGCTTCCCAACCTCTGGAGACTGATTGGTGAAAGAGGCAGGTAAGGGAACCCACCCACCCCCAGAGAGATTCCTCCCCTCCACCCCCAGTTCTTCCCAACCACAACCATTTCCCCTATACCAATAAAACTCACACTCTTCACTACCCATGCACGTACTCCCCCCTCTCACAGGGGAGCCCTGGCATGAATCCTCCCTTCCCCTGTACCTGTATCCCCCTCTCACAGAGAGGGCAGAGTCTGAGGTTCTTTAATATATTCATAAATTATCTGAAGAAGGGAGTAAAGAGTGAGGTGATCAAATCTTCAGATGACACAAAATTATTCAAGATAGTTAAAACCCAAGCAGACTGTGAAGAACTGCAGGAGGATCCTGTGAGACTAGATGACTGGGCATCCAAATGGCAGATGAAATTTAGTATGGGGCAAAGAACACACATTGTGTGCAGTTCTGGTTGCCCCATCTCAAAAAAGACATAGACGAACTAGAAAAGATACAAAGAAGAGAGGCAAAATGATTAAAGGTATGGAATGGCTCCTGTATGAAGAGAGGCTTGATAGGTTGGGACTCTTCAGCTTGGAGAAAAGATGACAGAGGGGGTGACAGAAGTTTATAAAAACATGCATTGTGTGGAACACGTAAATAGCGAGCAGTTTTTTACCCTCTCTAACAGTACTAGAACAAGGGGACACTTCATGAAATGATCTGGCAGCAGATTTAAAACAAATACGAGAAAGTATTTTCACTCAGTGCACAATTAACTTGTGGAATTTACTGCCAGAGGAAGTGGTTAAAGCTGGTAGTGCAGCTAGTTTTAACAAAGGATTGGATAAGTTCTTGGGGTATAGGTCCATTGATGGCCATTAGCCAAGTAGGCTTTGGGGACATAACCTCTTAATGTTAGGGGCTGGAACAACAGGAAATGGATTGACCATTGTGACCTGTTGGGAACTTCTCCCAAGAGAAAGAGATTGGCCACTGCTGGAGACAGGATGCTGGGCTTGGTGGACCAATGGTCTGACCCAGTATGGCACGCCTTATGTTCTTATGTTATGACCCAAACTGCAGCCCATCCCAAACCCCATCCCCCACCCTCTCACCTAGGGGCCTTGGCAAATCCACCCACTCCTGCCTCCCCAAGGCAGTAACCCCTCCCCCCCCAAGCCATAGTACTCCTTCCTACCCAACCCCACTGTGGCAGGGATAGGCCACAAAATGGTACCTGCCATGAGGAACCCAAGATGACTGCCAGAGGAAGTGGCTAAGTTTGGGGCGTGGCCAGCGCTATAAAAGGGAGCCAGCCCCAGGAAGAGGGTCAGTCTGCTCCTGACCAGCAAGGAGGGCATGTCACCTGAGAAGGATCCTAAAGGAAGGAGATACCTGGACCGGGAGTTGTGAGTTGGCAAAGAGCAAGCCTGGGACTGTGGTTGTCGATAGGCTCTGTGATATGGACTGTGACTGGCCAGAGGCTTGGTGCCTTGCCAGGGAATTAATTGTGAATGTGAATAAATTGCTTTTTATGCTGAAACCCATGTGACTCTCTTGTCAGGACCTGATCCTGCAAATACTTCCCATGGTCAGGTGTGACCTTGCTACACCCACCTTTTAAAATCCCATTCACCAACCCACTCTCCATAACCCTACCCAAATCCCCCATTTAAAATACCACTTCACCCCCACATAAAAAAAATAATCCCATCTCTCTGAGGGAAATGGGCTACAAACATCAGCTGTAGGCAGGTATAAGGGAACCTATGAACACTGAATGGCCACCTAATGAGCAGGAGGATTCTTTTATGGGAACTGGGAGTCAAGCAGCCCAGGCTGAGGCATCTCCAAAGAATGCTGTTAATTCAGGAGAGTTTCAGTGTCCTAATATAGAGGATAGGAAAGAAGCTGAGAGAGCTCACGTAGGAATCAGTGCAGAACAGACAAATTTAAATGATTCTAAATTAACTGAAACACTTACTTATAATGAGCAGAATAAGAATCAATAGAATGTTTAAGTTTCTATATATAAATGATAGAAGTCTAAAAAGTAAGATGGGAGAATTAGACTGTTTGGCACTAAATGGAGATATAGACATAATAGGAATTTCAGAGACCCGGTGGAAGGAGGATAACCAATGGGACATTAGTACCAGGATACAAAATATATCAAAATGACAGAGTAGCTCAAACTGGTGGTGGGGTGGCGCTATATGTTAAAGACACCATTGCATTAAGCAGGATTAAAATATTACAGGAAGTGAACTGTATTCTGGAAACAATGGATAGAAAATCAGTGAGACTATACTATCATCGACCCCCTGACCAGGATGGTAAGACTGACTATGAAATGCTAATGGAGATTGGGCTACTAAAGTCAGAAACACAATAATAATGGGTGACTTCAATTACCCTAATATTGACTGGGTAATGACTCCTCAGGGCATGATGTGAAGGTAAAATTTCTAGATACCATAAATGACTGTTTCTTGGAACAAGTGGTCCTGGAACCTACATGAGGAGGAGTTACTTTGGATATAGTCCTAAGTGGAGCACAGGGCCCTGGTGCGAGGGGTAATGGTGGTGGAGGTGCTTGGCAATAGTGGTCATAATATAATCAGATTCAACATACTTATAAGAGGGAGAATGGGAAATAAAACTACTGCAGAAACATTTAATTTGAAAGGTGGAACTATGCAAAAATAAGGAAACTAGTTCGAGGGAAACTAAAAGGAGCAGTTACAAGGATGGAGACTTAAAAACATCATCTTGGAAGCCCAGATTAAATGTATTCCACAAGTAAAAAAAACAGCATAAGCATTGCCAAATGTTAATAAGGCAGGCCAAGAGGAAACTTGAATAACTTGCTAAAGATGCAAAAACTAATAATAAAAACTTTTTCAAATACATCAGAAAGAGTAAACCTGCTAAAGAGTCAGTTGGGCCATTACATGACATAGGGTGAAAGGGGCACTCAGGGAGGATAAGACCATTGCAGAGAGCCTGGATGAATTCTTTGCTCCGGTCTTCTCTTCAGAGGATGTTGAAGAGAGACCCACACTGGAACTGTTTTTTGTAGGTGATGAATTGGAAGAACTGTCACAAATCAACTTGACTCTGGAAGAAGTTCTAGAGCAAGCTGGCACACTAAATAGTAACAAATCACCAGGACCAGATGGTATTCACCGCAGAGTTCTTTAGGGACTCAAATAAGAAATTGCAGACCTATTTTTGGTAATTTACAACCTATTGCTAAAATCTGCCATTGTACCTGAGGACTGGAAGGTACTGAGTGTTGTGTCAATATTTAAAAGGGGCTCCAAAGACAATCCTGGAAACTACTAGACCAGTGGGCCTGGTGTTAGTGCTGGGCAAACTGGTGGAAATCATTGTTAAGAACAGAATTACTGGGCATATTGATAAACATGACATAATGGGAAATATTCAACACAGATTTAACAAAGGGAAGTCATGCCTCTCTAATCTATTGGAATTGCTGAGGTGTAAATAAGCATGTGGATAAGGGTGAGCTGGTCGATACAATGTATCAGGATTTTCAGAAAGCATTTGATAAGGTCCCCCAGGAGAGACTCTTGAAGAAATTAGTCATGGGATAGGAGGCACTGTCTATCATGGATTGCTAATGGGTTAAAGGATAGGAAACAAAGAGTAGGACGAAATGGTCAGTTTTCAAAGTGGAGAGAATAGTGGAGTCCCCCAGAGATCTGTACTAGGACCGGTGTTGTTTTAAAATATTCATTAATGATCTGGAAAAGGGAGTAAAAAGTGAGTTGATCAAATTTGCAGATGACAAAAAGGGTGTTAACATACGAGACACTGACCTTGTTCACTGGCCTTGCTGTGGGTGTTTTGGCATGGTGGGTGGAGATGGGTGTGTGTCTAGTCACATGGACACACACCCACCTCCACCCACGGAGTCTCTTCCATTTTACCGGAGGGTTCCATGGGTGGAGGTGGGTGGAGGCAGGTGTGCAGTGGGTGGAAGTGGGTATGCGACAGTAGCACGCACGCACAAACACCCACCGCCCGTGGTGTTTACACAGGCACACATGCACCGCACACCCATCCCCCCACCCCCCGCCAGTCATGTACACGAACTCCCACCCCCCGTCGCACACCTGTCCGAACACTAAGCAATGGTGGGGGGCTGTCCATGTAAAAACGGCCATGGTCAAGGACAGTACAATAGCTGGGTTTAAAAAGGACTGGATAAGTTCTTGGAGGATAGGTCCATTAATGGACGTTAGCCAAATAGGTTTGGGGGATGTAAAATCTGACTGTCAGGAGCTGGGAGTGAACAATAGGGAATGGATCGCTCCATTATGACTCAGTTGCTAAGCAACTGAGACTGGCCACTGTCCGAGACAGGCTGCTGGGCTCGATGGACCATTAGTCTGACCCAGTCTGGCACTTCTAATGTTCTTATGTTCTTAAATGAGAGCACAGTCTGCCCTCCTAGAGTAATAGCTGTAGCATATTAGCAAAACCACAATTCTATTCTTAAGGTTCAATTTTGCGAAGCCATTCCTGTGTGAACTGGTGCACAGTAGCAGTCATTCCACTGACCTCATGTAAAACTTTGCGAGTCTGAGCACTTGTTTTAATACTCTTTTTTTATGGAACGGGGTTACAGAGTAGTCAAAGCAGCCTTTGGCCCCAAAAGCCTATTTAATATTCCCTTTTGGAATAGTACTAAAAACTGAAGTGGGTGGCATGCCACGCTTTTCATATTGCACCCAGAATATTATTCACATTCTGGGATAGTACACCAAATATCTCAATAATTATCTCTGCATCAAAAATGACATTCACCTACTTGCCATTATGCTTCACCTATTCATTCATTTTGTTTGGGCTGTTTGGTTATCTCGTATTTTGTTACTCTGTTTCAAGGCTATTTTGTGCTACTTCAGGACTATTTTGTCATATCAAAATTAGAGGTGTGCACCCTAACATTTCAAAGATGCGAAAATTGCAATTTTGGGGTTGAACAACAAAAGACAAAAAAGGAAACCTATTTTGTGTTTCTTTTTTTTCCACCCACACCACCACTGGAGATGGACCTACTCTTGGTGCACAGGAGAAAGCTTTCCCCTGCATATCAGTGGGCAGCGCTAGTGGCAGCCCTGGGAGGGGGGGGAGGAGCTTAAAACCAAACAGCAGAGCAGCAGGGAGGAGGGGTCACTACTCAGAAACTAAGCCAATGAGATTGCCCAAGTCTTGCTTTCCCTGTTGCTGCCACAAATGATTTTGATTCCTCCTCCTGCACCATCCTCCTGCTGGAGCTACTGGTAAAGGGGGCACACTGGGAGCGATGGGCAGGGGAGGGGGAGAGAATATAAGTCTGCAATGAGCAGCAAGTGCCATGAAGGGAGCAGGCGTGGCTAGCCTCCCAGGGCGTTTGGGGCGCTGACCCCCAAAGTGCCCCACCAGGCGCCGCGCCGCCGCTCATGGGGGGGGGGAAACACGAAATCTGGCTGTCGCTTCCCAGCACCGCAGCAACCTCTGCCTTGTCGTTACTTCAGAGCGGAGGCTGGTGCTGAAACTAACAACAGCGCTGCACCAAAGGCCTAAGTGTGCCAATATTTTTCAAAACATCCAATAAAATATAAGATCAGGCTCAGCGTGCCCCCTAGGATTTCAGGGGCAATGCCCCTCCTGGCCCCAGAACTCCCCCGATCAAAAAACAACCAAAAAAAGCCACCACCTGGCTGAACCTATTGTAGAAGGTTGCTACCCTCTAAACCAGGTTCTTCGAGATGGCTCTAACCATTCTCACAATTGGGTTGTGCATGTATGTGCACAGCACAACCCAGTTGTGAGAAGGTGAGGAGCCTCTCAAAGAAGAACCAGAGCAGCAAGCCTGCCCTGAGGAGCTGGTGGAGGCAGAGTTCGCCTCTGAGTCTGGCAAACACAGTGGCTGGCTCCTCCTATTGGCTCAACAGGGCCAACAGAAGGAGCTAGCCACCTCCTAAGGAAGCCTTCAGGGACAAAAGTGAGGCATCCCACCCAATATGCAGTATGGGCAGCTAGAAGAGCCGTCCATACCACATAAAGGGAAAACAGTAACGATTTAATAGTATTGCTTGGGGCACTGTTTCATTGCAGGGATAGCACCAGCACTAAAATCCATGCCTGGGTGCCATAGTATGCACCCAGGCCACAGGACTCCCCTCACTCACTGACTGTGGCTGTGTGGGAGGGGGAGCCTGGGAGCTGCCGTGCATCTCCTAGACTCCCTCTCCCCTCTGGGAGGGAGAGTCTAGGAGCTGCACAGCAGCAGCGCTGCCTGCCACAGTCACGAGGCAAGGCCTGTACCTTGAGCTGGCTCCTCACCTCACTCCTCAGCGTTTCTGTCCCCTCTGTCTGGCCGGCTGCCTGCCTTCCTCCTTAATGAGCAGCTTGTTTGCACTTTAGTGAATATTTCATTATATTTATTTGCTATGAAACTGCTTCAACTGATACATAGGTTGATTCTGCCTTACTGAGTGCCTTGGTTTGCAATCATCACATACTGAGGCAGTACTTTTCACACACAAGTAAGATATCTTACCTAANTTTCTTCCATCCAATGTTAACCATGGGAACTCCTTGCTGCTGCGTTATGCCATGCTACTGGCCTACCATCCCCCTGGCTCTGCCTACCATCCCCCTGGCTCTGCCTACCGGCCTGCCAGCCTTACTGCCCCTCCAAACTCAAAACCCACCAGCCGCCCCTGGAAGGGAGTGATCATTTGTGATGGTGACTTGGGTCCTGCTGTCTAACTGTGGGTGTAAGAGTGAACTTTACAAAGAGTTGTTCCTCAACTACACCCTTTGCGTGGGGAAACTAGAGGACACTGTGTTCGTATTGTTTTTAAAAAATGTTACAATAGTTGTTGTGGCTTGTAAATTCCTTCCTCCTGGGTGGAAAGAAATTCCTTCCTTCCTATACTGCTAATCAGAATAAAAGCAGAATTTTACAGCACCTAGGTCCTGCAGTCGTGCTGTGGGTACAAAATGAGCCTTATCCAGAAGTAGAGCTGCAATGGGGACTAAAATTAGAATCTGTGGATAATGCCTGTATTTTAGGCACCCCACTTGGTTCCCAATGGCATACCCAAGGACCAACCAGGTGCCTGATGCCCGTATTACCCAGAGAAGCCCAGCAGTCCCAGCCGGGGCTTATCAGTTTCAAACGCCAGCTGATACTCCCCCTCCCCGCCCTCAGAACATCTCAGGTAAGCAAGCAGATTTTTGGGTCCTGTTCAGGCATAATGGTAACTGAAAGGGGCTGGATCAATTTGGAACCCCCAGATTCATCAGATGTCCCCGAATCTTTGAGTGTCCAGTTGCAGCTCTCATCAGAATGGAAGCTACATTGTTTTAGATGATAATAGCTTCTGCTCCCAGTTCTATATATGTTGTGTAATCTGAAGTCTAGATGTAAATTGCGTAACTAAGGCCGTTTTCACATGGGTGCCACTTGTGCAGTGGATGGGTAGTGCCTGTGCAAACGCTACCTGTGGGAATTGGGGGTGCCCATAGGAATGGCACCCGCAGTGGATGGGGGTACGTGTGCACTCCCGCGCTCCATCCATCTCCACCCATCACCCAAGCATGGAGCAATGGGCTCCAATGCCAGTTGTTCTGTGCGTGGAGATGGGTGTGCGCCTGTGGGAACCACTGTGAGTGCACGCCCATCCACCCACCCACCACAAACCCTTTGAAAAGGGCCTATGGCCTTTTTCACACAGACACACTCTAAGGCCGTTTTTACATGGACTGCCCCCTGCTGCTCAGTGTTCGGGCAGGTGTGTGGCAGGGGGGGAATCGGTCTGTGTATATGGCCACCAGTGGGTGGGGGGATGAGTGTTCAGTGGGTGTGTGCCTGTGCAAATGCCATGGGCGGTGGCTCCACCACACACCCACCAACACCTGCTGCACACCTACCCACACCCACCTCCACTCACGGAGCCCTCTGACAGAACGGAGGATGCTCCATGGGTGTAGGTGGGTGTGGGTAGGTGTAGGTGGGTGTCCTTGTAAATGGGCACATACCCACCTACACCCACCACGCTGAAACACCGCCCTCCCCCCAGCCCACCCCGGTCCATATAAAAAAGGCCTAACACTGACAAAATGGGTGGTATATTTTATTATACATGTTTCAGGGCACCCATAGAGCACACTTGCAGTCTTGCAACATGTATAATAAAATGTAACACCCATTTTATCAGTGTTAGAGTATCTGTGTGAAAAGGGCCTAAGTGTGCCAATATTTTTCAAAACATCCAATAAAATATAAGATCAGGCTCAGTGTGCCCCCTAGGATTTCAGGGGCAATGCCCCTCCTGGCCCCAGAACTCCCCCGATCAAAAAACAACCAAAAAAAGCTGCCACCTGGCTGAACCTATTGTAGAAGGTTGCTACCCTCTAAACCAGGTTCTTCGAGATGGCTCTAACCATTCTCACAATTGGATTGTGCATGTATGTGCACAGCACAACCCAGTTGTGAGAAGGTGAGGAGCCTCTCAAAGAAGAACCAGAGCAGCAAGCCTGCCCTGAGGAGCTGGTGGAGGCAGAGTTCGCCTCTGAGTCTGGCGAACACAGTGGCTGGCTCCTCCTATTGGCTCAACAGGGCCAACAGAAGGAGCTAGCCACCTCCTAAGGAAGCCTTCAGGGACAAAAGTGAGGCATCCCACCCAATATGCAGTATGGGCAGCTAGAAGAGCCGTCCATACCACATAAAGGGAAAACAGTAACGATTTAATAGTATTACTTGGGGCACTGTTTCATTGCAGGGATAGCACCAGCACTAAAATCCATGCCTGGGTGCCATAGTATGCACCCAGGCCACAGGACTCCCCTCACTCACTGACTGTGGCTGTGTGGGAGGGGGAGCCTGGGAGCTGCCGTGCATCTCCTAGACTCCCTCTCCCCTCTGGGAGGGAGAGTCTAGGAGCTGCACAGCAGCAGCGCTGCCTGCCACAGTCACGAGGCAAGGCCTGTACCTTGAGCTGGCTCCTCACCTCACTCCTCAGCGTTTCTGTCCCCTCTGTCTGGCCGGCTGCCTGCCTTCCTCCTTAATGAGCAGCTTGTTTGCACTTTAGTGAATATTTCATTATATTTATTTGCTATGAAACTGCTTCAACTGATACATAGGTTGATTCTTCCTTACTGAGTGCCTTGGTTTGCAATCATCACATACTGGGGCAGTACTTTTCACACACAAGTAAGATATCTTACCTAAGTACCAGCTATGCAGTGACCGTAATCCTGTAAATAGTTTTACACACTGCAAATACTTATGCCCATGCAGTCCCACTTAACATTTTTACTTTGTCATAAGAACATAAGAAACATACTGGAACAGACCAATGGTCCATCTAGTCCAGCATCCTGTCTCTGATAGATTAAGACCATAAGAAATGCTATAATGGGTCAGACAAATGGCCCATCAAGCCCAGCATCCTGTCTCCAACAGTAACCTCTCTTGGTCACTTTAGAGAAGTACCCAACAGGTTACAATGGAGTGATCCATTCCCTGCCATTCACTCGCAACTCC
>QEPC01014352.1:0-10028 GCA_003113815.1 Sphenodon punctatus | reverse complement strand
GAATCTGGACTACATTTTCCAGCATGCTCCAGAGAACAAAGATGGCAGCAATAGAGCTGCACTATTACGCGTACATGCAGTCTTGGGGAGAATAGTGGTGGCTGTTGAGGCAAACGACATCAGTGCTACGGAGCTGGATTGTGGAAGTCTTGGGTCCGGCACTCGGGGGGGGGGCAGTCACCCAGCTTCCCGGGGGTACCAGCTGCCCCTGCTACACATAAAGACAGATCCTATTCAAAAACAGGCCCTATCGGTATTGTATTGTAACCCAGACTAGCTGGATTTGTAATCCAGCCACACCCTCAGATTTACTCAACAGCTCAGACCTTTTCTCCGGCTACAATTCTGTCTGCTCCTTGGTGTTATCTCTGGCTGTAGACCTTTGACTCACCAAAGGTGTAGCTGTAATAGGGACAGATGTTGCAGCTAACACTGTGTCCCTGCTATTGGGAGGGAAAGGGTAGTTCATCTTCTGCACCAGGGCCCGTTCCAACCTAGTTATGCCCCAGTGACTCATTTTAGTTTGTGACCTTTGACTGTGGTTGGCCCTGATCCTCCAAGGCTCCACATCTACCCGCACCCTGGGAGAACTCAACCAGGTCCAATGACTCGTGCCCTGGTTGCAGAGTGAAAGAACTAAAGTGATGCAAATGAAGCTGCATTTCATCATGGCTGTCTCTGTGTCAACATCTCCAGTACATCTGAGGGAAAGTCTGTACCCTACAGACAGCAGAGCTCACGAGAGCACAGGGAGAATTACTGCTAGTCTTTCCCAGCAAGAGATTGCATTGAACGGGCAGCATTTTGCCACAGTCTGCTGGCAAGCAAGATGAAGAGCTAACTCTAGCTGCTGTGCTCAGCAAGACTGAGAAGGAGAGTGGTCAATCTGGAATTCCTGGGTAAAATGAAGCCATGCTGGGAACCAACAAACACAACACTGAAATTAGGGTAAGGCAAAAATGTTAACTAAATGTTACAAAGAACCCCATCCAACAATCCGATGCCTCTGTCCTCTCGCTCCCCCTTTAATATTCCTTTTTTCCTTTGAAGTGTTGTTCCAAAGAATGCATCTGAACTGTAGCCCCATGAAGGATTTCAAAAAAACTTGCAGAAAAGAAATCACCCAACGATCTGGCAACATACCTCACACTCTTTCTCTAATTCTCTCCCATGTCAAACCCTGTCAGGGAGGTAATTGTTATTTCCATTATAAAGATGGGTAATTGAGGTTGAGAGAATGGGTGAAAGCAGACATGACGTTAAATGCACTTTAACACCACTTTAACATTTCTTATGCATGTTGCAGGGTTGCATAGGGCAACAATACAGCCCTGCAACATGCATAAGAAACGTTAAAACGGTGATAAAGTGGAGTTAGCGTCATGTCTGTTTTCACCCATAGTGACCTGTCTAAGGCCACCCTGTGCTAAGATGGCATTTGAACCCTGGTCCAAGTCCAATGTCACAACTAGGCTACACTGCCTAGTGAGAGTCAATGGAAGGTTCAAAATTCAGCTGAGGGTGTTTTCAGATGTGACGGGGCAGCATTCGCCCCGTCACGGAAACAACCCTCAGATTCCCCGCTGGGATTACTCCGGCACTGCAAACAGACGTGCCGGGGGATCCCGGCGGGGAATCGGGGAGGGGGCGGGGTCGCACGGTGCAATGTGCAGCCGCACGGCCCCGCCCCCATCACGCTCCCTTGCCGCCCGCCCTCTGGGGAGATGAGCGGGCGCCGTGGCCAATGCGGCCGCAGCACCCTCCCGAAATGACCACGGGCCGGAATCCCAGTAGGGATTCCGGGCCGTGATCGCCGTCCAGACGTGATGGGCCCCTTCATCCCCACCGGGAATCTCCTTCACCACGCGATCAACCCTGGCCCTGCGGATTCAGTCAATCAAGTGGTGAATGTGATTCCCGGTGGGGATTGAGCATGGCAAACATCTGGGGGGGGGAACTTCCAGTTCCCCAGCAGATGTTACGGGACCATTCCCCACCCCAGGGTTTTGACTGTGGTTGAGCGTGATCTCGTTACATCTGAAAATACCCTGAGTGGTAGGATCTTTGGTACTACACAGGGCCTCACATTTCAACAGGACCAGTGCTTCTGGTGCCCTCTTTGAGATACTTTAAAATATGGTCACCAGAGGTTCTGATGTGTGTTGAGAGAAATTCCATATATTAGAAAGCACAAGTTCCATGAAATAGACCCTCAAAGTTCCCTGGACCTCCATAGAACAGTAAATAAATACAATGCTATGGGCACAGACCCCTCCTCTTCACAGATCTGAACACCCCAGCTCCCCTGGGAGACGTGTCTAAGCCTAGCCTGCTCATCTTCCAGAGGCGAGGTAAGACCTTTTTGTTGCAGGCTGGGGACAGGTTTGGGTGGGGCTTTTAAGGGGACTTTTAAAAAATATGTTTTTATAGGTTAAAGAATGCCCTGAGCCTTAATGGGAAGGGGAATAACTTAATAAATAAATAAATAAATAAATAGTATCCCCTTATTTTTGAACTGTTGATCTGGCTACTCTGATTTTCAAAAGTTAGTTTCTCTGTGCTTGATGTGTATCAGGCTCTTTAAGTTGCCTTCATTTGGCATCCAAAAACCAAGGGTGATTTCAGTCTTGCCGGGGTGCCCATGGCCCCGGCATGGAATCACCATTTGATTACCCTCCGGAATCAAAACGGCCTATCAACAGATGTGCAGGGCGATTCTGAAGGGGAATCGGGGGAGGGGGCGGGGCTGCGTGATGCAACGTGCGGTCACACAGTCCTGCCCCCCCCCACGCTCCCGAGGCCTCCCGCCCTCTGGGAGATGGGAGGGCGCAATGGCCAATGCGGTCGCAGCGCCTGCCTGCCCCCCCCCCCGGGGTATTGACCATGGCCCAGAATCGGCAGTGGACACAGCCACGGATTCCGGGCCGTGGTCCGGGAGCAGACGTGATGTTACCATGGTTAACCACGGTGAATCCCGCTGTGGTTGACCATGGTAATGTCACGTCTGTTGGGTCGAAAAATGATTCCCGACGGGTGTTCACCCCTGGCAGGAATCGCTTTGACCATGCTTTCAGAGGTCCAGCCGGTCGGACCTCCGAAAGCATGGTCAAAGTGATTCCCGCCGGGGGTGAACATCTGGCGGGAATAACTTTTCAGCCCAACGGACGTTACGCCATCACAGTCCCCATAGGGGGATTCATCGTGGTTGACCATGGTGGTATAACATCTGAAATCACCCTAAGATACCCCAAATGTCTGTCAGCCTAGGCCATTAGTATGGTTTTTCACCTTCCTCCAAAATAAATGATGCTATGGAGTTTTTTATCTGTCCCTTTCCTATATATCCCAAAGATTTTGTTGTCATACAGTTAGTGCACAAAAAATTCAAGATCAGCTTATTGACAGGTGACCGCTAACCACTCAAGTGGATGGGTGACTTATTGATGGGCCTGGGAGAAAGTATGCAAGAAGAGACACCAGTCACATTGGGGCCATTCCCATGCCCTGCGGCGCACCGTGCAAAGCACACACAGATGCGCATGCAAACCATTAGCACCCCTGGCATGGGGCCTATGGCACCCAGGCAAACCATGTAGGCATGCATGTGTGCGACATGCTTGTGTGGGGCATGGGATTGGTCCTGTTGTGTCCCCATTATATTCAAATTCAAATTTTATTGTGGCGTGACACACAGGTCATTGCCCCGAATAAAAACATCATGTCATCACGTCACAAAACACTAAGAAAAATTAACATCAAATATAAAATAATTAGCTACCATTAAAAATAATCAAATGGACATTATACAACTTAGTACAAAACGTAAAATAAAACCAATTCAGTGCACAGTACATACCAGAGACATAGTACATTAAATTCATACAATATACGTCATGTCCCATAATTCCTAGTGCCGCCCTCTTTCTTTCGTTATTGGCAAATTGGCCACCACATCATTATTTGCCTAAAAAATATACAACTTGATAAACCAGGCCTACATTCTTTCTATAGGGGTATGCCCTCCCGCAAGAAGATGGCGGTCGTTGTATACATACCCACAATCGCTAAAGGGAGAATGCCAGATCTCTACCCTGTTTAGTCCTGAGCAGTTAAGGGAACCCCTTGCCCCAAGGAAAACCAACTCTCTGCCGTTGCTGTTAATGGTCATGGTCATAGTCAATTTTCCATTAACGCAACCATTAATCAGATGTTCTTCATTAGGCTGCCTCTTCCCTGATCTGCTCATTTAAAACTTCCAGATTTTCTTCTGGCCTGCAGCATGGAATATAATACATTAGCTATCTCCTGGACTTGCTCTGCATTTCTTCCTACCAAAAGATATTGGAGGACAAATTTAGCTGGCCAAAACTCCCCCTCCCAGTATCCTGCTCAATTGGCTTGTCCTCACAGTTTCCGTAAACCGACAGGCTAGTATTATGTGTTGTAGATCATCTATTTGATCTAGTCCACAGGGACATGTATGTAAGGGCCATGGCATCTGCTGGTAATGGCCCTCAAGCACTTTTGAGGGCATCAGTTGGAATCGTCAGAGTGTGTATGCCTTCCTGACTTTAAAATTTCTCAGGCTAGATAGATATTCTTCCCTGCCCCATAGCTCTTTCAGCCTAGAGCAGAATGGGGCTATCTTATTAGAGGCTGCCAAGGCAAGCTGCTCCTGGCTGGCTATATCCTCCAGTCTTTGTAAGATATCAACTCTGTCATGTGTGGGAATAGATTGACACAATAGCAAATATCTGTACCCCAATTGACTAAGCAAAGTAGTCAAGTCCTCTCTCCAGTGGAAACCCGAGTCAGCACTCATTGTTTCCAGCCAGCATAGTTTGGGAAGTGTGTCCTTGCCCATGTCCATTAGCTTAAACCAGTATCTAATTAGCCTCCCTTGGGCTTTGGTTATAACTAGAAGAAGTGCCAGCTCCAATCGCATCAGTCAGATTGGGGTAGTCTTTGGCACACCAAGCAGAGTTCTAATAAAAGAGTTCTGAAAACCCTCCAGGTTCAAATTCCTCTGTCCACCCCAACACTCTACCCCATTATACCTGTTCATCCCTCTTGCCTACCTCTCTCCCATCCCATCCCAGCATGGCAAAATAAAAAAAAACAAGACAAGCAAAACCCTTTGTAGCATACAAGACAGAAGTGTACTCTTCTTCCCCACCTGTTTCCATGAACAGTGTGTGAACTCCTGAAATGCCAGGAACATGGGGCTCCAGAACAGAGAGTAGTGCAGGATTGGTACCAGGATAAGTCATGCAAGACCAGGTCCGGGATCACAATGCAGGTAAGTCCATGCAGAATTGGGTCCACAGTGCCAAAAACAAGGATCAATACACAGTTCAACAGGGTGGGGTTCATAGGCAGAAAAACAGACTAGGCAAACAGATGGACAAGCTGGAAAAAAATGGGACCAACAGAGGTTGAACAGATGGACAGACAGGACGGACAAGGAAAGACTGATGGATAAACTGACTAGACAGACAGATGAAGTGGACAGACAGACTGGGGAGCACTAGCAACAGGCAGGATGGGGTTCCCCAGGCATCACTAGAGGGTGCATAGAGCAGATGCCAAACCTCCATCTTGGCAGATGGCAAGCCCCCGTTCCCCAAGCAGCCAGGCTCACCAGTGAGGGATGGAAGGACTGGATTCTGGAAGGGAGCTCAGACAGGCCAATCTCCCACTAGCCCAGAAGACACACCAGGATTGGGGAGTGCAGAGCTCATACAGAGTTCATGGAGAAACACAGGAACCAGGAAGTGACCAATGATTCACCCAGCTTGCTGGGGCTACTGGCTGGCCTTTTATAGAGTCAATCAGGAAGATGGGGGTGTGGAGCGAGGCTGACAATGGGTGTGGCCTGATGGGCACTGGAGGAGATCAGATCTTCATTATCAATGCTGTGCTCTGCCAAAATCAGCTGGTGGTGCTGTGGGGTCAGCTGCCAGCACCAGAACCCCCAAGGGTGCCAGTTCAAGGCTGGGTCCTGCCATGATTCCTTCTGGGTTTTTCATTTGCCTCTTGGATGCTGAGTGTTGGCACATAGGTGAGAAACTTCCGGTACATGGCACCCCTCCATCCTGAGGTACCCCCCCAAAATGAGACTGCCTGCAACCCACCATCCATTTCTTGGTTGCCCGCAGTCAGAATGCAAGGAAGGGGTTGCAGAATTTAGACATTATTTTACAGAATGCATATGGCCCTGCCTAGATCATATTTGAAAGAGCTAAATATTATGTCAAATTATTTCAATGAAATTTCAAAAGCAAAATGCTGAATCGGAAATTTCAGTGTTTGAATTTGGACATCCAAAAATTTCACATCCATGCATGTTAAAAATTTTGGAGCTGGGAGCGAACAACAAGGAATAGATCACCCTAGTGTGACCTGTTGGGTACTTCTTCCAAGCAACTGAGGGTAATCTCAAACATGACGGGCCCGGAGGCCCGCCACACTGAACGCCAGACTGGGATCGCTCTCAGCTCCCGGTCCGTGATGAAGCCAGCCGTCCTTCAGACATGCAAGCTCCATCACTGTGGGGAATCGGGGAGGGGGCGGGGCCGCGTGGCATAACATGCAGCCGCACAGCCCCGCCCCCCGTGCTCATTCTGCTGCCCGCCCACAGGGAGATGGGTGGGCGTAGTGGCCAATGAAGCCGCTGCGCCCGATCCCGTACCATGGTTTGGTGTGCAATTCCGGACCGGGGCAAGGTAACTGATGTTACTTTTGCCCCTTTCTGGATCATGGCCAAGCTAACCACAGTTCTCGACCTCCAGCCAGCCGGAAGTCCAGAACTGTGGTTAGTATTGACCCCCGCCAGAGATTCACTGTGGTGAACATCTGGTGGGGGTCAAACAGATGTTCACGGGAACGCCGCCACCACAGGGGATCCACTGTGGTGAAAGGCGTTTTTGTAACGTCTGAAATTACCCTGAGACTAGTCATGATGCTGGGCTCGATGTACCATTGGTCTGACCCAGTATGGCACTTCTTATGTTCTTATGTATAAAATAGCACAATCCAATATCTGCATGTTGCCTTGTCTAGGGGGCAAGTTAGTAAATTCATGGTGATCTGTGGAACTGATTCCCCAGAGAATATACCATCTATGTAACCATGTAGTTCTTTCCCTAGGTTTTACCACTGCTTTACCACTTTAAATTGCAGCTTACCATTAGCATCTCTATGGGTGATTTCAGACGAGACGGGGTGGCATTCGCTTCATCCCGGAATCACCCTTCTGATTCCTTGCCATAATCAGCCCGTCACGTCCAACAGATGTGCCGGCTGATCCCGGTGGGGAATCGGGGAGGGGGCGGGACTGCGTGGTGCAACGTGCAGCCGCACGGCCCTGCCCCCCCACGCTCCCATGCCCCTCGCCCTCTGGGGAAATGGGCGGGCCCCGCGGCCAATGCGGCCACAGCACCCGCCCGAATTGACCACGGCCCGGAATCCCACTGGGGATTCCGGGCCATGGTTGCCGTCCAGACGAGACGGGCCCCTTCAACACGGCAAGGAATCATGTTCACCACGCGATCGGCGCCGGTCCCACCGATCGCATGGTGAATGTGATTCCCCGCCGCGATTGACCGTGGCTAACATCTGCGGGGGAACTTCCAGTTCCCCAACAGACATTACGAGGCCATTCCCCACCACAGGGTATTGACTGTGGTTGAGCGTGGTCTCGTAATGTCTGAAAATACCCTATGTTTCAGGACCCTGGGCTTGTACCTTTGGGGCTTTGAAGGTAGTGTCTGACTTTGTAGCACCACTGGGCCCTACTAGCCAGAGCTAGGCATTATCAAAGGTCTTCCCCAGCACTAGTCAAGCCACACCCCTCCTTAGCCTTGTTCCACACCCCCAGCTTCATGGTTGGCTGCTAGGATGTATAAAGGACAGCCCATCCCAAAGCCAAAGGAAGATGGGTGGATCATGAGTCAATATAGGGTGAAAACAGACATGATGCTAACCACCCTTTAACTACCCTTGGTGGTCATTTATGCATGTTTCAGGGCTGCATAGGGCACCAGTACAGCCCTGCAACATGCATAAATAATCACCAAGGGTGGTTAAAGGGTGGTTAATGTCATGTCTGTTTTCACCCATAGTATCTCACTTCTTGGATCTCAGTCACCCTTCTGTTTTCCAGTCCGTTCCTTGGTTCCTGTGGTTCTTCTTCTGTTGCCTTCGTAGGCACATTCTGAATTCCTGTGTCCCTCTAACTTGACTCACCACTGGCTACATTGGGTTGACCTCAACCCATACCTTCTAACCATGCCTAGTATCTGCCCTGGAGCTTGCTTAACATCTGCCCGAGAGCCAGCCTGGTATGTCTGCTTAAATGTTAGTTTGGATGTTTGGATGCCTAATAGGCAACTTCCTGACATGCCTTCCTTGATGTTCACTCTGCAGCTGCCCAAGAAGCCTGCTATGCAACTGCCAGTATGCCTGCTTTGTCAAGTCCATCCATCTGCCCACTTTGTCCTGCTCACTTGATCTGCATGGTGATCCTTGGACCCTGGAACTGATCCTGACATGACTTTCCTTGCCCTAATCTTGGCCTCTGACACTATGTTTTTTGTCTTAAAATGATAATACTTCACATAGAAATAGTATGTAGCCCAGCTGGTCAGAAGGGATAAGTTCAGCCAATCACAGGGCTAGAAGATTTGCATCAGATAACTTCTGGCAAGAATTTATTCAGCATGGAAAATGAAACTTGCAAAGGAACAATGGCATTTAAGCCCCTAAATCTCAAAATGAAACTACACTATGCAATCCCCCAAAAGCATGCAGTCCAGTAACAGGGGCCGGAAAAATCAGTCTCTGGTTTCAATTAAAGTTTAATGAGCCAAAATAATTATTGGAAAACGGAAATAGTTTCATTTCCATGGATTGGCACCAAAGAAGCCAAATTTCAGATGGTTTCACGTTTACTGATGGAGTGATTAGACAAGTCTAGGAACAAACAGGCAAGTGTGGATGTGCTGGACTCTCCTCTGCTGGATGGAATTGGACTAGCTCAAACATATGCGACATTCCAATTGATGGCTTAGAAAAAGGCAGCAACATGGACTATAGACAATCAGTTTTTTAGCTGTAATGGGTAATTTCATGATTGGCTGTATAATGACTAGAGATTCATTCTGGATTCTTATTTTTCACTGGTCTCTGTCTGTAATAATGTACAAATTCCCTACAGTGGAGACACTGATAGAAAAAAGCAGGCAAGACACAGAAGAAACAATAAAATTCTACTGTTGACATAATTCCCTTTCATAAACTGAAACAGACTTCTGCTGACAAGCTGCTTGAATGATATTACGCTATCGCAATTGCTTTTATTAAAACGAGGAATCCCGTCTAGCAAATATCAGTTGAGTCCGCTGAGATGAAAAAGCCTATCTCACAAAGATCAATTGACTTTATTAAGATGAGAAAGCCTGTCTAGCTAACATTTCCTCAGGGCAAAAGATACTGGGTCATGGAAAATGATCAGCCATGGACAGGGATAGCTGTAAGGGGGAAACACGTCAGGACTTTCTAATGAATGTCATTAGCAACATTTATTTATTCAGAAATTAACTGACACCCGAGTGAGCAACTTGATAGCATGGGCAAGTGACAATGTAGCCAGGTCATTGCCTAGAAAATTGAATCTCAACTGGAAATAGAGCTGACGCGAAAACAGTTGTTTTTGAATCTACATGAATTTGTGTCTTTTGGGGAACTTTTCTGAACATTTGTGCTATTTTTCTGATTTGGGATTCCTTTCACCCATTCACCACTATCGACATTTCCATTAACAAATTTCTGACACTTTGGGGAACCATGACATTTTTATGGCACTTTTACAACATGTTCGCGCTTTTTGTACATGTGTCACTACTGGTACTTCCCAGATGCGAACGAAAAATCAGATGAATGGGAAACTGTTCCCATTCATCTGATTGGAAAGTGCCGCAAAAATCTGGTTCAGCTCTAGGTGGAAGATAGATACAGAGGGGAGTCAA
>QEPC01014350.1:2561932-2573983 GCA_003113815.1 Sphenodon punctatus | reverse complement strand
AATAGATAATTCATTAGATAATAGATAGTTTTCCTCTTCCCTTCTCCTGTCTTCCTTAGATTTAGATAGATATTACTTGTGTACATATATAGAGATATTAGATATTAGACAGGTATTTAGGCTAGTCTTTTATTATATATATATTATTATAACATTATAAATTATAATATATATATATTAAAAATGTTATCGAATCGATACCGATACCAAAAATAAAATCTTCATTTGAAACAATACCAATAATGACAATGATAACAAAAACGACATTGTCGTTAATAACGATAATGAAAACAACATTTTAAAATAACGAAAACGATAACAAAAAACAACATGGGGACCTTATGCACACCCCTAGAAACTAATAATAAAACCTTATACAAATACATCAGAAGCAAGAGGCCTGCTAGAGAGTCAGTTAGGCCATTCGATGCCCAAGGGGTAAAAGGGGTGCTCAGGGAGGATAAGGCCATTGCAGAGAGTCATCTAAAGGCACAACTGACTCTGTAGCAGGCCTCCTGCATCTGATGTTCTTAAAAGTTTATTAGTTTTTGTCTCTTTAGCAAGTCTCTCTCCAAATTCTTTCTTGGCCTGCCTTGTTAATATTTTACATCTAATTTGCCAGTGCTTATGCTCTTTCCTATTTTCCTAATTAGAACTATCTTTCCATTTTTTAAAGGACACTTTTTTGTCTCTAATAGCCTCCTTCACCTCACAATTTAGCCATGCTGGCAGGGATTTGCTCCCCTTGCTACCTTTTTAAGCCTGTGGCATACATTTAATCTGGGCTTCCAATATGCTGTTTTTAAATAGTCTCCACATCTTTTGCAGACAGTTAATCCTCACCCCTGCTCCTTCTAGTTTCCTTCTAACTAGTTTCCTCATTTTAGCATAGTCTTACTTTTTAAAGTTAAATTTTACTGTGGTAGTTTTTTTTTACCATTCTCCAGTAACTATGTAAAATTTGATTATATTATGATCATTACCACCAAGCGGCTCCACCACTGTTACCCCTTGAACCAGGTCCTGCACTCCACTTAAGACTAGGTACAAAGTAGCTCCTCCTTTCCTTAGTTCCAGGACCAACTGCTCCAAGAAGCATCTAGAAACTTTATCTCCATATCACGTCCGAAGGAGACATTCACCCAGCCAATATTAGGATAATTGAAATCATCCATTATTATTGTGTTACCAACTTTAGTAGCCTGTCTAATCTCTGCTAGCATTTCATAGTCACTCTCATCATCCTGGTCAGGGTCTAGGTTGCCACCCGCAGCTTTATGGCTGTTGTCAGGGCAACCCCTGACCTGAAGAGGACCTGCAGCAGCCCGTCTGCAAGTGGACAGACCACTGCTCCACCCCCAGCTGGTGCATTGAGTTTGAGCATCCTACTCCACTTGTGGTGTTCCAAGAGGTTCTGAAGCACTGCAATCAAAGCTGGCCCAGAACCTGCTCTGCCTCACCGCAGGGTGGCCCACCTTTTCATGGATGGACCACTTGGGGGTGGGACAGAGCAGGAGCATAGCAGGTGCCCATCTAAAACACCCATTATGGGTACACAACTTGTTAGCTTTCTGGTATAGATTTCCTGTGAAGCACTAGCCTCAATGTAGCATCCTCCCTAGCTTTCATATTCCCCTTCTTCCAAGGACATTTTCCATAGGATGTCATCTGCATATGAGAAAAGACAAAAAGAGGCATGTTGTCTCACCCCAAATTCTACAGGCTGGGAATCTTACTGAAAAATAATACAGCAAAGGTGAATGAACACACAATCCACAGTGCAAGCAAAACTCTTGCAGATGGGAAAGGGTAGGTTTACATTAATTGTGCAGTGAAGAAATACACAGATTGATGGCCACTGTATTATCACAGAAGCTGCAGAAATATACAGCATATGCTGCTCTTGCGTTACCCACAGAATGGCTGGAGGTGTCACACAGTTATTTTTAAACACTGTTCTGAGGAAGTTCCCTCTCCATCTTGTGCCTTGCAGGCACAAGTCTTCTAACCCTTTGTATCACGAAACTTGCACAATCTCAGCAGCCTACCCAAACTGCCTTCAGACCAACCAGGAAACACCACTCCATGGATCTGGGACTGATGAAAAAAGTTCCTGTTGTCACATAATCACCATCATCATGACTAAAGTGATGCTACCAACTCATTTTTGTTTTGGTAATCATCAGCCAGAAAGAACACTATTTTGGTGTCAAGCTGACGACTGAAGACATCTGAGTCAGTAGCTGCCAGCTACTCTTAGAGAAAAACAACTCCAAGCCAATGTAGTGTTATTCTACCCTTAAAGATGCATTTTCAAACTATCCATTATGAGCAAAAGAATTAGTAATTATTCCTGTTGACATTTCTTTACTTAAAAATGGAAGTTTGTAAATTCTGCACACTGGGAACCTCCAAAGTGGGATAAGTGTTTGAATTTAAATACATTTACATTGGCCATTTTTTCAGTAGAAAATATACCAGGAAAAACAAGAGATGTACTCACCTAGCCATGTCTGTGTCTATTTAAATGCTGCTTTGCTTTCTAAGGTTTGAAAGCTCTTCATGAAATACCTCTACCCTGCTTTCTGTGCTCATATTCAGTCCTTCTGCTTGCTCATAGAAGGATCAGTCAAACCAATCGAATATTTTTGACTTTACTAAACTATGCAAATGATACAAAGTCAGATTTCATGAGAACATTTGCAACAGTGAGAATACAAATTGGAAGATTTGTTAAAGAAATGGATCTTCAAGTTTGATTTGTGAGCTTCAAAAGTTGTTTAGTTGATACTCTGTTTATAACCATTGCACTCCTTTCATCCAACAGTAAGGCTGTATTCGCATGAAATAAAGGTCATGCCTTTCAGGATTAAGACCCAAGTTCTTGAAAGATCAGGGCCTGAGTCCATGCTGGATTGGGGCTAGCCAAGTTGGAAATCAAGGGGGTGACTGAAGCCAAGGGTGGGGTCCAGGTCAGGGGGTCAAGCCAAGGAGTCAGTCCATGAGGTGGTGGCAAAGCAAAATCTAGGTGAGGATGTGGCAGATGGATAGAAACAGGGCTGGGTTTGAAAGTAGGCAGGGTGGAGCTTTACTGAAGAGGTCTGGTTGCAAGGTCTTGAAGACTAATTGCTCAGACAAGGGACACATGGCAGGAAGAGGAAATCTAGAAAGAGGGCCAATTAGGGTGGCCAGATATGCAAATTCTAGAGGACACTGACGAGAAATACAGGTTGCCCAGCTTACCTGATCACCTCAGGCTGTACCAAGTGTAGGCTGGATTGTGCTCCATGCGATGTAGTTCCTTAGTCTGGCCTTGGGTGGCACAGGTGGGAAGGCACTGGCCTTGTCGCCTCAGGAGCCTAGTTTCTAGACCCCTGACACCAACCCTGGGAAAATCCCTTTCCTCTGCTTTCTTTTTTATCATGTGAAAAGGATAGGGCACATGAACCTAAGGTTTAGCAACCAGGTTTAACTCAGAAACCAAAGTTTAACAAATGGGTGACTGAGTCTCTCACACACATTAGCTGTAATGTGTGAAGGGATTAATCCTGCTGTCAGCCTGCCTGGTGCCCCACAATACATTGCAAAAAAAACAAACAAACTGTGCAGCATCATGGGATACCTAACAGTGGCTACAGCAATTTGGGCAGTAACTTCTGAAGCGTGGAAAGGAACAGTTAAAACCCACAATTACACTCTCACAAGAAATTGAAGAGCTGCGGGAAAAAGCTTGTATGAATGAAACCTAAAACTCACAAGAGTACCATGTCAGATTTAGTCCTACTGACAAAAATATAATTATAAAGCAAAACAAATGAGTCCTTAATGGTATCTTGAATGTGAAGATGATCTTGTTCACAGTGATTCTGAATGTTTATCCCTTAATCGCAAAAGCATTAAGGGATAAATGCTTAGGCCTAGCAGTAGGCCTACATCTCTATCTCTATCAAGATAGAAATATTTCTGTAAAATATTAGGAGTATCATGAGTAAACTCCCTCCAGTGTATTTGAAATCTACAAAGTTGTACCCAGAATACTCCCCAAAATCTATATTATCTATTGCTCTATCCCATCAACAGATGTCTGAGATTTGAAACTGCCTATACCATATAGCTTCCTTAAAGAGATTTACAACTTGATGATCTCCCCGCTCAAAATAGCATGGGGTATCTGGATGTCATTTATATAGGCTTTTCTTTACTTATGTTCCTTTGACACAAACAAAAACTAAAATATAAAAGACTGTTTTGCTTTGTTTTTTAAAATAGCAACACCTAACGCCAAGGAAGACTATGCTCTATTCTATGAAGGACTGCTAACTATAAAATACACTGACAAAGAACAACAAAGTATACCCACTACTTGCTCTTCTTTCTCCTTGATGGGAACACTGTTGTGGATCCCATTTGAGATCAACACACAAAAACAAGCCAACATGTGTAAACGATTACATCAAAGAAATAGGAGGGGCAAGTAGCAGAGATCAAATGCTGCAACTATATGATGACACAAGGAAAAGTATGGCTTGGTTTAAAATAAATAAAATGTAGTCCATATGGTCTAATTAGTGATGTGTACAGTGCCTTTGTTGTCTACCAAGAAGCTGTAACTGAAAGCCTGTTGTCATTCATTTCCGGACTTACAGATGCTGGTCCTTTCCAGCCTCCTCTTCATGCTAGATGTAGTAATATGGCATCTCTTATTGAGCAGCACTTCATAACACTTTCCCACTAAAGAAAAGTCTGGGCCAGGTGCTTCCTCTTCCCCCCAAAGATACATTTTGCTGAGAGATGTATAATGAGAGACATTCTTATTGCCTGGGCTTTCTCTAGTTGCCAGGTGCTCACCTAGAGGTATACTAAAAGTATGCTATCCTTGCGATAAGCACAATTTCAGGGTGAATATTTTAAATTTAATTTTTAATTTGATACAAAACTTAATACCTTGTCCCTCCTGCCATGCAGCTCAGGGCGGCTAACAACACAATAAAATACAAACATGATAAGCATACAACCCATAAAAACCATCAAAAATACAGCAACAATATAAAACAGCAACAATATAAAACAGACAAAAGTCATTATACACAAGGAGTCATCCAACCCCGCCTCGGCCCCCCCCCTCCTAACCCATTTTCTCCACCCTTCCCCCATCTCCCCCGCCAAAAGTCTGGCATAATAGCCAGGTCTTACACTGCCACCTGAAAGAGGAGAGGGTCAGGGCTGTCTGGGCCTCAACCAGGAGAGCATTCCATAGTCACTGCATGGCCACCAAGAACACCCTCTCCATTGTGGCCCCCCTATACACACGGGGGACCTCAAGCAGGATACTCCCAGAGGACAATATCAAGACACTATATGAGGCTGTGGAGTATTTGCTCAGGAGAAGTGATGAAAATTCCATAATTAGAAACATTTAAGACTGTTAGAATAACTAGAAACATTAGAAAAATTCTAAAAACATTCTGAAAAAATACTAGAAATCTTTGAATATTCATGTTGAAGTTTTAATTTAACAGATTTGAAAGTGTGAATTTGAATGTGTGATTTGCAAAGTTCATATGCAAAATTTTCATGCAATTTTAAAATTCAATATTTTATTGTCATTCAATATTTAGTAATTTGTATATTTGGTATTCATAAATGTGATCTGATACCATATACAGCAAAAAATAATTGTTTGCTTGTGATCCAAACCAATAAAAATCCAAATGAAGTTATAGCAATCCAGCTAGAAGCTGAAATAACTGAATTTAAAGTGATTGAACAAGAACATAAGTGAAAATTCCCCAAAGGGAGCAAATCTAAATCTAAAAGAAATGAATACTCAAAACAGATTTGTGAATTCAGAAAGCACAATTTCATTTTAACTTTAGAAAGTACACTAAAAGCTCAGAGCTACATTTACCAAGATGGAGTGGATGATCCATAGGGTGTTAACAGATGTCCTTATGGACGTCTGTCCCACCTGGGGGAGGGTTTCTCCGGACTGGGAAAGCTCCGGCTGTGGGGATAAATGTTCCTGTAGCTCTCCTGGGCGGGGAGCAAAGTGCGGCCACCCAGCCACATCACCACGCTCGCAGCATCACCCCACCTCCCCGCCATGACGGGCAGCTGTGGCTGTCTATTACAGGCAGCCATGGATGGGCATCATGGCAATCCCCCACACTGGGAGGAGCTGGGGCCAGAAACAGACATTCCTGCCCGGTTCCACCCACTTCAGCCCAGCTGGGCAGCTTCTGGGCCTGTACTGTGGGTCCACTTTGATCCAGGCCCACAGTCTGAGCCCAGCAGCCACCCTGGGTGGGGGTTGTTTGGGCCCACATCTGATGGGCCCGGAAGAAACGTACAAACATGATGCTGGCCCAGTTGGGCCAAAGCAGGCCTAACCAGGCCAGCATCATGTCTGTTAACACCCATATTCTTTCCATTGGTAGCTTTTATAATTCCATGAGCTGTATGGATGCTAAAATCCTAAGTTATTGTTAAATTTGAAAATACACTCGACCAGGAATTCACCTACACACAGCACAAGTGTGGGTGGTGAAGTGGAGGTACTCAAAGGTCACAACCCCAATCTTGATGACACCATGTCTCCTTTGCAGGGCAAAGTCCTCCAGACAGGTACCAGGGACAGTACAGCTTCCAGTCACCAGTGTATGTTTTATTTACACTGAAATCTTGACAAAAACCCCCACCACCACACATACGGTAGAAACAGATATGATTTTGGTCTACTTTGGTCTGGGACCCAGAAGCATGTGTAAACACATGGTGCTAGATCTTGACCTGGGACTATCCCAGGCTATGTTGGTGGCTATCCCGGGCTATGACCTTGGAAAATCTCCAAGGTCACAGTCCAAGCGAAGACCCAGCTGACTGGGCTACAGTGAGCTGAAGTGGGCCACAGCAGGCTAGCCTGTCTGTTCCCATGCAGCCATGGCTGTGCCTCATTGGCTGCCTGTCATGGTGGGAGGTGGGGTGCTGGGTGGGGATGGCTGCCTGCACGTTCATTGTGCTCCTGGCCCTACCCAGTCTGTATGGCCAGAGGGAAGGCTCCCCAGCTGTGAGCATGTCAGTTTAGTGCCCCAGCCTGACCTGGGTTATATCGCCTGTGATTTTCCACCCCAGGGTGACCTGGGGAGTGGTCCCGCCAGCCACACATTTGTTTTTATCCATTGACTGTATAGATCAGAAATATATCCTGTCCTGGTTACCTGCCTCAAGTTAAACTCTTGTCTATTTACTGCAGGGTTCCAAGCCTGCAAATGTCTTCCTCAGCACCAAGACAACCTCTCTGTGGCAATGCCCTACTTTGTGCTGTTGAAGTTCTGGCCTCTTATACAGTCAGCCTAGCCCAGCAGTTTCCCATTGGTCAATAAGGGCCAAAGTATATGCAACAACTTGAGGCCTCTTGAAGGGCCACTGTCCCATCTCGTCCTCTTACAGACGTATTTATTGGATTAATATCAAAGCTCTTCATGTGTTGTGACCCTTGATCATGTCCTCAGCTCACTCCTCTAGCACTGATGCTTCTCACATCCTCTAGTTTAATATTCTTTCTTGCCCTGGACCATACTACCTGCTTCCTTTCTGATCCGATACCTGTGCAGACAGCTTCAGTCTACCTGGACCCTTGGACTGGACTGGTACACACGTCTTTTGCAGTGATCCCTATGTCTGGTGGCTGTCCAATTCTTTCTAGTAGCTCTTTTCTGAACTCTTTCCAGTTTTACAGCTCTGGAGAATTTGTAGTTGTTGTGTTGGTTCCAGTGTAAGCAATGAAGACAACGTAGTTCAGATGATATACTTTATTCTTATATTAAAGAGCCTATGGTTTTAAACACAGTAGTTGAAGATAAAAAAACCTGAGCTCCCCAAAACATGGAAATTGCAATTCTCATACAATGTAAGCAGTAAAGACGTTGTACATCTGACATACTGTGCGTATTTATAACTTAAGCTGTATGCACACAAACTTTGCCTTGGTCTTTCACCTCCATTCCTCTTCCTATGCAGGTTGGGGGCTGACTACTCTGTTAAACTGTAGGTTTTTTGGCCCAAGAAATTCCCTAGTTTTTGAAATGGGAATGCATTATTATTTATATAGCACTAATTTCTCTTAAATTACCATCTGAACTACTTAGTCTCCAATTTTTAATGTCTTTTTTAAAAAAATGTTGGCATCAGAAGTAGACCCAGTATTGATTTAGTCAGTGCTAAGAGCTTATACCAAGGCTCTTGACTCACAGGGAAGCCCTACTCCTTGAGCCTATTACCACTGTGAGTAAGATTGAGTGAGGATTACCGGAAGGCCACAATAATTAATGCCAACTGCTAACGATACCAAAAGTCCAACATTGTAGCCAGGGATCAGCTTGAGGCAGCACAGGGGCTTTGTCTACTTGCCTTTTAATTGCATAGATGACAAGCAAAAGGAAAGCAGAACAGGTGCCCAGATCAGCCCTATAGCACAGTAGGAACTGCCTGGATCTAGGTGATCCTGCTGGAACTGCAGAGGCTGGCATTAGGGACTGGCAATATGGCACATGGCATCACTCAGAAGCATCTTGTCCATAATGTATTGTGGATATACTAGGCTATTGCAGGGAGCAGCATGGTAAGGCTGCTGCACCTTTAAGACCAGGACTGGGCTGGAGGCCACGCCCACTGCTGGAGGTATAAAGCCTGGAAGTAGGAAGCCAGAAGCCACCTGGAAGCTGAAATGTGCACATCCCTGATGGAGAGCTGAAGGCCTGTTCGAGGAGCCTAAGGAGAAACCAGTCACCAAAGAGAGTGAGTGTGGTCTGAGACAGCCGGAGGACTGCTACCTGGCTAGGCTGAGCTGTATGGACCATGTTGCAGACAAGTCTATCTGGAGACTGTTGAAGCATAAACAAACTGAGACTGCTAATTCCATAAGAATTAGTGAATGATGGTTTCCATCCTATAAATACTTACCCTGGTAGCCTCATACCTGCTACATAGGCTCTCCCATTGTTCTTCTAACATTTCATCATGTCAATGCGGGACAGTGTTCTCCACCGCTATGAAATGTAAATCTACCTCTCCATGTTCTCGATGCTTGAATAATGGAGAGGCACCCACCTTTAATGCAGGTGCTGACATGGCTTATGCTATTATTCAGAGGATGTTTCTTACTATGTTGAGGAAGTTGCCTACTTAACAAAACGGTAGAATGTTTTTACTTGTGCAAAATGTATTGCAGTTTTAAAATTGCCAATTTTCAAATCCAGTTCTCTCAGCTATTTTGATTGTTTCCTCCACAGGATACAGGACTTCTCTGTCAATATAGTGGTTTCCAATGTAATCACATTTCTGAGCTAACCTTTCAGAATAAAACAACAGGAGCTAAAAATAGAACAGCTTCCTTCCTTTACGGTGATCAATTTTAATTAAATTATTTAATACTTATCTAAAGTAATCATCAACTATGGGAATATGCCACTTGATTGCTAGGGAAAGTCACATTTCCTTGTGCTTCTTACCGGACTTCTAAAGACTCACAAAAGCTGGGTTATTCATACATTGGTTTTGATACTATTTAAGGTGGGCTCATTCCTCTCTCACTTGTGGGAGTATTTTGCAACCCACAATGAGTTTGCACAACTGAAGCTGTCATGAGTTATTGCAGTAACTTAACCTGGAGCAAGTTTGGGACCAAAATTAATTGTTGGCACAGATTTGTACAACAAGCGTAGCTGTAATGATCCAACTTTTAATTTTTTTAAAATCATAGCACTCTTCCCCAAAGCTCAACATAGCGAAGCCTATGTTTAGAATTCTGGGTATATTCTGTTCCTGTCAGAGGGTGGTACAAACCCATATTTTGGATAAGAGCCCTCTACACAGAGAAAGACAAACCAGGAGCCAACCATAAACAAACAAACATATATGTAGTATTGCTATCCCTCCAAGTTTTAACCTGGAGTTTCTGGGACTGGGAGGATTCTCTCTTTTCCCAGGTTACATGGGGCACTGGGCCATCTCAGAAAGGGGGTGGGGGCAAAGAGGTTTTCCTGCTTTTTCCCCTGACATAGCCAGGACCCTTGAGGAGTGTCATGAAGTTCAAACAACTCCAAAGGTGCATGGCTATACTGGAAAGGGGCAGGAGAGACCTTTTAACTCCCCTGCTTACCCCATTTCAGGGTGACCTCACCCTTTTTCAAGTCTAAACATCTTCTGAGTCTAAGGAAATGGTAAGAATTTCCAAACAACTCAGAACGTGGGTGTAACAGGGTGGCAGTGTCTGGGGGTAAGTCCATGCAGGATCAGGGCCCAATAAATCACTGTCTCTGGGAATCAGTTCTATACCTTCTTTATTTAGAGCTCATTCAGATGTGTGGCGAGGAGCACTTACAAGCGCCGGTGGCAGGATGCAAATGTGAAGAACGTGCACCCAGATGGCATCTGAAAGGCGCCATGCACATGATTGAAGTTTGTCGGTGCACTGACAAGCGCGCTCTACCGACCTGTTTCTTCAGATCGGTAGAGTGAGCTTGTCAGTGCAACAACAACAACTTGTTGTGCATGCGGCGCCTTTTAGACATCATCTGGGCGCACATTCTTCAAATTTGCATCCTGCCACAGGCACTTGTAAGTGCTCCTCCCTGCATGTCTTAATCAGCCCTTTTAGTCCGGTCTCCACCTTAAGGTCTTCGAAGCAGCCCCTGCCAGCAACAGTTTGAGCCCCTTACAACAGGCTTCCACCTAACAAGCTCCCAGCCTAGGCTCTGCTTCCCTAGCAAGCCCCTTAGTTACTCACAGCCTCAAAGTCCTTCCTGTCAGTTCCCTCTAGCTAGACCTGTCACAGGACCTCACTCTAGCTCCTTCCTTGTCAGCATCCTCCTTCTGACTGACCTGCTCTCATCTTATGTCTCTCTGGGCTGGCTACAGCCATAACCAGTCACAGTTGCTCCTCAATCAGGTGCTCTCCTCTCTCTGTTGCAACACCTGTAATCCTGCTTGTGCCTCCAGTACGCTGGTGCTAAGTCTCTTAAAGGGCTCACAGTCCTCTGTGCCTCAGTCTTGCCACAGTGGGGTTGTGTCTAAGGCTACATTTCTAAGAGAGCAAAACCCGAATAAAACTGCTTCCCCTGCATTTTTATTGCCTGTGTAAATGAAGGTCCTGCAAGACTGCTTTCCCACAAGTAATTGTGGGATGATTGTTGTTGTTGTTATTATCAAGCATTTATATACCACAAGCAATGTACCTGGTGCTTTACAAAGCAATGGAATAGACATGGTCCCTTCCCTAGGGCTTACAATCTGAGAGACGGGATGGGGGTGGGGGCAGGGGGAGATGAAGGAAGGGGAACAGTGTTAGGGTAGGGGGGTTTAGGAAGAGAGGGAGATGGTACCCTGCAACTCAACCGCACTCGTCTAGACCCGAAACCCGGGGCGGTGTGGGCAATCCCTTTTACGGATGAGAAGACACCCCTCAGGTTCATATAGGGCCCAAAACCTCTGCACGAGAGACGTGGCCTATGTCATCATAGGGGGGGGAAACAGCAAGGCCCTGAGGATTGCCCCCACCGTCCGTGGGGCTGTAAACACAGCACCTATCCCCACTGTCGTCACACACACACCAATCACGTGTAATAAAAGGGAATAGCGGGGAACACGTGCACACGATCGTGGAGGGACTTGGGCAAGACTCACAAGAGGGTATGGGGGTTTAGGGCACCACCGAAGTTCACACACACACACGTAGACAGGTAGGGAGACACAGGGGCCCGGAGGGAATCGTGCTCCCAATTTCCCAACACACACCACCCACACCTCTGACCTCCCCTTTCTCCTTACCTCCTTCCCCGCACTCGCACTCACACGCACACTCCACGCACACACCAACACCCACGCTCCGTCTCCTTCTCCTTCTTCACAATGCTCTAAGTAGTTCAACGCTGGGGCCAGTCTCGCAGCAATGCTGTTCACCGGCAGCGCTTTGGTGAGACTGGCCCTCCTTAAATACCCTATGAAGGCCCCGCCCTCTGACGCAGCCTCTCTGAGCGTCTTCGCGCTGGTCCT
>QEPC01014350.1:2527751-2538221 GCA_003113815.1 Sphenodon punctatus | reverse complement strand
GCAGTACACAGCTGATAGTTGGCCAGTTGCTAGGCCCTGTGAATCCCTGACCCACGCACCGGATGGGAGCATTCCAGTGGTAGTGATGACAGATCACCAAGGCCATGGCTGCCTCTAGCAGGGAGCTAATGAGGCACTCCATGCAGCATATCTTGATAGAACACAACTGCACAATGCCGTGGCCTTCACTCGCTGTGACAGATTCAAGGCTGGTGTGGATGCATCCTGCCCACTGATCGCACGGGGGCACGGCATGGGCACGGGTGGGGGGAGGTAGGACTCCTGAACCACATTGCAGCCTCGCTGTGGCCCTAGCCCCCAGGCATTCAGGCGGTCAGTTCTGGTGTGTGTGAGTGCTGGCAGGCCAGCAAGGAGGGATCCCAATCAGGTGTGCAGAACACACCCATGGTAGTGCACCAATCGATGGGCACACAGCACAGTCTTTCAGAGTACATATATGGCCCAGGTCCAGTGCCTGGGCATGGGGTTTAGAGAGAGGTGGTTTGTGTGTGGTTTATGAGAGAGGTGATCATGACGGAGAGCAGAGATAGAACATTGGTGGTGTTGTCCAGTTGAGGGTGTACGTGCAGAGCACGGGGGAGGTGGGTATGTTGTGTGGTTCACCCATTTCAGCTGTCCCCATTACCCTGGGACAGTAGTTGACTGACAGGGGACATGGGAAGCACAGTGTGAGTGTGCAGGGCGCACAGACCGTGGGCGTTGGAGGCACAGGCTGCAACCGGGTCGTAGCTTGGTGCATAGGCTGGTGACAGGCCGGGTGCTTACGGGGGGCACTGCCACAGCTGCGCAGGGCATGGGCCAAGCCCTCCTCTCACGTACTGCCTAGTAGGGTAGCTGCGTGGTTATCTATCACTGATTCCGGTGGTGGGTTTCCACTGTGTGTGTGTGTGTTGGTGGTACTATGCTGCCTGTTGATAAGCCCCCTGAAGAGAGGGCGTCCTGTTAACGGTCCCATCCTCCTGCTTCATGATCCTGGCCCAGGTGTTCCAGAAATGGCCCGAGCTACTACTGCCAGGGCCCCGCTTCTACAACCATGGTGAATGGCACAGGAGAGCGGTCAACATACTCCGAGAAGCATCGTTGCAGTGGACAAGGAGGATAGCTGGCCACCGACATTCCCTGTTCAGAACAGCAGTGTCCCAGGACATGCAGCTTGTCCTTTCCCGGTGGACCCTCAATCTATATGGCCATTGTGTCACTGTCCTAACGCAGAGGATGAATTGGATGCGGTCACACACCAATGAATGGTGGGAGAACATGCTGGCTACCTGGACGGACAAGGAATGTATGGACCACTTCCGCATGAACCCGCTCCCTGTTGACCCGGCTCAGAGAACTCCTGAACCCACATCTCTGGAGGTGAACGACCAACATGTGGTATCCACTGCCACCAGGGATGCGATTGGCCATGGCGGTGTTAAGGCTGGCTACCCCCAATTCCTGTCAGAGTATTGGGAAGGAGTTCGGAGTAGGGACTGTGACCATTAACAGGGCGGTCCACGACGTGCATGACTCAATAGTGGAGCTGCTGCTCGAGCGGGTCATCCAGCTCTGGGATCCAGAGGTCGTGATCCGCGGCTTTGAAGACATGGGCTTCCCCAATTGCATAGGGGCGATAGACAGCACCCACATCCCTATAATCTGGCCCCCACATGCCAAGATGGACTATCTGAACTGGAAGCAGGCATTCTCCATAAATGTCCAGGCCGTTGTGCATCACAGGTGCCTGTTTATTGACGTGTACACTGGCCAGTCAGGGCGGAGCCATGATGTGCGCATTCTGTGGGTGTCCCCCTTCTATGCCCGCATGTTTGATGGGGAGATTGCCCCCAACCTGTACCGGGTGATTGAGGGGGTCTCCATGGTTCTGCTGGTGCTTGGGGACCCCGCCTACCTGCTGAGCCCATGGCTCATGAGTGCCTATCCTGTGGTCCACACACTGGAGCACAGGGTCTTCAATGGACGCCTATCATCTGCTTGGAGCATGGTCAAGCAGACATTTGACCATCTCAAGATGCGTTGGTGCCTACTCATGAACAGGATCCACTTTGATCTCGAGCATACCCCCATCCTTGTCCTGGTGGCCTGCATCCTGCACAATATTTGCAAGACCGGCCCTTGACAACCTGCCACTGGTGCAGCAAGAGGGTCCCATGCCCCTGTATCAACATGTCCAGGGTGGGGCATTCCAGTGCATATCTGAGGAGGACCGGGATGCTCTGTGTAAGCGCATAGTTTCCCAGATGGCTGGCAACTAACCCTTCCTGTTGACTGCCCCCATTTCAACGGACTGAGTAAACAGTCCCAATAAATAAGAATATGTATGTTCAACAATCCCCATGTGTGTTAATGTTTGGGTACTAGGGGTTCCCCAGTCCTGTGTGACCCATGTCTCGTGCCACGGAGTCACCTACTGGCTTGTATCCATGGCATTTGTCACACTCCAGGCTTCGGGCCGTCTCCAGCTGGCAGTTAGCATGGCCCGTGCTATAGTGTTATCCATGTGCAGGCCAGTACCCGGTCATGGGTGGTCTGTTGTGCCCCCCTTTCCTGTCTGTCCCTAAAGTGATTGTGACTGATCGGGTGTGGTCCCCGTATTCCCGTCCCCTCTGTTGGACTACTTTGCTTGCCCCATATGAAAATGCCTTCAGATGGGAGCCGTGTTGTCCCAGCACCTCCTTGTGGGCATGTCTCGTGGTCCCTCCTCCCTTATGACCCTCCATCTGCATTCCTGTCAGGGGATGTTCCCCTTGTGGCTAGGTTACCCAACCGTGATGGGCACTGGCCCTTCCCTGTCATGCATAGGGGGTGGTTGCCTCTAGGGGCTGCACCTGTGGCCGGACTGCTACCCCATTGCCCTGGCACCACCCACGCCCCACCCCTGTTGTGTTTTTGCCTACCATTGTTGTCCTGGTGACCGGGTCTCGGGGGTGGCACCGGTTCCTCCTCGACCACCTCCTCCTCCGCGACCTTCTCCTCCTCCTCCTCCTCCTCCTTCTCATGAACTTGCAGGGCGCCTTGAGCTGTAATGGGGATGTGGATTCATCAGTCAATCCCTGCTGCCCGGCTTTTGGCTCCGGTCTCCCCTCCAGGGCCCCCCTCTCCCCCTGGGCCCTGGTTGTGTTCTACCTGGATTATCTTCCTCCGAATCCTGGAAGGAGTCCAGGGTCTCAGTTTGCTCCATGTGCACCCCCCATCTCTGCAACCTGTTGCCCTGTGGGTTTTGTGGGCACATGCGGAGGGTGATGTTTGTGAGAGTGGTTTCCCAGGCCGCCTCCTCCCCCTGTGTGATTGGGCTGTCCCCTCCCGCATCCTGGCTGGCCTTGCCAGGGGCAGCAGTCTCCCCCTGCTCCAGGTGGGTTGGGCAGGGTGTGTGTGTGAGCACCCTCCATCTGCCCCTGGCGAAGGCGGTGCCATGTAAGTGGGAGGCAAATATATCCCCGTCCATGCAGAGGAACCAGTCCAGCTCATCATGGAACTCCATTGTACACATGGCATGGCCGGACTTGATATTGTTGTCCTTAATATACTTATATCCAGACCTCAAGCCCTTTGCCTGCTGCATGAACTGGTGACATCCCTATTGTATCCCTGCCGCTGCATCTCCTGGGCAATGGCTTCATAGACCTGTATGGTCTTGTAGCTGCGCACTAGGTCATGCTGGACCTTTTCGACCCCCCACATGTGTACGAAGTCCCTGGTCTCCTGCATTGACCAGGGCTCCCGCGTGTGGAGGGGCCATCCAGCTTGGTGGCTTGGGGCCTACCTGGTAGCTGTGGTGACAGTGGAGCTGGTCATCTACTCTTAGAGGTATCATGGAGGGGTTAGCATCTGCCCCACAGCCCCTCTATGCTCCCATTGGGGGATCCTTCCCCACTCCCCCTGGGGGGCGCGGGTGGGTTTTCTGACTGTCATGGGGGCCCTCCCCACCTGTCTCTCCAGTAGTGCATTGCTCCTGTGTCTGGGTGCTGTCCTGAGGGTGGGGGTGGGAACCCTTAGCTGTCAGAGGCCCGCCCTGTGTTCCCTCAGGATGGTTTCTGGTATTGGTGTGTGGGCCCCCCCTCCCCAACTTGTTGGGGTACCCTCGCTCTTACCTCACTGTCGGTTGCACTCTCTTCCCTGTGCCCCATGGCTGTGGTGGTCTATGGGAGGGATGCAGGCGGGGTGGGTGCAGCGATTTGCCCTTGGCCCTGTGACGGGACAGATGTGCTGTGTTTAGCCATCCTTCCCTCCTTCCCCCCTGGCCCGTTGCGCTGGCCCCCCTCCCGTGGGCATCCCGGGGTCCCTCTGCTTACCCTGGTTCATCCTGCATGTGTTGCAGTGCTGGCTCCCTTCATCTTGTCGAAGGCTTTCCGTCCTGACATTTTGGGAGCTGGCGCACCCATGTCATGTTTTGGTTCTCCTTTAAGGACTCCTGGCCGGGCGTCTGGCGTCTCCCCTGGTGGGTGTGTCTGCTTCGGAGCACCTGCATGGCCTCTCTAGCCAGCTCTCTGTGGTATCGGTGGACCCATCCCCATGGGTGTGGGTGTTTTTGTGTTTACATGGATGGGTGGGCGTTGAACACCCATCTCCACCCACCTCCACCCACGGAGCATGCCGGCTCCATCCCGGCTGTTCCATGGGTGTGTCGTGCCCATGCACCCACCCACTCATGGATGTTTACACAGGCACTCTCACACCCATCTGATGGGTGTTCATAGGTGGGCGACATCCATGTAAAAAGGCCTAAATCTTAGACGGGATATCCATCAAACTAATAGGGCGATAATTCCCCAGATCATCTCTTGAACCCCTTTTTTTATATAGGGACAACAATACCAAAATTTCAACTAGCTGGGAGTGTACCTGTACTATTAATCCAGATAAACAATTTGTCCAAAACTGGGGCCCACCAATCTGCAAAGATTTTTAATACCTCAGGAGGAAGGGCATCCTGTCCAGGAGATTTGCTGGTCTTTAGGTCCTGTATAAGAAGTTTAATTTCCAGCGAGGAGACTTCAAGCCACACAAGAAGACTCTCAATTGACATATCAATTGGTCCTCCCTGCTACAAACCAACGAGGGGTTTAACACCAGATGGAAGAAAGCCTCCTACTTATCAGCCAAGATGGGGGGAACCTGGTAGACTATTCTAGTACACAAAAAATGCCTAATAGCATGCCAAAATTTGGTGGAATTCCTACCTTGGGCTGCCAGCTCAATCTCCTCCCATCATTGACTACTCCAGCTTTTTCTGGCCCAACAAATGCAAGTATGCCCTTCTTGCATGTACAAGAGCAGCCAAAATTCCTCTATCAGGTATAAGCGCCAACTTTCTAACTTGTTTAGATAATTTATACAGGGATTTTTTTATGCTCCTGGCATTCCTTATCAAATCATCTGGTTCTTTTTCAGTCTGGACCATTAGATGTCAGACGAAACGTCAAGAGTGGACGAAGTTTAGGCACCAAGCTGTTGTACTGATCAATACCATCGACCCTGCCTTCTATGATTTCCCTCCTGACATCCAGGATATCTGAGCTATATAAAAATAATTGCCAAATTCTGGTGCAGAACAGCATTCAATTTATAACAGCACTCACTGTCCACGCCATTGACCACCTCAGGATGATCCTCAAGAATTCTACAGCCCTGGGGCAACCTGGAGGTAATCTGGAGAGGACAGTAATCACTTTCTGGGCTATTACCTACTAGAAAGTTTGAGAAAAAAGGGGCCAAGGTATAATCGTACAAAATATAATCTATAACACTGACACCATTAGAAGCTGAATAAGTAAATTTCCTTGGGTTGTCAAAGTTGATGTGTAATAACAATTTTGTAAAACTGAATACCAGAATCATTTAAAACCAGATCTTGAAATTTCCTCGTACAGTCCCCACTGGGAACCTCCTCCAACAGGTCACGTTTTCCTCAGAGTACAGCCTCATTCCCTCCCAACCTAGCATTGAACTCCCCCATAAAGACTAAAGGGCAGCTGGAAAAAATCCATCTCAAGCTGGCACAAGTTGGAATCCAAGTCATTACATATATCAGGGAAAAAATCCTTTTCTCCTTTAGGGAGGGATGTACACATTAACAAAGATACTATACTCCCCCTTAGCCTGCATAAAGGGAGACAAGTCATCTATATTTGATACCTCAATCCCCAGGTTAGTTAAAATGGCTAAAGCTAACCCCCTGTCTCTGCCTTTAATAGATTTCCTGGCTGGGACAACAAAGGTAGTATAACCTTATGTTTCAATTTTCTGGGCCCAGGTTTCCCGAAAGGCCAGAATCTGAAAGCCCTGAATAAATTTCTGAAACTCCTGCTCCACCAGTTTTTAAGCCCACCCAGCTATGTTCCATGACAAAATTAGTACTGATGAAAAAACATCCTTAACAGAGCTAACAAAACAGTCACTATGGTGCTGGGGATAAGTAAGGTATCCCACATGAGTAGTAATTTCAGGAAATTCTGCTTATAATTTAGGATCAGGGGATTGATACATTCCCATCATTATCTCTAGTCTAAACTACCAACAATTTCTGCAGGGAAATGTTAAACATTTGAGGGCCTATTTATTACAATACTATCACCACCAACATCCTTAACTTCAGGTCTACCTGAACCCCTTTCCCACTCAACCAAATACCGCATATTCATCCAATCCTCAGCTGAACATAGCTGTCCTGCAACACCATTCCTTTTGCTGCATTTGCTGCATATAACTTGATCCTGTCTGAAATTAGATTCAACTTTTACTATGCCCATACAACTTTCTGTTCTCTCTCCCAACTTGGGTTTTAAAACCTTGCCAGCTGGCAAGGAAGTAGCAGAAGCATCATCATCCTTCCCTCCACAACTCTTAATGGGGCTCTTCCAATCCTCCACCTGACTGTCTTCCATATTCTCTTGCTGACTCAGAACCCTACTACCTTTCCCTAGAAAATCTGTCTAGAATACAAGCCTGGCAACAATTTCTTGCTATTCTATATAAGGTAATTTAAAATAGGAGTTCACAAGTGCCTGTTCTTGGTGGAAGAAGGAATCATCTCCCGCCTCCTCTTTATTCTCAGAATTACCACTCCCTACTTGATCCTGAGTTGAAAATAGTACAGAGTAAGGTAAAGGATTCATTTTGGTTATGTTATGGGGAGAAGCCTTTGACTCAGAAGGACCCATTAGGACCCCTAATATCAATTAACATTCCTAGAGGAGTGATAAATCCCTATTACTACTTCTATTATAGTTTTCTTCCATAAATGTCCTTCTCATCAGAGAACACAAAGACCGAACAGGAGATATATCTTTAAAACATCTCATGACTCCAACGCCTAACTTAAAAAAGAAGGTTTCCAGGTATATACTCTTAACCACAGCAACAGACTTATTAACTGTAAAATAAATAATCAATTTGTGAAATATCTTCAGTATCTATTTTCTCTGAGATTTACTAATAGCTGGACAAAAAACTTGTTATGCTCCTTATGATGACCTCTGGGCTTGGGATAGTTCATAAAGGCTAACTGCTCTTGAATAAGGAGCAGATTACAAGAAACCTCCTGTGGTACTGAAGATTGTTTAACTTTCAATGGTGCGGAGCTACATTCAACATAATCCCTGGGATCCTGGATCCCGGACCAGCCTCCTTAGCCCCCTGTATGGTAAGATCCTGATCCATCTTCCCCATAGAGATTCATTCACCACCTCTTATTTGTTTCTTCCTTCTCTCTTTTTTTTTTCTTTCTGTTTTACCAAAGACCCTCCCTCCAGAAGTTTAAATAACTTCTTAAAATGCATTCTTGGGTAGCGTAAACTTTTACTCTCCCTACCTTTTATATTCTTGCTCTTTTTAACCATCCTCTTACTTCTCCCATTACCCACTTTCTTTTTTCGACTGGGAACTGAGGAGGGACACTGAGGAATAAAAGGGGGAGCAGGGCTTTTTGCACCACTCATTTCATGAGTTTGCACTTCCATCTTTGTAAGAACAAGCGTGAGTGATCTCATCTCCCCAAACAGATGTTTTATAGAATCAAGAGATTTAAACAATACCACCAAAAGTTTACTAGTCATTTTACATTGGGCCCCCAATAATTCTAATAACTCTGTTACATTACTGATAGGGGCTGCTCCAGGGCTTTTATATACCCTCCCTTCATCTTGAGTCAACAAACTGTGACTATTCTCCTGTATGTTAAAAACATCCATATGATACATACATTTTGATTTGTCATCATTAAATCCCTCTCCTTCCTTTTGATCTAGTTCCAAATCCCTACAAGGGGCCACATACTCCACGTTTGACTCCTTTGCCCCATCAGCATTGTTCGAAAGACAGTCCACAATTTTAGTTTCATGATCACGGTCAATTTGATTAGGAACCTCCAAAGCAGGGTCTGTCTCTTCCTCAAGAACCTTATTGTGTTTTTAGAATTCTGGCCCCAGGCAATCCTTTCCCATCCAAGAAGGCTACCTGATCCCAGGAGCTAGTCTGTTCAAAGACATTGCTATCCTTTCCGGGAGGTAGACTGCCACCCTTCCAGGGATTCTCATCAATACTGCCAACTTTGGGGGTTGATAAGTCCATTATAACCTCCCACCCAGGCAATATATTTAAATTTTCCTTCCCTTTAACCAAACCACTTGGAAAAAAGTTTGTCATTTTAGACTGTGATGTACAGCAATCAGAACGTACCTTAACATTCCCAGGGGGAGAAAAGGGGGAAATGCTCAGTCTTTTGCATGTGTTTCTGGTATGAACCATTTTGCCCTATAAAACAATAACTCATTGAAGCTATTAACCAGCCCAGCACTAAAAATGACCAACCCAAAACTAAAGGAAACACCTCATCACAATAACTCTAAAAAACAATAAAGCAGGCTAATATTACAAAGTCAATATAAACTTATAAAGTCAAATTCCATTAAAGGGAAACCTTAACAAGATATCTTAAGGTCAAAACGTTAAAAGTCCAGTATAAAAATGTTCAGGTTAATAATCCTCGATCTTCTCCAGAGCTCAAGGGCAGGTGGTCTAGGCTCCTAGTAATCCTTGCTCTTCTGCAGAGCTCAAGGGCAGATCTATAAGAGTCTCCTGAATAATTCTTCCTGCTCCGCTGCACGTGAGGCCCAGTTCATACACTCCGCAAATCTTCTGCAGTGCAACTCCCACTGGTAGGCTCTACCTGCCCTTCCACGGCATTTCCAATGGGACTGCAACAGTCTGCGCCCTTATGTGTCGCCCTTTGACTGATGCCTGGAGGCCGTCGCCTCCAGGCTTACAGGGCCATGGAAATAACTTCACATTCCCAAAGCGTCAAAGAAATGGCTGCAATAAGAACTTCTAAGCAAGGGAGTGTTGACAAATTCCTAATAGCTTTTTCTCCCAGCCTGCTCTCACATGCACTTACCCTGAAGCAGTCACTACTGCCCGCCACGCACTCACACAGACATGTGCCTGGGTCTGTCTGATTCAGTTAGGCTATCACTGTTCCCTGCGGATCAATTGCCGTCCAAAACTGGATGGAAATCAGTCAACAAAGCCCCTCTGCCCACCTCCTCCTTCCCCCTAAAGCACATTGGAGTGGCGTCAAGCCAATGTCATCCCTGTGGCACTGCTCTAATGAGCTTTACAGAGATCAAGAAATATGAATCTGTAATCCAGAAATCTGGAAAATTTGAGATATGGATCAGTAATTAACATGAATTCATAAGTGTATATGAATTCCCATCCCTAGTAAACAGAGTTGACATAGAATAGCTGAAGACCTTACTCTTAGAGACTGGATAGCATACTTTCTAAAACTGTCCCCACGGAAAGCCCTCTGCTAGGCTTCACTTAAACTGAAAGACCACACAAATTGTTGCCTTTGTATGAAAAAGATGAATCGGCTTGGAACATTTTAATTATAGTTTTTATTCTAAACTGGCTTCTTTCTATTCAGGTCATAAGAAGTTCAGAACTAAATGGGAAACTTTTTGGAAGTTGTACTCAACTACAAACCAATAATTTAGGTCAGAGTGACTGTGTGGCCAATTTGTAAGGGAGCATGGTGCAAGGGCTGGGTTGCAAAGTCCACCACAGATGCTGTAATTTTTTTTTAAATAGATGTTCCCCTTTATGTAGTCATTTACACTTGAGAAACATGCTGCCAAATCAGAGTTCTTCACTCCAGTACTGTTAGTTGTTCAACTATCAGTTTTCTTTAAAATTGGGACGGGGTGGTACCTAACAATTAGCAGAAATAATGTTTTACAAATTACTAGGGGTGGGACACCAGGGCAATTACTGGCTACCGGATTTACCGGTTACCAGTTTTCAAAAAACCGGATTCCCGGATTAAATCTGGTATATCGGTACCGGATTTATTCCATTGATTTCAATGGGGAACTGTCCCCATTGAAATCAATGGAATAAAAAAATTCCTCCCCCCTCCCCCTCCCAGGCTGTGCGGGTGGAAGGGGG
>QEPC01014350.1:2509263-2523881 GCA_003113815.1 Sphenodon punctatus | reverse complement strand
AAAAAAGGCCTTAGTGTTAATGATATTTGAGACTGGGCCTACTTTGGAACAAGAACAGTGTCATATAGAAAGCAGTGGGCTAAACTCTCAGCTGCAGAGTGAAGGAAAGGGGGTCTTAACGTTTCATTCCCCTGTCCAAGGCCAGACTGTTTTATGGTGGAATTTAAGTAATTTCATATACCATTTTCAATAGTCATTAGTCAAATTGACCAGAAAAGGCAACTTATAGCTACTGGAAGGACGGTGGAAGAGCATAAGTATTGATAGTCAGATGTAAAACCTTAATAAGTCAGACCAAGAGGGAATTTGAAGATCAACTTGCTAAAGATACAAGAATTATAATATTTGTTTTCCAAGTACATCAGAAGCAGGAAGTTTGCTAGAGTCCATCGGGCCATTATATGATACTAGGGGAAAAGGGATGTTCAGGGAATATAAAGTCATTGCAGAAAAGCTAAATGAATTATTTTCATCAGTCTGCATGGCAGAGGATATTGGGAAGATACCCACACTGGAACTATTCTTTGTAGGTGATGACTCTGAAGAATTGTCAAAAAATCAACATGACTCTAGAAGAGGTTTTGGAGCAGTTTGACAAATTAAACAGCAACAAGTCATCAGAACAGATGGTATTCACCCAAGAGTTTTGAAGAAACTCAAAGATGAAATAGCAGAACTAATATTGTTAACCTATTCCTAAAATCTGCCTCGGTACGTGAGAATTGAAGGGTTACAAAATTAATACCAATTTATAGAAAAGGCTCCCGAGCTGACTGTGGAAACTACAGACCAACGAATCTGACAGGCAAATTGTGGAGAGAGTTGTAAAGAATAGAATTATTGGCCATATTGACAAAATGGGGGAAAACCACCATGTTTTTAGCAAAGGGAAGTCATACTCCACAAATCTATTGGAATTCTTTTCGAGTGCCAATAAGCATGTGGATAAAGGTGATCCAGTTGATATAGTGTAACTGTATTTTCAGAATTTTTTTTGACAAGGACTTATAAAGCCCTAAATGGCCTGGGCCACACATATCTGAAAGACCAACTCCTCCCTTATTTCCCATCAGAGTCCCTGAAGTTAGATGGGAGTGTTTTTTGCAGGTACCATCAAGTCTATATAACCAGGCACGCAGAAAGGTGTTCTCAGAAGCTGCCTCACAATCATGGAAACCCTTCACCTGGAGATTTGTCTAAGCCCAAGTCTGCTCATCTTTCAGATGTACTGCAAGACTTTTCCATTTGGTTAGGCATTTGGCAGGCATGGATAAGGTTTGGGGAAGGAGATTTTGAACTGGTTTTATTTGGTTTTTCATATTTTGGGGGAATTTTTGTGGATTTGATTTTTATTTTGTAGTCATTGGGGGGCTTTTTAATGTGTTGTGAACTGCCCCAAGTCCTTTGGAAGGAGAGCGGTATAGAAATGTAAATAAATAAATAAATAAAATAAAATGAATAGGTAACGAGTTAAAGGATACGAAATAAAGGGTAAAACTAAGGCTGTTTTTACATGAGATGGTGCTGCTCACACCCACGCAGATGCTCTGCATGGGCATGAGTGGGTGTGGCCCGTGTGCATGCCGTGGCCGGGGAGTGGGGGTGCGTGCATGCTCCTGCAACCTACGCATCCCCATTCACGGAGCAACTGGCGAAAATGGAGGTTACTTCGTGAGTGGGGATGCGGGGGTGGGGATCGGTGTGCCACTGTGTGTACTGGCCCCCCTACACCATCCCCACTTCTGCAGCACAGACCATTCCCCCCAGCACCTCAGCTCATATAAAACCGGCCTAACTGGTCAGTTTTCACAATGGGGCGAAGTATGAAGTGGGGTACCCAGGGGACTGTCCTGGGAACAGTGTTGTTCAATATATTCATTAATGATCTGGAAAACAGAGTAAAGAGTGAAGTGATCAAATTTGCAGATGACATAAAGTTATTCAAGACAATTAAGTCTGGAGTGGACTGTGAGGAATTATAGGAGGATCTTGCACACTTGGGGCATTGAGCAACTGAAATTTAGTGCTGACAAGTGCAAAGTGATGCACATTGGGAAAATAATCCAAACTATATATACACAAACCTGGTTTCTAAATTATGTGTTACCACTCAAGAAAAGGTTCTTGGAGCCATTGTGGACAATTCATTGGAAACCTGCTTGGTGTGAGGTAGCAGCTAAAAAGGCAAACTGAATGTTATGAACTATTCAGAAAGGGATAGGGAATAAAACAGAAAATAAAATATCATAATGCTGTTATGTAAATATATAGTGCAATTGCACCATGAATATTGTGTGCATTTCTGATTGCCTCACCTCAAAAAATATATAGCAGAACTGGAAAAGGTGTGGAAAAGGGCAACAAAAATTATCAAGGGTATGGAATGGCTTCCATATGGAGAGACTCAATAGCATGTGGATAAAGGTGATCCTGCTGATATAGAATATGGTAATGCCTTTATATAGATCTATGGTATGTCCTCACCTGGGGTACTGTGTGAAGTTCTGTTCACCCCATCTCAAAAAAGACATTGTAGAACTAGAAAAGGTACAGAAAAGGGCAACAAAAACAATCAAGGGTATGGGACAGCTCCTGTAGGAAGAGAGGCTTGATAGGTTGGGGCTCTTCAGCTTGGAGAAGAGACGACTGGGAGAGGATATGATAGAAGTTTACAAAATCATGAGTGGTGTGGAACACATAAATAGGGAGCAGTTATTTATCCTCTCAAAGAGTACTAGAACAAGAGGACACCATGAAATTGACTGGCAGCAGATTTAAAACAAAAAGAGAAAGTATTTTTTTTCCCACTCAGCGCACAATTAACGTATGGAATTTACTGCCAGAGGAAGCGGTCAAAACCGGTAGTGCAGCTAGTTTTAAAAAGGGATTGGATAGGTTTTCGGAGGATAGGCCCATTAATGGCTATTAGCCAAGTAGGTTTGGGGGACGTAACCTCTTACAGTTGGGGACTGGAACAACAGGGAATGGATTGCCCAGTGTGACCTGTGGGGTACTTCTCCCAAGAGAAAGAGATCGACCGCTGTTAGAGACAGGATGCTGGGTTTGATGGACCATTGGTCTGACCCAGTACAGCACTACTTATGTTCTTAGCGTAACAGGATTTTCAGAAAGTGTTCGACAAGGACTCTCATAGAAGACTCTTGAGAAAATGAATTAGTTATAAGATAAGATGAAGTGGGTGTTAATAGAATCATAGAATCTTAGAGCTGGAAGGTACCTCAGAGGTCATCTAATCCATCCGCATGCTCAATGCAGGAAATCCACAACTACAGCATACCCGACAGATGGCTGTCCAGACTCTGTTTGAAAACCTTCAGCGAAGGAAAGCCCACCATTGCCCTATTATTTTTATTATTAGTAGTAGTAAGCATTTATATAGCGCAAGCAATGTACCTGGTGCCTTACAAAGTAATGGAATAGACACAGTCCCTGCCCTAGGGCTTACAATCTGAGAGACGGAGGTGGGGGTGGGGGTGGGGGAGATGAAGTAAGGGGAACAGAGGGAAAGACAAGGGGTGCAACATTCACGAAGACACGAGGTCTCAGGTGCACATGCTTGGCTAGGTTACATCAAGAATGATGGCTGGCTGGTCCGTGTGGTGAGGATACGAATACACAGACCTCAGGTAACAGCCTGTACTGGATGGAGGGTATCAGCAGCAGTTAGGTGAGGGGAGCGAAGAGTCAGGGAGGGCAGAGTGGAAGAGGTGGGTCTTGAGGAGGGATTTGAAGGTATGAAGGGAGGAGGCAAGGCGGATGTGGGCAGGGAGGGAGTTCCAGGCATGGGGGGCAGCTAGGGAGAAGGGACGAAGGCGGTTAGGGGAGCAGGGGACTGCCCTAGGCAGTCTGTTCCACTGTCGAACAGCTCTTTCGGTTGGGAAGTTCAGTAGACATAACTGATCCAGTGCGGCCCATTACGGCCTGCCTGGGCCAGCTCCTCACCCACACATCTGTTTCTGTGCCAACCAGGCCCCGCCCTGGGGGATTGTTATAGCCGCAAGCAATGGCTCTCTGTTATTGGCAGCCATCGCTGCCCATCATAGTGGGGGGTGGGGGTGGGGACAGAGTCAACCGGCTGTACATTGCTTCCTGCCCCCCTCTCCCAGCTGGGGGGAAGCCTCCCTTCCTGGGACATGTAGCCGGTACAATGGTTGCATGTCTATAAACACCCAGTTTCTTGTCACAGGCACAATTCATGCAGCTGGTTTTGACTTATAAAGCTCTAAATAGCCTGGGTCCCACATATCTGAAAGACTGCCTCCTCCCTTATGTCCCATTACGGTCGCTGAATCTGAAGAGGTTAAGGCTGTTCAGCTTGGAGAAGAGATGACTGAGAAGGTATATCAAGCAGCTTATAAAATCACAAGTGGCATGGAACAAGTAAACAGTAACAAGCTGTTTACCCAAATACTATTATAAGGGTGGGAGGTGGGGCACTCCATGAAACTAACTGGCAGCAAAAACATTTTTGTTTTAAATCAAATTGTTTGATTTTTTAGAAAAGAAGCAAACAAAAGGAAGTACTTTTTCGTTTGCCATACAATTAACTTGTGGAATTTGTTGGCAGATGTGAAGGCTAGTCACATAGCTGGGTTTAAACAAGGACTGGATAAGTTCTTGGAGGATTGGTCCATAAATCAAGTAGGTCAGGGGATGCAACGCTTGAGAGCCGGTAGTGATTGGCAGGGAATGGATTATTCTGATATGACCTGTTGGGTACTTCTCTGAAGGAACTGAGAATGGTCATTGTTGGAGACAAGATGCTGGGCTTGATGGACCATTGGTCTGATCCAATATGACAATTTTTATGTTCTTATGTTCTTAAAGCAGGATTGAGTAAGAGGGGATGAGTCACTCCATAGATGCCCTTATTTTTAAATATTTCCTTTGAAGAATCTGATACTGGTCACCATTGGAAATCACTGGAGTAACAGGCAAGATGGACCATTAGTCTGACTGAGCATGGCTATTAGGAAGCACAGTCAGTGGTGTCAGATTCAAGGTCATGATGCTTGAGCCTCAGCTCAAGGACTGTTATTTATACATACACCCAACCACACCCCAATGGACATGGTGCTGTTGCAGACCTGTTGGTTCTATGGAGATAGCTCCTCTACAAGCCCTAGTGAATCTCTGCCTATGGGGAAAACATATTTCAGAGCCTGGGGAAAGAACCTGTGTAGAGTTACTATAACTGCACTTTTGCACCCATTGGCTTTTCAGGGAGTCTTTTAAACAACAATGTGAAAGCTGCTTTGCTTGGCTGGAGAAATGAACGCATCCAAGATTCAGCCTCTTTGTGCTGATCTGCCATCACGCATCTGACTGCAGATGAGAAATTTAGAAGACGCTAAAACATGTGTGTGGGTGGGTGGGGGGGGGGAGCATCTGTAGGAACATCATGGGTCACCGCCAGTGGTGATGGGGTGCCTGTGGAAACATTGCCAGAGGTGGGTGGGGGTGCGTGCGTGCTCTTGCACTCCACCTATCTCCACCCATCACCTACACACAGAGCAACCGGCACCAATGCCAGTTGCTCTGTGCATGGAGATGGGTGGAGATGGGTGTGCACCCGTTGAAATGGGCACACACCCACCTCCACCCACCGCAGCCCATTTGAAAAGGGCCTAAAGCTCTGACAGTGAACAGAATTTTGTGCCTTGAATACGTTTGGTCTTCTGTTTAAAGAAGAGACAGATGGTTTTGCTACCAGTTATGTCACTGGGAAACTTGGAAATATTAAAATCTCTAGCTCAATAAAAATGTTAAGTACAGTATATAGAAATTTCACAGCATGTGTGTCTAAATAGGAAAATAGGCATAATGTAAGTATGTAAACACTGATAAGCATACGTGTGTTGCAGTGAGAGGCATATAGCTAGATTTGGGCAATTAAAAGTTAGGAGAAATTAAGGTAGAGCTTGTTGGAAATTCAAGAAACATTTTTTCCTTAGGAAGTGTCTGTAATTCCAAGCAGGATCCGCATGGGATCCTCATGAGATCCATGCAGTTCCCGCATGGGATCCATGTGGCACAATGCAGTCCCTGTGGAGATGCATGCAGTTTGCACGCATGTGCAGGATGAGCACAGCGTGCGCGGGGCATGGGATCGCCCCCAATGCCCCTTCCATCAGAAAACCCTTTCCCCCCCCAAGGATACTTCCCAGAGAGACAAAATGTCAGATAACTGGGAACCAGGAGGAGGGGAGAGAAATGATCACTTGAAAATGTTTGTTTCTATCTGGAAAGCACTGCACATGCTCAGAGCAGCATGCATCTGAAACTAAAGCTTACATTTTCATCGTTTCTGGGCCAGAACAAAAATATTTAATTCCTGTTGGCGTGTTAAATTTGAAAATCTTGACTTTTCATGTCAGTTCATGATTGAAATTTTAGTTTTTCAGAAGAAGATGAGAAATCCTTTCCCAGCTAACCTAAGCACATGTGCATGGGGTTGAGTGGGGGAGATTTGTTTGTGTCCTCAAATGGTGGGATTTGGGGGGAGGAATCAGAGTGCTCTTGGGGGCAGGAAGTGGAAAACAAGGGAACCTGGGGGAGGGGTGGAATAGGCAATTTGCAAGGGGGAGGGGGTGGGAGTAGGGTTGCCACCTATGCAAATGTTTCAGGAACACTTATGAAAAATACATGTTGCAGGACCTGCATTTGCACCTTAGTCATCATGCAAGCCCTGAAACATGTTCTTTTTCATAAGCATTCCTTAAACATTTGAGTAGGTGACAACCCTAGTTGCCATCTTTTGCAATCTGATCCTGAGACTCCCATTTGGTCTATGGGAGTCTTGGGGTCAAATGGCAAAAGGTGGCAACCCTAGTGTGGACGTATGAGGGCTAGTTCCCCACTGATCTTCTTCCAGGCCAGGGTATTTGAGAAGAGGGACATGAGCAGGTGAAGAAGGTCACAGGTGTTTGCACTGCTAGAGCAGAAACCCCAAGCTCCTAAACTTGGTGGAAACAGGCTACTTAAGAGAAATTTGGGGCTCTGGTACATCCTTGTAGCTGCCCCCCTATATCTGATCATAAGTTTTGAAATCAATTTCTGAAGGTCATACTGAAGGTCCTAGAATGTCCTCCTTCACCAAATGCTTTGCCCTTCAGGAAGTGAAAAGACTGGCAAAGATGTTTGAGTTGCTTCTGCTCTACAGACACTACAGCTGAGTGGGTCTGTCTGGCAGCTGTCCTGGGGGAGTGGATTCCAGACAGATGCTCAGACCGTTCCCTGCCCCTTCAGTGTGGCTACCTAACTATTGTTTTAGTAGGGTTTGAGAAGGTTTGAACTGCAGAGAGGGACATCCCAGTCTGAATCAACTCACAGAGTATTATTAGACAAGTGTCTCCCCACCCATCATGCATGTTGCAGAGCTGCATAGAATACACTTAGGTATTGGGGCCTAAGGCCCAGAAAGAATGGTCTAGTACCCCTAGTGGGGAATGGCCTGGTTGCACTACTGGTGGCGTAGGCTGGCTGTAAGGGGAGGCTGAAGGCCAGGCCTGCAACGTACCAGGCCACTGCCTGGTCTGTGTTCAGCTCTGTATATCTTGCATATTTTATACACCTGCTTGTCTGTTTTGCACGGTGGGGGCGGGGCTTCGCTTGGGGGGTGGAGCAGCAGCCTGAGAAGGGCCTTGGGGTGAAAAATTCCTAAATCCGGCCCTGTCTCCATGGGAGAGGGAAAGGGGGAATACTTGTGCGCAGTATTCACGCACTCTCGGGTACTGTTACCAAGGGACATCAGGAAAGGAAGTGCTAGTGTACCAAGTCTCGGGTCCGGGGATGCAGGACTTGCAGTGAAGGATTTTTGAGGAAGGGAAAAAGGGGAAGTCACACGCACAATTCCTTCATGCATCACAGGGGCTTGCAGTCTGAGGAAGGAGTACCCACGCACAGGTCTACACCCACACCCTCACCTACACACTGTCACTCATAAGCACCAACACACATACACTGTCACCCCAAGCCCACACACGCAGATTGTCACTTACACACACAGACACACACACACACACACACACACAGTCCAGAGATAATCCACACCAAACCAAAGGGAAGGACCAGCCTCTCACAATGATTACTGGCGGGGAGTAGAAACCTCACCAGTGCTTTTATACAGATCCCCATGGTTCATTCTAGGTGTTGCTGCTTCTGCCTCCCCCAGGACCTGCCCCTGCGCTCATCACAGTGGGGTGGCTCCCAGGCCCTGCAGAGCCGCGCCTCTCCAGCTGCTCGCTACGCCGCAGCTTAGCTCTCGGTTACCCAGCAACCTGAGGAGTGTGCAGCGCGGCTTCCCCCAGGTCTCGTGGTTCCTGGCCATGCCCCTCTGACTGCACACTGCAATGGTGCTGGGGCCCTGGTTGCCTAGCAACCAGAGACAAGTGCTGCTAGGCCGGGGCCCTGACACAAATTAAGGTTTGCAGTTCCACCACAAAAGCATAAGGTGGATTCATCGGAAATAGGCAAAGAGATTAAATGTGCTATTGAAAGTCAGGCTTAGTTCCATTTTCTCAGATCAGCATAAACACCCTCTGACATATAGGATATGGCTTGAGCCCTGTTTCTTCCAGTTCAAAGAGCAGGCTGTCAACAGACATATGTACTCCCTTTCTCAGACCGTTGCTCTGTTATCATGAAGTTTCGCAGAACTGAATACTCCTTGCAAGCTTTAAAAATACATATTTTAATATATGTATATTGAGGAGGCAATCAATTTGGAGTTAATTCTCCTTAGACATTGTTGAGGAGAAGGAAGGAAAAGGTTTTATGAGTTTAAACTTTTAGGTTTCACACCTTTCGTAATTTCAAACCAACCAGATTTTCACTTGTCAACAGAGAGCATCACAAATTATTTTTAATATAAACATTAGCAACTTCTGTTTTGGATTAAACTATAACTGGCTGGAATTGGCCATTATGGATTAATCAGAACCAAACCGTAAATTATGGTTCCCAGTTATGGATCTGAGTTTTGGATCCATATTTCCCCTCACTCCCATCCCCCAGGCCTCTGGAGTGGGGGGAAATATAGGAGTTTATTAGGAATAAACATTAGGAATTTCAGTTTTGGATTAATCCGAAACTGGCCGTTACAGATTAATCTGAACCAACTAATAAATTAGGGTTCCCAGTTATGGATCAGAGTTTTAGATCCATATTTTCCCCCACTCTCATACCCTGGGCCTCTGGATAGTTACTTACTGGCCTGATGAGTTTGATTGAAGCACCTCTTGCTGCGACATCCTCCCTGCTTCTTACTGTACATGGCAGCTGTCTTTAACCAAAATGGCAGCAATGTCATTTTGGCCACTGCCTTTGTGGTTAAGGATGGTGGCCATTTTGTGCATGCACAACCCCCCCCCCCAGTGGTCATTTTGCACATGCACAATAAGCAGGGAGCCTGCCGGAGCCCCCACAGCAGTGGTGGTGCTTCAATAAAGCCGTTTGAGGCTGGGAAGTAACACTTTGGGGGCCCAGGGAATGGGCTGTGAGGGAGGTTGAACCCACTGCCCCAGGAGTCAGGATGGATGGGAGTACAGTTCTGGTTCGATTTCCCACTGACTTTAATGGGAAAAATATGAAACCGAAAATCCGAATCCATAAAAAGATCTGAATTTTTAAAAGAACCAACAAACCAACTGACCAAAAAAAAAAGTAACTGAAATTACATCTGAAATCCCACCCCAATAAACATAGAAAGCATAGCAAGTTTGGCCCAAATAATATAGAAAACAGACATAAGAGAAAGAACTATACAATTGTCACAAGGTATGTTACTTTATACAGCTGTTACCAAAGGTGTAAAAATAAGGAAGGATGGAGAGATCACAATCTTCCTTACCAGAGTTTGGGAAAGAGGGAACTGTCTCCAACTCTCTAGTCCACTGTTCTTCAGTGGCCACTAGAGAAAAACTTTGCATATGGTCCAGAAAGTTAAATATCTGCTTGTTACGTTGTTGCAACAGCATTACAACAAGATGGCTGGGTAGCTAAATTCTAGGGCAGCTTAACAGCTAGGCTAAAAGCTCAAGGTTCACATCCTCACTATATCCTCTTGTCAACTTTGTTCCTGTTAAAATAAGGGAGCAGCCGCTAAGCTTGCAGAGCTATAGCAGCAATAGCTGGCTGTTGTTCAAGTAGCAGAACTTCAAAAAGGAAATCTGAAGGTCAAGTGTTCAAATCTTACTTATGGGAGAAGAAATGATACATGTCTGGTTTATTTTTTTCTAAAGGATGCTTTTTAAAAGTGTGTTTTCAAAAAGGCATGGTCAGGGTCAGGAGGTTGGGCATTAGAAGTCAGAGGCAGAAGTGCCCCACTCAGTCAGAACTGCTGTTACTTTACTGGGAGTGACAGTGCACTTTACTTTATACAACTTACTTAGGCTGCTTTTAAACGAGTGGGTCGCCATCGCGCAACCCGCTCGCGCGATATTTCAAAATCCTGCAAGGCGGGATTAGACAAGATAGAAGTCCAGGATCATGCGCATAGAAGGCGTTCGGCACATTGTTTGCAGACCATGAATGAAATACCTCGATTGTGAGGTATTTAATTCATGGTCTGCAAACAATGTGCGACAGCCTTCTATGTGCATGATCCCGGACATCTGTCTCGTCTAATCCCATCTTGCGGAATTTTGAAATATCACCCAAGTGGGTCGCGTGACGGTGACCCACTCATTTAAAAGTGCCCTAATTAGTAGGGCCAGGACATCAGGACAATTACCGGCTACCAGATTTACCGGTTACCGGATTCCAAAAAAATGGATTGTCGGATTTGTACCGGTTTACCGGTACCGGATTTGTTCCATTGATTTCAATGGGGAACTGTCCCCATTGAAATCAATGGTCAAAAAACCAAACCCCCCTCCCCCTCCCAGACTGTGCAGGTGGAAGGGGGGGCACCCCCAACCCACCCTGCCCAGCCTGGATTAACATTTGTTTTTTAACCCTAAGTCCCTACTAGTGCGGGCTCCGTGACAGTGACCCGGAGCCCACACCAGCAGGTGATCTCCGGGGTGGGGGGTGGTTTAACACCCACCCCACCCCAGGGATCACCTTACCTCCCCACCCAGGGATTGCCTACCTTGTGCTCCGGGCGGTGGCGGCGGTCCGACTCCAGCGGCTTCAGCGCTGTCTGTGGCTGCCAGCTTCAGCGCTACTAGGCCTTCCGGGGAAACCCGGAGGTTCACCGGAAGGCCTAGTAGCACTGAAGCTGGCAGCCACAGCCAACGCTGAAGCCACCGGAGTCGGGCCGCCACCGCCCGGAGCGCATGGTAGGCAATCCCTGGGTGGGGAGGTAGGTGATCCCTGGGGTGGGGGGTGTTAAACCACCCCCCACCCCAGGGATCACCCTAGTACAACCAAACCTACGCGTACCTACCTGCTGGTGCGGGCTCTGAGTTGCCGGCGGCAGCCCGGAGCCCGCACTAGCAGGGACTTTGGGGAAATTTTTTTTTTAAGCCAGGCTGGGCAGGGTGGGTGGGGGGTGTCCCCCCTTCCACTCGCGCAGCCTGGACTGGGGAGGGAAAGTGGGGGGGTTGTGGTTTTTTTAATATTGCGGCCATTCATTTGAATGGCCGCAATGTAAAAAATCCGGTACGGGGGAATCTGGTAAATTACCCGGATTACCGGGTTTAATCCGATACTGCCGGTACACCAAATACCAGCAGTATCAGATACCGGAAGATCCGGTAGTCCCACCTCTACTAATTAGACACCTCACAACTCAATAAATAGATGATATACATATCTAGCTATTGGCTCATCACATACTGGCTAAAACTAAACTGGTGTCACTCTTGAGATCTTCCAAAACAAAACCTGCTGCCATTGCCATTTTTAGTCCTGTGTTGCTTCCACTGAAAAAGGAGTAACTGCTGCTTTTAACTTCCCTTGGGGTTTTGGTTTTTTTTGGCACTACTTTTAAAGCATGCTGACAAATCAAATGACAAATCCTGCTTCCCCCAACTACCAAAAGAGGAAGTCCACATGTGACTCACATACTATTGCCCAAATGAAAATGATTTCTATTGAGACTGATACTTTTGAAGGGAGGAAAATAAATACTCAATTTGGAAGTCAGATCAAGACCCTATCTCTGTACACAGAGCAGCCCCTCAACCTCTCTTCCCTTCCATTTCTCACCTGACAGAGGCATTTTGCCTGGGCTTAATTTGTGTGTGTGAAAGGGGACTGAACTCCAGAAAATGTTCCCCGCATCTGAAATGTTCTCAGTAGGAGCGTGCACAAAGACCACAAAAAGGGCAATATTGGCTGGCCACTTCAGAAAATTTATTTATTTATTTTTCCATTTATTTTTTTTACCCTGCCCTTGCCAAATAGTTCAGGGCAGCTTATAAACATATAAAACAGCATCTAAAAACATAGAAAACCTCCCAACCCCTCCAACAACCATTTCCCTCTCCAACCCCATCGTATCCTTCCCCACCTTCACCCCAAAATCCCTTTCCCAACCCTCAACCCCACCTAAAACCTCCCAACCAGCCCCTATCCCCCCTTGCCAAATGCCAGGTTACAGAACCTACAGCCTTCAAAAAGAACTAGCCTACAGGTCCCAGATATCATGGAGGAACTTTTGCCTGCTCCAGTTATAGAAGGAAAGTCACTGCCCAAATCAACAACATACACTAAGAAGGAGTGGCTTAACAATTCTACAGATGATAATCCCACAGATATTGCTAAAGATATAGCATTCTTCATCAACCGATAGAGTTATCCAGGAATAAGAACTGGTTGGACACACTTTAGTCAAACAAACCATACAGTTCACCCTGAGGTGACAAGTATTGGTTACATGCCTATCATCCAAGCACCAGCCCTTGAACTTGACACAATAAATACAGTGATCCAGAGATGTAGACATGTGGTGACAACACTTTGTCTGTATTATGTTGTGCTTACTGTTGATGAGGCATTGTTCTGTAAACTCATGGAATTGAAGTGGGCAAAAGAAGAACACCAAGATTTCCTAGTCATCAGGCTTGCTGGTCTGCACACCTCCCTGATCTTTCTGCAAGTCCTAGGGAAACATGTTCAGTGAGCCATGGGTTGAAAGCAAAACGCTGAGTACAGCAGAGCAGGTGTTGTCTGGGAAGTCCTATGCAAGAGGAATGAGGACACACAAGTTGACTCTACAAGCCATGTGGCGAATTCTCATTCCACAGCTGCTCAACTACATTGAGAGTGAGACCCACAACCTGAGGAAAGACATAGCGAAATCTGATAGAAGGGGTGTGCAGAAGGCACCCCGTTTGTTTTCTTTTTGTTTACAAAAACCCCTTTGGTTTTGGATGTTTTTTTAAAACAACCCTACAATTTTCAGGGTTTTGTTTTTTTATTAATTTTTATTAAAAAAATAATAAATCACTGCGCATGTGCGAAATGGCCACTGGACCAGTCTGTACATACACAGCCCTTTTCCAAAATGGTGCCAATGCTTCTGGTGCTATTTTGGAAAAGGGTGTGCATACACAGAATGGTCCGGCAACCATTTGCACAGTCACAGTGATTTTTAAATTTTTAAAAAATAAAAAATAAAAAAATTAAAATAGTCACTGGACATGTGCAAAATGGCCACCAGGGCTGTTCTGTGCACACGCACCCTTTTCCAAAATGGTGCTCATGCTGCTGGCACCATTTTGGAAAATGGCAGCCAGTCTGTGCAGAATGATCCTACTGGCCATTTGCACATGCGCAGTTTTAAATTTTTTAATTTGTTTAACATTTTTAAACAAAAATTGGTGAAAGCAAACAACAATTGTTTGCTTATTCATCCAGTTTTCACACTATTCATTTTTGTAACTAATAGAAAATGTTACAGATGCACATCCCTATCTGAAAGCAAATGATCTAGAGGGCCTGATTACCTTGCTTGCTTCCAAGAAGTTCAGAGATGTCATGGAAGCCTTTGTAGCATCCAAAGACAATTCTAACTTAAAATTCTGGTGGAGTTACATTCAAACGGTACAGATTCTTCTCCTGTTCACTCGTGCTCAGAGAGACAGAATTTGGGAACTCCATTTACATCCATTTCCTTTTTTGCTGGGGAATAATTTACATTAATGATATGCGCTGGCTTCCCCCTATAGTGAAAGCAGAATTTGACAAAGGAAATTTTGTGAAGCATGCACACCAAAGGTTCAATCAAGTGGATCCAGACTAGGGATGGGCGAACAGATCGCGGTTCGGGTTCGGCTGTTCGGTTCGGCTGCGTTCGGTTTGTCCATTCGGTTCGGCAGTTCGGCTAGTTCGTTGAGTTCGGGTTCGGCTGTTTGGTTCGGTTGTCTGAACAGGCTGTTCGGTTAGGCCGTTCGGCTGTTCAGTTCGGCTGTTCGGCCATTCAGGAAGTGTTGTTAAGGGGTTTTTGTTTTTTTTATATGGTTTTTTGGTTTTTTTATTGGGTTTTATATGGTTTTCTTTTGTTTTTTATTTGGTTTTTTGTTTTTTATATGGGTTTTTTAAATTTATTTTTTTAATCTAATATTATATATATCTATCTACACTAAATCTAACTGCTATTAACTATTCTAAATGCTATGAACTAAATGGATTATCTAATAAGTACACAG
>QEPC01014350.1:2487223-2506649 GCA_003113815.1 Sphenodon punctatus | reverse complement strand
GTGTTAACCCTGGGAACTCCTTGCTGCTGTGTTTTGCCAGTGTTGTGGGTGTTTCCCTGTGTTTTGGGTTTATAAATTATTTATTTTAAGCATGATGTGCATGTAGGCTGTGTTTTCTTCCATCCGGTGTTAACCCTGGGAACTCCTTGCTGCTGTGTTTTGCCAGTGTTTGGGGTTTATACATTATTTATTTTAAGCTTGATGTGCATGTAGACTGTGTTTTCTTCCATCCAATGTTAACCCTGGGAACTCCTTGCTGCTGGGTTATGCCATGACACTGGCCTACCATCCCCCTGGCTCCGTCCCTAGGCCCGTCGGCCCAGCCTTACTGCCCCAGTGCCCCTCCAACATCAGAACCCACCAGCCGCCCCTCGGAAAGGGCGTGGAGCTGAGGGGGCCCCGCATTTTGTGTTCGCCCTGGGCCCCGCAATTTCTAAGGCTGGCCCTGAGAGCCAGGGTCAGCGGTAGGCCAGTGGCATGACTTAACATAGCAGCAAGGTGTTCCCAGGGTTAACATTGGATGGGGATTACATTAGTTAATGCTGGGAACTCCTTGCTGCTGTGTGAAGCACTCCCACTGGGGATGAGAGCCCTCTTACTGGGGTCCCATCCACTCTCTCTTTCCCACCGGGTCCAAATTAACTATAGTAGGTTACAAAAATAGATTACATTGCCATCGCCTACCTTTATCCTGAAACCTCAAATCCTCGATTTTCATGGCAGTCTTTTCATTCTCTTCTCAGAATGAATGAAAGGGAAGAGAAGGACAACAGAGGAGAGTAGAAGGGAAAGGGTTTGGTTTTGGTGCACGAGAAGAGTAAGGGGAAGAGATGGGTTCAGTGATGGACTGGGGAAAGGGGTCTCCTTGTTGTCTGCAGCCTTCTCTTCTGCCATGCTCCTACCTACTTTCTCCTCTGTTCACAAGAAGAGCAGTTGCAGGCCTGTATAGCATCCAAACCAGTATCCCCAGTACCAACACTCTATCCCTGGCAGCCAAATGCCTGTCCAAACAAACATGCATTTTAAAAGAAGTTTGGCAAGTTTCAGGCTGCATTGCCAACAAACCAGGTCTATCGAGACCAGCATCCCCAGTACCTACACCGTATCCCTGGCAGCCAAATATCTGTCCAAGCACACAGGCCTTTTTAAAATTTTTGGCCAGTTACAGGTCTCTGTTGCCACCAAACCAGCTCCATCAAAATTTAAACAATGCATTTCTGTTTCTCAACCAAAACCCCAGGAAAGATGCTCAAAGTCACACAGTCACAAGCAGTGAGACTAGAAACTACTTTCCAGCAGAAAGAAGCAGTGAAACAATGAAGGGACCCTTTTAAGAAAAGAGTAGCCATGACCAGTAGACCTACAAATTTACAAAAGGTCCTCTCTACTCATGCTTTGGAGTGGAGAAGAAAAGCAGCAATGCATCATGCAAACACAGAGCAAGCAAAGCAAACCATCTTAAGGCAACAGTGTTATGTGCAATCCTTAGCACACCATAAAAGCAGCAGCGGGGATTTCCACTTGTCCCCCCAAACATGCTACACAGCTCTGTTGCAACGTAAGAGGTAGTTTCTGCTGAAACTAAACACGGAGCATTCATGCAAGGACTAGCCGTTAGTGAAAAAGCCCGCCACAACATCATCCCACCAAACTGCAAAGGGCGGGGCCATTTTAAAATGCAAGGGACATTTCAGTAAAGATTAGAAACCCTTCCATCCAAGCCCCTAGGTCCCCTACCTGTAAAACAGAAAGCAGTCAGTTTACGTCAAAAACAGCCGAGAAAGAGACCAATTTTAACCAAAAGTATCCATGGAAAGTGGGGGCACCAGAAAGTGGCCAGAGCCTTTGCACATGCTTGAGGGCTGCATTGCCACCAAACCAGGCTTATCCAGACCAGCATCCCTAGTACCTACACCAGAGAGGAGCAGTGGAAACTAGCAGTGCACATGCAAACACGAACACAGAACAAGCAAAAGCAAACCAGATCTTAAACCAACTGAACCATATTATGTGAAGTCTTAGCATACCACAAAAGCAGCAGTGAGGAATTCCACTTGTCCCCCAAAACATGCTTTACTGTTACAGCTCTGTTGAAGCTCCTTTCTCTCCCCCCCCCAAGCGGTCCCATTCTCTCTCTCTCCCCCCCAAGCGGCCCCATTCTCTCTCCCCCCCCCAAGCGACCCTATTCTCTCTCTCTCTCTCTCATTTTAAAATGCAAGGGACATTTCAGTAAAGATTAGAAACCCTTCCATCCAAGCCCCTAGGTCCCCTACCTGTAAAACAGAAAGCAGTCAGTTTACGTCAAAAACAGCCGAGAAAGAGACCAATTTTAACCAAAAGTATCCATGGAAAGTGGGGGCACCAGAAAGTGGCCACAGCCTTTGCACATGCTTGAGGGCTGCATTGCCACCAAACCAGGCTTATCCAGACCAGCATCCCTAGTACCTACACCAGAGAGGAGCAGTGGAAACTAGCAGTGCACATGCAAACACGAACACAGAACAAGCAAAAGCAAACCAGATCTTAAACCAACTGAACCATATTATGTGAAGTCTTAGCATACCACAAAAGCAGCAGTGAGGAATTCCACTTGTCCCCCAAAACATGCTTTACTGTTACAGCTCTGTTGAAGCTCCTTTCTCTCTCCCCCCCAAGAGGCCCTATTCTGTCTCTCTCTCTCCCCCCAAGCAGCCCCATTCTCTCTCTCTCTCCTCCCCCCCAAGTGGCCCCATTCTCTCTCTCTCCCCCCCAGGCAGCCCCATTCTCTCTCTCCCCCTAAGTGCCCCCCAGAAGCCCCATTCTCCCCTCCCCTCCAGCAGCCCCCCAGGCCCCCTTTCCACCAGTGTTTCCCAACAAACTAACTAAAAATAACTAACTCACCAATGGGGATGTGTCTGATGCAGGTCCAGCAGCAGCTGGGCTAACAAAGCCACAAACAAGCCAGGCCATCCAGTACTCTCTCTCCACCAAAATGGCACAGATCACCAGCATGCCAAAAGAGGAGAGCTCTCTTTTAACCCCACCCTAGGGAGTGGGGTACAGCCAGGCAGCCTGAGCTCTCAACAGCAGCAGCTGTGCACAGGCACACACTGCCTGGGCATTTGAGTATCCAGTCCAGACAGGGTTTTTCAAAGCAGCCCATAGGGCTCTGTGGAACACTGCCCCCACTGGTGGGAAAAGGAAAGTCCTTTTCCCCATTCAGGCAGCATGGACTCTAAGCCCAATAGCCCAAATTGCTTTTGTAAAGTTTTGTCCCTTAAGGGACTCCTTAGAGCAGGCTCAGCAGGAGGCACTGGCCCCCACCCCATCAGCTCCTGCCTGCATATGTATCCAGGGAGTCACAACAACAACAACACTGAGCACTTAGCTGATTGGTGAACTGGAGGACTCGGAGCAAATCTGGAGCGGGTTGCTGGCTCCCCCCTCCTCCCCCCCCTCAGTGCCTTTGGGACTCAGGTGAGTTTTTTTTTCCTTTATTTCTTTTTAAAAGCATGAAGTGTGTGCAGAGGGGGATCAGGCCAGGAGGGGCAATGTCCCTGGTGCCCTGCAATGTGCACCACCTCTGAGCCAGGATGAAGACAAGCTTCTGACAACCTTACATAGTTTCAACCTGCTTTCCAGTGAGGTGGTCTAATACTTGCAAAACATTACAACAAAAGACCTAGCCACAATGCAGATTGAAAATGTCCTTTTGCGAGCTCAACAGAAAGCTCAAGAACAGCTGAACATGTTAATTGAGAATTGGTTTCTACCCTGTGATGAGAGAGGCCCAATTCAGAGTCCCCATCCCTAAGAACAAGCCTCTGACATTTTCCTCATTGTTTGAAGTGGGGCATAAAGGCCCTTTTCAAATGGACTGTGGTGGGTGGGGGGATGGGTGTGTGCCCGCAGTGGGTGGAGGTGAGTGTGGGGCCGTTCCTAGAGGTGCATACCCATCTCCACCCACCTTCACAGCAACTGGCATTGGAGTTGCCAATGTAACTCCAATATGCCTTGATGGGGGGCTGTGTGAAAAGGGCCAAAGATTCAGGCACTGGTAAAGTGAGATGTATCAAAGCAGACAGAAAAATGTCTTCAGACAGAAAAATGTCTCATCATTGCCCATGAAGCTGGATGCAGTGTCAACCTTTCTGATATACTGGATCATAAACTCTTGTCAGTACCACAGGCTATAGCAGAAATGAATGAGAGACTTCCCTCAGGGTCAAAGACAATTCTCTCTGAGGTGCTAATCACAGGAATCTCTTGTCCCCCAAGCTTCAAGCCACAGATCTTGGTGAGGTGCCATCACTTATCATTGATGGACATGCGCTGGTTGGGAAACTCCAGACAACTGTGTTATTCAGGGACCTTGCAGATGTGTTTGTTTCAGCTGTTCTACAAGGTGGAGCACTGTTCAAGCAAACTGATGTAGTATTTGATGGATACTACAAGGCTACAATTAAAAGTGGAACCAGAAAAAAGTGGGATCAGGGCTATGGGGCAGTCAGAAGGTTGATACAGAGTAGGGATGTGCCTTTGCCATCCAAGTGGAATAATTTTGTGGCACATCCGGAAAACAAAGTGGGCTTGGCAAAATTCCTTTCTGAGCAATTTCTATCCAAAGGACCAAGGAACAAGATAGTTGTAGCTTCTGGTGGCTTCAGTAATGAAGAGAGAATGGAATCATCTGAAGTAGACACTGAGAAATTAGAAGCCCATCATGAGAAGGCTGACACAATGATTATTCTCCACTGCATAGCAAGTCAGCCTACAAGCATTGTGGTAGCTGCATGTGATACTAATGCCCTTGTGTTGCCTTTGGCTTTCCACAAGATGCCATGTTCAAAGGTGTGGCTCAAGGGTAGGACAGTCATGAAAAGAGAGTTTATCTGAACTTGCACCATTGTGGAGCAACTATCATTTGAACAAATGTGTTAGAAACAATTCATGCATTTCTTGCTATCACCGGCACTGATATCTCCTCCTATCTGGTCGGGCATAGCAAGAAAACATGCTGTAAAGTTTTTCAACAGCACCATGATCTCCTCAGATACCTAGGTGAGGGTGACCTGGATAACCAAACTGCCAAGGCTGCTGAACTGTTCATCTACAAAGTCTACAATGGATGCCTTTACACAGACAGCACCCACAGTTCGGCTCTGCCTCACACTCAGATGGCCTGTCTGTGTAAAGGCGGGCTACCAGATATGCAGCCAGAGCAGAAGCAGGGCAGGCGGCACTTGCTCCACTCCAGCCCCATTAGCGGTGCTCCAGTCCAGAATATCCCAGGCAGAGCTGGCATCCGTCAACTCGGCAGAGGGCTGCTGCAGCTCTGCTTCCAGCTGGGGGTTACCCTGGGCAACTCCACAGAGCTGTAGGTGGCAGCCTATAGAGTAGCAGCTGATCCACCCATAGCTCTATGGTGTGGTAAAGGGGGATGCCACGCGGGCAGACTGGGCCATGGCAGTCGGCAAGTTAATTTAAAATGGACCTAGGCATGGTTGCAAGTGGACCGATGCGGGGGTGCACCCCCGATTTGTTCCAGGGTTGAGCACCTCCATGTTTGACTAAAAAACACTCAATGTGCCCAATACAAACACTGTGAACAAAGCACATTCAATCATGTTTACCAAAGACCCTTCTACCCACAAGTGATGCCTTATCCTTCCACATAAAATGCTCACAGTATCAGGCAGCACGGTGGCAGTAAACAATACCCAAAGCTGCCCCCACTTGAGGTCATGGGATGGAGATTAGATAGAGACTTCACTTGTGCCCGTCCTTATGTCTGTATCTCCTGTCCCAAATTCATATATTTTATTTATTTATTTTTATTTATCTTAAAATGTATATGCCGCCCCCTCCTACCTCAGGCATCTCAGGGCAGCTCACAACAAATTTTAAAACATTTTAAAACATTCAAATAAACAATAATGATTACAATTTAAAAAAACAATATAGAACCCCATCCCCCACTACCCTAACCCAACCCACACACCCCATCTCCCTCAGGAAAGGCCTGGCAGAACAGCCAGGTCTTACATTGCCTACAGAAAGAGGGGAGGCCAGCAGCCAAGCGGATCTCTGACAGGAGGGAGTTCCACAGCTGCGGTGCAGCTACCGAGAATGCCCTCCTCATATTGGACATCTGGGAAACCCAGGGGACCTTGAGGAGGGTGCCCCCAGCTGACCGCAGGGGTCGCTCCAGGACCCGGAGGGTGAGGCGGTCCTGCAGATAGGTGGGGCCCAAGCTGTTTAGGACTTTAAAGGTCAACACCAACACCTTGAATTGAGCCCAGAAACCTACTGTCAGCCAGTCCAGAGAGCAAAGCACTGGTGTAGTATGCTCGCGTCAGCCTGTCCCTGTCAAGAGATGGGCCGCCACATTCTGCACCAGCTGCAGCTTCCAAACCAGCACCAAGGGTAGCCCCACATAGAGCATGTTGCAGTAATCCAGTCTCGAGGTAATAAAAGCATGGATGACCATGGCCAGATCCGAGTCCGAGACACACGGTCTAAGCCGACACACCAGATGTAACTGGTGAAATGCTCCCTTCACCACAGCCGCCACCTGGGCATCCAAGCGGAGTTGTGGGTCTAGGAGAACCCCCAGACTCCGGACCTGAGAAACCAGGGGAGGGTGGGCCCTGTCAATCGGGGTTCCACCACTCCCTCGGCCCTCCCCACAACCATCACTTCTATCTTGTAAGGATTTAGCCTCAAGCGGTTCACCCTCATCCAGTCCCTGACAGCGGACAAACACCGTGTAAACACCGAGACTGTCGGGCCTGAGTTGGAGGAAAATGAGAGATATAGCTGAGTGTCATCAGCATATTGATGACATCTCACTCCATACTCCCTAACAGCCTCTCCCAGAGGCTGCATGTACACATTGAACAAGAGGAGTATAAGATGGAACCCTGCGGTACTCTACACGTGAGGCCACGGGGGGAAGATGAAAACTCCCCCAGCAATACACGCTGGGTTCTCTAAGCCAGGAAGGAGCTGAACCATTCAAGAACAGTCCCATCAATCCCTGTCCAGTCCCGCAGCCGAGTCACCAACAACTTATGATCAATGGTATCAAATACAGCTGAGAGATCTAACAGGATCAAGAGGGTCAAATGACCCCGGTCCAACTCATGGGAGAGGTCGTTGGCCAAGGCCACAAGCACAGTCTCCATGCCATAACCTGGACAAAAGCCCAACTGCAAGGGATCGAGAAAATTAACCCGGTCCAAATGCCCCTGAAGCTGCTGAGCCACCACCTGTTTAATAACCTTCCATAAAAAGGGAAGGTTAGAGACTGGCTGATAACTAGCAAAGGGCATCAACATCCAAAGATGGTTTCTTGAGCAGGGGTCGCACCACTGCCTCCTTGAGACTGCCCGGCACCCTTCCCTTCCCAAGGGAGGCATTGGCTATCCCCACCAGCAGCGGCCCCAATGTCTCCCGGCTAGCCTTAACCAGCCAGTATGGGTATGGATCTAGTTCACAATAGGTGGCTCGAACAGTCCCAAGAGCATCCCCCACATCTGAGGGAGACACCACCTGAAACTCATCCCATAAAACAGGACAAGAAGGGGCTTCTACTGCCTCTGACCCGTTCTCTGCTAAAAAAGTCGCATCAGAACTGTGATGAATTTTGTTGGATTGTGCAACAGTCACAAGTAAAAACCCATTGCAAGCCCTGCAAGCTTAATATGGGGCTTGTCCAGTAGGGGGAGGGTCAGGGGATGAAACAGGTTTTTTTCCTCCTTGTCTCCTCTCTTCTCCTCTCTCTGTCCTTCATCTTGTCCCGTGCAGTCTGTACAGTATGGAAACATGTCTTCTGAGTTCTTAGTAAAGTTCTATTTTGAAGAAACTTCTGCTGTGTGTTATTCAACAGAAAGTGAACTCTACAATAGGTTATGGGCCCAGGACATCTTCAGGCAATTTTGAAGACTAGAAGCAGCCCAGAAGGAGTGCAGACTGTGAAAGAAAACTCTCAGATGGAGAGGCCTACTGATTGTGAGTAAGAAGGCCTAAATCCAAGAAGGGGAAAGGGAGGGAAGCAAGTATGGCAAGCAGCTCAGAGCTCAAACTTTCAGTAGGAAAACTGAACAATGTAAACTACCAATTGTGGAAGTTTAAAGTGGAAATGCTGCTGTCTAAAGATGATCTATGGGAGGTAATTACCATGAACAGACCAGCAGCAAATCACGAGGAATGGGATAAAAAGGACAGGTTAGCAAAGGCTACAATAAGTTTATTGGTAGAAGATGACCAACTAATCCATATAAGAAGTGAGACCACAGCAAGAGGCATGTGGATTACATTGCAAAACTTGCATGAGAGAACTAGCCTGAATAGCAAACTGTTTCTACTGAGGAAACTATACAAAATGAGGCTTGGCAAAGAAAGTGAAATGCAGGAGCATATAAATGCCATGTTGGAAGTAGTGGCACATCTGCGCAGCATTGGAGAAGATATAAAGGACAGCCATGTGGTAGCCCTACTCCTCTACAGCCTGCCTAAATCTTACAGTGCCCTCATCAATGTCCTGGAGAGAAGGTCAGAGGCTGAACTGAAGCTGGAATTGGTTAAAGATAGACTTGCGGATGAATTCCAGTGCAGAAAGGAGAACCTGCAAAATGATCTCAAGCATGGTAATGAGACTGCACTGGAAATCTCAGACAAAGCTCCTTAGAGGGAAACCAGAGTATGCTTCAGGTGCAAAAAGGAGGGACATTTAAAGAAAGACTGCTATATATGGAAAGTAGAACAGCAGAAACTGTCTCCATGAACACCTAAGCAGAGGGCTAAAGTCACAAACAGCAACTCAGTCACTCAACAATGGAGTGGGTGCTTCAGAACAATGCAAGAAAGCTCATCCCAAAACTGGTGTGTAGACTCTGGGGCAACGAGCCACATGACTAGTGATAAAGGATTCTTCACAGAACTGGATCTGAGCAGTAAAGAAAGGATCTACCTAGTTGCAGATGGGAGAAGCATCAACGCAGAAGGAATTGGACAAGGATTCCTGTACTGCAACCAGCCACAGGGAGGCACACTGACCATATCCATGAAAAATGTGCTTTATGTGCCCAACTTAGAAGGGGGACTCCTGTCTGTGAGGCGCCTGGCAGTGAGGGGGCTCACCATCCGTTTTCAGTGAGATGAATGCACAATTCAAAGTGGGAAAAAAGTACTGGCCAGAGCCACTGCAGATGAGCACCTGTACCATCTGAGCACAGCGAAAGAACAGGCGAAGCTCACTGTGCACAAGCCACACGATGACTGCATCCACCTGTGGCATAGACGCATGGGACATAGACACCCAGATAGCATCAAGGAAATACGCAGACAGCAGTTGACCAAAGACCTTAAGGTATCAACGTGTCCCGTGATCATGAAATGCGACTGTCGCATCAAAGCCAAAGCCACAAGGGCTACGCTTCCTAAGAAGAGTCAGAATAGAGCCACAAAACCACTTGATCTTGTACACAGCAACGTCTGTGGCCCAATGAAGGTTCCCACGCCAGGAGGCAACCGGTATATGGTAACTTTCATTGACGACTATTCAAGGTACACGATCATGTACGCCATGAAAAGTAAAGATGAAGTATTCAGCAAACTTCAGGACTATGTGACCATGACGAGCAACAGGTTCCAGCGCAGACCAAAAACACTGTGGACTGACAATGGAGGTGAATTCACAGGAAAGGAAGTAGAAGACTTCCTGAGACTCCATGGAATTGAGCACCAAAAGACAGTGCCATATACATCCAAGCAGAACGGAACAGTGGAAAGGAAAAACAGAATGCTAACCGAAATGGTTAGATGCATGTTAACATACTCTGGACTACCAGAAAGATACTGGGGCGAAGCAGCAGTTGCTGCTACCTACCTACAAAATCAGCTGTATTCTAGAACAGTGAGGAAAACTCCATACAAAGTGTGGCATGGTAAAAAAAGCTAGTGTGGGCCACATCAGAGAATTTGGAAGTAAGACTTATGTATCTTTCCCAGAGAAGAAATGTACCAAGCTGCAAAACAGAGCAGTGGAAGACATCCTCGTAGGATACAGTGAGCATTCCAAAGGCTACAGGATCCTGGATCCACGCACAGACAGAATAACCATTAGTAACTGTGACCTTTGTGAAAAACTGAAGCAACAGTATGATGACTCTCCAAGGTCCAGGCGAAGGAGAAACAATCAACCACGGAGTAAATCACTGAAAGGGAGCAATCTTCTGAACAAATAGTCAAAATCAGCACAAAGGTAACAGAAGTGCAGGAACAGACACAGCCGGCTGCTGATGCTGAGCCAAGGAAGTCGACGAGGTCTAACAAAGGCATTCCCCCCACTCGACTGTCCTACAAAGTCAGCACCAGTAAATTGTCAGAACCAGCATCCTTGGAGGACATCTTGCAGATGTCATAAGGGGAAGCAGAAAAATGGGTAAGAGCAGGTGAAGAAGTAAAGTCCATGCAGGACAATGCGATGTGGACACTTACTCCACTGCCTGCAGGGAGAAAGACTATAGGTTGTAAATGGACATTTAAAATAAAGTACAATGCGCAGGGAAATATTGACTGGTACAAGGCCTGACTTGTTGCAAAAGGATACTCCCAGAAGTACAGAGAAGACTACGATGAAACATTTGCACCTTTAGTTAAGTACACTACAATCAGAACATTGTTAAGTATAGCTGCCGGAAGAGGAATGCAAGTCAAGCATATGGACGTGAAAACAGCGTTCCTAAGTGGTGAGCTGAAGGAAGATATTTATATGGACAAACCACCGGGCTTTGCAGACGTTGAAAGGCTGGATCTTGTATGCAAACTGCACAAAAGCATATATGGGCTTAAGCAGGCCACCAGAGCGTGGAACACTAAAATAAACAAGGTGCTCATGAGGGAAAATTTTACCAGGAGCAAAGCAGATCCCTGCTTATACACAAAGAGACTAAGGGGCAGGTGGATCTTTGTATTAATTTATGTCGATGACCTTATCNAATGAGAGCTCTAAATCAGGACTTTGAAACTAAGGACCTGGGTAACATAACGCACTACCTTGGAATACAAATTGAAAGAGAAGATGACAGAAGCTATCTTCTCAACCAAAGACAGGCAATAGAAGAGATGATAGAAAGTTTCAGCATGGGGGCGGTCCGAAGGCAACAAATACTCCTATGGAAACCAGCTACCCAAAGGAGATCAAAGAACCGAGCTTATTGCTGCTAGACAATAAGCAATATAGAAAGGCGATAGGAAAGCTCTTGCACATTGCCACAATCACAAGACCTGACATTGTGGTGGCAATAGGTATACTGTGTAGACAAGTCTCAGCCCCAACCCAAAGGGATTGGAATGCAGTGAAGAGGGTCTTACGGTACCTGAAAGGGACTGTGCACCTCAAGCTATGGCTCCCAGCAACTTCTGTGTCAGACCTGATAGGGTACGTGGACGCAGATTGGGCTGGAGACCATTTGGACCGAAAATCTACCAGTGGGTACCTAATTTTTGCTTGGTGCAGTGGGAAACAAGCCTCTGTGACACTTTCCTCGATGGAGGCAGAGTACGTGGCAGCGGCACACGCCAGCCAAGAAGTTATCTGGTTGCGACAGCTTCTGAACGATCTGGAGCAAATTGGACAGACCCACGCTGATCCTGGAAGACAACAAAGGATGTATAGCGCTGGCCCAAACAGAATGAATCAACCTCAGAACCAAGCACATTCATGTAAAATACCATTTCCTGAAAGACTCACAGGAACAAGGACTCATAGATCTGCAATACTGTCCTACAGAGGATATGACAATGGATGTGTTCATGAAGCCACTAGCAGGGGAACGCCATCGCAAGCTATTAAGAAGAATGAACCTAGTGGGTTTGACTAGTGACTGTTGAGAAGGGTGTTGAATTGTGCAACAGTCACAAGTAAAAGCCCATGTCCTGCAAGCTTAATATGGGGCTTGTCCAGTAGGGGGAGGGTCAGGGGATGAAACAGGTTTTTTTCCTCCTTGTCTCCTCTCTTCTCCTCTCTCTGTCCTCCATCTTGTCCCATGCAGTCTGTACAGTCTGGAAACATGCCTTCTGAGTTCATAGTAAAGTTCTGTTTTGAAGAAACTTCTGCTGTGTGTTATTCAACAGAAAGCTAACTCTACAATAAATTTGAGTGATTTTATCCGCAAAAAAGTCTGCAAACAAATCACAGTGAGTATTTGATGGTTCTACGTCCAGGCGGAGGGAGGCTGGACTACCCAACCCCCTGACCACCCGGAACAGCTCAGCTGGGTGGGACTTAGCGGACACAATGAGGGCAGCAAAGAAAACCTTCTTTGCTGTCCACACCGCAATGGCATAGATACGTAACCAGACTCTATGCCGCAATTGCTCAACTTCATTATGCGAATGATGCCACCGTCTCTCTAACCGCCACCCTTCCTGCTTCATCCGCCGCAGCTCCCTGGTATACCATGGGCAGCTGCTTTGTCGGCAATTCGGGAGTGGATGCCTGGGAGCCACACAATCGATAGCCTCCGTTGGAATGGATAACTTGCATCTGTATCACAAGGTGTTTGCATGCACACTGCAAGTGTAAGAAGTCTCACCTACTGTGCACAGCAGCCTGCAAATGCAGAGCCACCAGCAACAGTTGCAATAATGATGACAGAACTGTGCTTCTTGATTCTGCTTGCAAACTGATGTGTCAATCGAACACAAAGTGATTGCACTACGCTGTTACATCCAGTCGACATGTGTAGGAATGTCTGATTTGGTTTCATATAGGGATAATAATAGTTTGGGATAATAGCCTTATGCACTATTGTAGGGATATATCATTTTTTTATTGTAATAAAGTAGTGCTCGACAAAATACATAGCATTGCCATAGTCTATTGGCAATTCTCTTTCGGTGCACTCTGCAGTTGTGAACTTACCTAAGAATTCAATGCATATGACAATTGAATTCAACACACCAAAATTTTGGGGAAAACACAGTGTCTACAAGTTTAACAAAAAAGTAGCATGCAGATATGTTGCTTATCTTGTTTTTCTGGCAGCCATTTTGTTTTTCTGTTTTTTAAAGGTTAAGCTTTATAGAGTCAGCTTAGCAAACACCAAAAATGGATTCAGAACCCCCAAATCCTTTAGAAAAAACTATTTGCCAACTTTTACTGAAAAATTCCTGAGCGTGTTAGATTTTCTTAAAATACCACTAGTTTACACCCCTTGCCAGTGGCCAGTGGGAGATTGGACAACCAAACAGGGACTTCACAGGTACAGAGTGAACTAGCAGGAGGGGGGCAACACTCACACAATGGATGTCTTCAGACTGACAGAAAGCAGACCAGAGCCCCGGAGCAGGCACGTGGGTGACCCAAACCAGAGCTCCATGCACTCATGCATTAGTCATCCCCTGGCTGCGTTCATACACAGGCAGATAGGGGAAGTGGGGAACCAAGCATGCAGGCAGAAAACATGCCTTTCCCCTGCCCTGAGAAAGCCACAGCTTGGGAACAAATGGCCAGGCGGGCTAACTCCCCTGGCCTGGCCCGCTCCACTCACAAACCCATGTGATGCCCAGGAGGCCATCCCTAGCCAGGTTCCCAGTGCTGGAAACCATGGCAATGAGATGTGACAGCAACAGTTAACCCCTTGCTGCCCACAACACCAGGAGCAGTCCCAGCCCTGCCCAGCTGCACCCCTGGGTGGGAGAGCGGGGTGAACAAATGCAGTCAGTCCTGGGGAGCCCGTGACACCCACAAAAAGCCCATTTCTGAGAGCAAAGACAGACTTTATTAAGTGACCAGAAAGAACAGAGAAAGGGAAGGGAGGAGGGAAAGGCACGGCTGAAAGGCCTGCAGAGCAGGCAGCTCAGGGTGGGAGCTGGTAGAAACCGGCAGGAGCCACTGTCCCCCCCCAAGCAGCAGACCCCAAGGTGCACTGACAGCAAGCAACAAAAAGACCATGCAGCACACCACCTGATATGGGCCAGGGGAAACCCCCAACCCTACACATGGTCCCCACTGAAACACGTGGCCCCAGGACCCCATTGCTCCTGCCCCCACAGCTGCAGAAGGGGAATCGAGTGTGCATCCCCCCCCCTCTCTGGCCAGGCGGGGAGGGTGGCCTCATTCCGCATGACTCTGCCTCTGTGTGCACTCATTTAGAGTTCCCAGCTCCCCATCATTTCACCCTGTCCCCTGTCAATGTACTCTTTCTCTGGATCCACTCCAGTTGTAAGACTGTATGAAGCCATCTTGAAGAACCTTGGTTACAAGGAAGCAACTGTCTCTTTTTTTAGAAGATTCACCATTACTAAGGGGAGGGGATTTGGAAGTGACAGCACCGTATAGTGACGGGAGTGAGCAGTGCATCATGGGATGTCATGCTTTTTACTGAGGGGAGGGAGCAGCGTATGATGGCATGTCTTCTGGGGAAGCTGTGGAGGGCTGAGCATCAGTGCTGACATCCAGTGTTTACGTAAGCACCGGTAGATGTAATCTTGTAAGTACTGCAATACACGAATGCAGTAAACACGAAGACACGTGTGGCTAAACAATGTGGGGAAGGGCCATTGTTTAGCCACCATGTGTGGCTAAACAATGATGTCAACACACATCCAGACACCCATTTGGTTGCATCTAAAGGCGCTCATAGATGCAGTCATTTATGATCCCATTATAAACCCCATTAACATATGAACATACATTCTGCAGAATGCCACATTTACTTTCTGAGATGTGATGCAGTGTTAGTCATCTTTACACAGTCACACTAAAAATATTCAACACTGCAATCAGCTACCTTACTTGATGGAAGAACCTAGCTTAGTAACTATGCAGGGAGTGACTAACATGTAATTCAGACATTCTCCAAAATGGCCCAGCTTAGTCAGTTACAGATGATTAATGTACCAAGCCTTGTCTTTATGGACAGTGATCTTCAGGAACTTGCAACATTGTTCCAAATTAAAATGGTATATACTATTCAGTTCTTGAAGCTGTCATAAATCACTTGTCCTGACTATGCAATGATTTCTGACTTTTAAATTAGCAAAAGCCTAAATGTGACAAATGTCCCTCCTAAGATATATAAAAATGTTGCATTGGCCAATAATGAACACATTGATACTGGTCAAAGCCACATTGATTGCAAAGAAGCACTGCTGAGATTTTAAGTCAGCTTGGAGGATTCACTTGTTGCCATCACTTTGAACTTGTTTTGCTGAAGAAGAGTGAGGCTTTGTGGTCGCAATTTAACTCTGTAAATTATGGTTAATACTTAGATTATAGTTTATTTATTTAAAAGTTTTATTCCCCACCCCTCCTGCCACAGGCAGCCCAGAGTGGCTAGCAACATCAACAAAATATAAAGTACTATAAAACAGATTAAAACATCAAATAACAATAATAAAAACAAGGGGGGGAAAAAGACACCCCCCTCACCATCCCCCCACCCCCTTTCCAACCCTCACCCTCATCAAATGCCTGACGGAACAGCAGATCTTCCAGTTCCTACAAAAGGCTGGGAGGTCTGGGGCCCGACGGGCCCCCACTGGGAGGGAATTCCAGAGGTGCAGCGCGGCCACTGAGAATGCCCTATTCTGCATGGCCCCCCAGGAAACCCGAGGGACCGCCAACATGGTGCCCCCGCATGACCACAGGGGCCGATCCAGGACCCGGGAAGTGAGGCAATTTCACAAATAGGCAGGGCCCAGGCCGTGTAAGGCTTTATAGGTCAAAACCAACACTTTGAATCGAGCCCAGAAGACTATTGGCAGCCAGTGCAAAGATTGGAGCACTGGTGTAATGTGCTCCCAGAGGCCCAGCCCCACCAAGAGCCAGGCCTCTGCATTCTGCCCCAGCTGCAGCCTCCAAGTCATCACCATAGGTAGTCCCACATAGTAGAGGTGGGACCCCGGGCCCATTACCGGCTACCAGATTTACCGGTTACCGGTTCTCTAAAAACCGGATTCCCGGATTAAATCCGGTATGCCGGTACTGGTTTTATTTCATTGATTTCAATGGGGCGCTGTGTCCCCATTGAAATCAATGAATTCCTTCCCCCTCCCCCTCCCAGGCTGCGCGGGTGGAAGGGGGGACACCCCCCACCCACCCTGCCCAGCCTGGATTTTTGTTTAAAAAAAGACTCAGAGGCGAGCCCACCCCCCAGCACCAGCGGCCGCGGCGTCCCCGCAGCCGCCGGTAAGTATGACCCGATCCCTGGGGTGGGTGTTTAACACCCCCCCAACCCCCCAGGGATCACCCCTACTAAAGTTCAGTGCTTGCTTACCTTGCGGAGCTCCGGCGGCGGCGGCGGCGGGCGGTCCGGAGGCCTCAGCGCCGGCTGTGGCTGCCGGCGTCAGAGACGCTCTAGGCCTTCCGGGGAACTTCCGGGTTTCCCCGGAAGGCCTAGAGCGTCTCTGACGCCGGCAGCCACAGCCGGCGCTGAGGCCGCCGGACCGCCCGCCGCCGCCGCCGCTCCCAAAGGTAAGCGGCAAGCGCACTGTAGGGGTGATCCCTGGGGGGGGGGGGTGTTAAACACCCCCCCCAGGGATCGGGTCATACTTACCGGCGGCTGCGGGGACGCCGCGGCCGCTGGTGCTGGGGGGTGGGCTCGCCTCTGAGTCTTTTTTTAAACAAAAATCCAGGCTGGGCAGGGTGGGTGGGGGGTGTCCCCCCTTCCACCCGCGCAGCCTGGACTCGGGGAGGGTTTGTTTTTTTAAACTTTTTTGGTGGGGCTTTAAGTTTTTACATTGCAGCCATTTTTAAATGGCTGCAATGTAAAAAAATCCGGTACCCGGAATCCGGTACCCGGACCGGATTTACCGGGTCGAATCCGATAATGCCGGTACGCCCGGTACCGGCATTATCGGATACCGGATTTACCAGTTTTCCCACCCCTACCACATAGCGTGCGCTACAGTAGTTGAGAGACGCTTCAAGCACATTGTTAGACTACTGTAGCGCACGCTATGGGGGCTACCTATGGTGACGGCTTGGAAGCCACTATATAAGAGGAAAAATCATCCTATTGTGTTGCTGCCTTCCCCAAGCAGTGGGAAGTTTTGAGTCTTGAAAATTGGTTACCTCCTGAACTGGAGCCTAACTGTGTATTGGTATATAATACGCAGCACCCACCCATGGCCAATCATGGTGCACTGGAAGAAAAGCTAGATTGCACTGTGTGGGGGAAGGCAAATTGGTGCATGGGGATGATTTTCAAATTTACAAGTTGGGGAGGGATGGATGAGCAGAGCCAGTGCTCTTTGCATACAGCAGTATTTTAACCCAAAAACTTCCGCAGGACACAATGCCTGACTTTGCGTAGTACTGAAAATCCCATGTCTCTGAAGTGTCCCACATCTAGCCCTGATTTTGACAGCTGTTCTCCCTCTGACAACCATATGGGACTCACACCCAGTCCTGAGTGTGAGCTTGGCTTCTCTGTTATCTGACCTCAACAGAGGGTTATCAATATCACTGCAGCTCCAGTGCTTCAGTGATAACAATTAGTAATGAGTAATGATCCAAATTCTGAGGCTTTTATTCATCTTTGATTGCATTTTTAATCAGTCCTACTCACACCAGCTCCCACTGAAATCAGCATAACATCAGGAGAAAAATGTGATTAAGAATTGAGTCAAACCTGAGTAAGGACCTTGGGACATGGTCACATAACAATAATGCTAGACACTGTCCTTGGTTCAAAAATGTGAATGAATGTCACTATTCCCTCTTTGGAAATAGAGAAAAAGACAGAAGTGAAGTGACTTGCCTGTAGTAGACAATGACATGCCTGGTAGAGAGGCAGTTGGTCCATTAGATCATCTGGGAACAAAGGGGGCAATCAAAGATGACAATGCTATTGCTGAGAAACTAAACCAGTTAATTGTATCAGTACTACAGATCATATTGGGGGGGGACACCCACTCCAGAACTAGTTTTTGTTGGTGAGGATTCTGATAAATTATCTGAAATTAGCAGCACACTAGAAGAGGTTTTATTGCATATCAATAATTTAAACAGTAGCAAGTCACCTGGGCCTGATGGTATTCGTCCAAGCGTACTGAAAGAACTCAAATTTGAAATTGCTGAACTATTATCAGTAATATGTAACTTATTGCTAAAATAGTCCTCTGTGCCAGAGGATTGGAAGCTAGCAAATGTAACACCAATTTTTAAGAAGCTGATCCAGAGGTGATTCTAGGTTACTACAGATCGGTCATCCTGACATCGGTACCGGACAAACTGGTGGAGATCATTGTTAAAAACAGAATGGTGATTTTTAGGCATATCAACAAGCATGATTTGATGGGTAAAAACCAGCATGGCTTTAACAAAGGGAAGTCATGTCTACTAACTTATTAGAATTTTATGAGATTGTTAATAAGCATGTGGAGTCGACAGGGGTGATCCAGGGTGAAAACAGACATGATGCTAAGTTGCTAACCACCCTTTAACCACCCTTAGTGGTCATTTATTCATGTTGCAGGGCTGCATAGGGTACCAATATAGCCCTGCAACATGAATAAATAACCACTAAGGGTGGTTAAAGGGTGGTTAGCATCATGTCTGTTTTCACCCCCAGTTGATATAGTCTATTTGTATTTTCAAAAAACTTTTGATGAAGTTCCTCACCAGAGACTCCTGAGCAAACTAAGTAGTAATGGGATAAGAGGAAGAGTCTTATCATGGGTTGGTAGCTGGTTAAAAACTAGGAAACAGAGTGGGAATAAATGGTCATTTTTCCAAGCTAGAGAGAGGTAAACAGTGGGGTGACTCAGGGGTCAGTACTGGGACCACTTTGTTTATCATATTCATGAATGATCTGGAAAAAGGGGTAAAGAGTGAGGTGGTAAATTTGCAGACGACATCAAATTATTCAAGATTGTTAAGACCCAGGCAGACTGTGAGGGACTACAGAGGGCTCTTGCATGACTAGGTGAATGGGCACTAAAAAATGGCAAATGAAATTCCATGTTGATAAGTGTAAGGTGATGCACAGAGGGAAAAACAATCCTCACTTTATATACATGATGCTAGGTTCTGATGTAAACACTCAGGAGAAGGATTTTGGAGTCATTGTGGTTAGTTCCTTGAAGACATCGGCTCAGTGTGCAGCAGCAGTCAAAAAGGCAAACCAAATGCTAGGTATTATTGCAAAAGGAATAGAAAATAAAAGAGAAAATATCATAATGCCACCGTATAAATCTTTGGTACAACCCCACCTTGAATGTTGGGTGCAGTCCTGGTCACCCCATCTCAGGAAAGATAGAATTGAAAAAAGTTCAGAGAAAGGGCAAAAAAGATGATAGAAGGAACGATGGATTAACTTCCATATGAGGAGCGGCTCAGCAGGGCTGTTTATCTTCGAGAAGAGGTGATTGGAGAAGACCTGGTAGGGCTGTTTACCTTGGAGAAGAGGTGATTGGGGTGGGGGGGCGGGGG